>CM053030.1:492317858-492812858 GCA_028564925.1 Lithobates sylvaticus | reverse complement strand
TTAAGTTTGGGTGGAATTTTGAGGGCGAGGATCAAAGACTTAGAAAAATTCACTTTATAGTATGAGATCTTACCAAATTCTTGCAGGACCTCATGAGCATGTGGTAAAGAAATTTTTGGATTAGTCAATAGCAGAATGACATCATCAGCAAAAAGATTAATGGAGTGTTTAGTGTTGCCGAACTGGAAACCCGAAATCAGCGGGTGAGACCTTATAGTTTCTGCAAGAGGTTCCATCATAAGGTTAAAAATGGAAGGAGACAGGGGGCATCCCTGCCTAGTTCCATTTCTAATATCAAAGGGTGAAGATAAAGCATTTGTGGAGTATACCTGTGCAGTGGGGCAAGAGTACAATGCCAAAACAGCTTGAAGTATACGACCCCGGAATCCGAACTTACTAAGCGTCATCTCCATGTATGTCCAGTGGACTCTATCGAACGCCTTCTCTGCGTCAATAGATAACAGCAGAGAAGGCGTTCGGTGCAATTTAGCATGATACAAAACATTTATAATTCTCCTGGTTGCATCAGAAGTTTGTCTCCCCTTCACGAATCCCATCTGATCATTTTTGACTAGTAAAGGAATAATATTTGATAAACGATTGGCTAATAATTTGGCATATACTTTGGTATCAGAGTTAAGCAGTGATATCGGTCTATAATTGGCCGGAGTGTCTGGTTCCTTACCAGGTTTAGGTAATGTAATTATATATGCTTTAAGCATATCTGGGGGCATACTAGCACTATCGGCAGTGTCATTAAATAAATGTGTGAGATAAGGTGTTATGACATGTTTAAATGCTTTAAGATATTCATTTGAGAAGCCATCAGGGCCAGGGGATTTACCGTTAGGAAGAGAAGAAATAACTTTCTCAACTTCAGAAGTGGTAAAGGGGGTATTAAGATATTCTAATTGTTCAGTAGATAGCGAGGGTAAATGAATGCGTTGTAGGAAATCATTTATGTTTTCCTTAGATGGTTGGTTCGTAGCGGTATCCTTATGTATATTATAAAGTGAACTATAGTATTCTGCAAATTGGTCAGCTATATCTTTAGGATGAATAATTTTGTGGTGTAATGTGGGGTGTTTTAAGTATGCTATCCTTGTCTTAGTGCGTTTTGCTTTCAATCTGTTGGCTAATTGTTTACCTGTTTTGTTAGCATTATGGTAGAAATTCAATTTTAAGCTTCTGATATGTCTGTCATATTGTTGAGATAAAATTTCTCTAAGTTTTTCCCTAAGGATAGAAAGCTTGTGAGTTATTACTGAGGTAGGGGATGTTTTATTTTGTGTTTCAAATTTTCTAAGATCATGGAGTATAGTTTGAATTTGTTGAGACCTCTGGTGTTTGGCTCTAGCCCCCATTTGTATTAGAATACCTCTCATGTATGCCTTATGGGCGTTCCATAAAACATGTGTTTTTGTAACTGAACCATAGTTATCTAAGAAAAAATTGGTGATGTGTTGTGTCAGTAGTTTGTTAGATGAAGGCTCTTGTACTAGTCTATTATTACACCGCCAGATGGGAGGTGAAGAAGAGACACCCTTCTCCATAATGGATAAGGAAATCGCTGCGTGGTCAGACCACGTAATCTCGTGAATGGCAGCTGTGGTTATATCTTGTAACAACCATTTATCAGTTAGAAACATGTCAATACGGGAGTATGAGCGATGTCTGTTGGAAAAAAAAGTGAAGTCCTTTTCACCAGCATGGAGACATCTCCACGCATCGAACAGTTCCTCTTTGTGAAGAATGGTTTGTAGAGCTGGTGTTGAGCGGATTTTGGCCGAAGATGTGTCCACTTGGGGGTCTACAGTAGCATTAAAGTCTCCGCATATCAGGACTTTACCATACTGCATAGACTTGAGTTTGCGAAGGACCTTATTGAAGAAGCGAATTTGATGTGTATTTGGTGAATATAGGTTAACCAGAGTGAATGGTTGAGAGTTTATGTCGCCTGAGACAATGATAAATCTGCCAGCTTCATCCGTAAACGAATCTCTGTGTTGAAATGAAAGTGAGTTCTTCAGGGCTATTAGAACGCCTCCAGTTTTTTTGAGAGGATTACATGCTAAGTAGATGTGTGGGAAGTCTTTGTGGGTACACTGTGGGGTGTTGTCCAGTTGGAAGTGTGTTTCTTGTACACATACAATATCTGCCTTGTGTTTATGAACCTCTTTCCATAAGGAAAATCGTTTGGCCGGGTGGTTCAAACCATGTGCGTTGATTGATAAGCAAGAGATCGTCATTGGTCCATTGTATAAAGGATATGGAGGATAGACATTAAAGTACTCACTTCAGTTGGTGTGAATTTTCCTGGTTGTTGACAGCCGTCATATGGATTTCTGGAGTAGATGTAGGACGATAAATTGCTCTTGAGAGATCTGTGCATATCAAGGAAAAAGAAATAAAAAAAGAAAATATAGATAAAAAAAGGATCCATAAAGCGATCCAAGAGCAGGTGGAACTGCTAATGGTAACCTGAGGGTAACAAGGAACAGAGTATAAGGCACTCTTCCTAGGAGACATTCAAGTAATCTGTTGAAATTCTGTGCTTGGTATACCAGCGGATTTTTTAAGAGATTTTTTATGAGTCACTGTTTGCCATTCATTAGGGATATGTGATGGGCCTGCTATGGCGAGAAAGTTGGTGCTTGCATCAGGTAGTATTTTCCATCTACGTAGTAAATTTAGACCTTCATCCAGCGAGGAGATCATGGTGGTGGTGCCATTGTGAACAATGGATAGAGTGGCAGGGTATTTCCATTTGTGAATGATGTTATGATTCCTTAGGGCTTTTGTAATAGTTATAAGATTGCGTCTGCGTTGTAAAGTATGTCTAGATAGGTCAGGGAGCAATTTAACATTAGCAAATTGTGGGGGTAAATTTTCTTGTTTTCTAGAAATTTGCAAAATTTGATCCTTAATGTGGAAATAGTGGACTCTTAGAAGAACATCTCTGGGAATTTCTGCAGGCAGAAATGACGGTTTAGGAATTCTATGAATTCTGTCCACAATGAGGTCTTGTGCTGTAGCCTGAGGTAAAAAAGTTGAAAATAAAGCTTGGGCAAATGGTAGTAACTGATTCGGGGGTACCTCTTCAGGGATACCCCTCAATTTGAGGTTGTTCCTCCTGGAGCGGTCCTCTAGACTTGCTAGTTTGTCTTTAATCCATCCTATTTCTTCCCCCTGAGCTGCATTTGAGTCAACCATTACATTATAAGCTGAGGTAAATTCCTCCATTTTGTGCTCTGTTCTGTCCATTCTTAGGCCTAGTGAGTGCACTTCTCTTTTACATTGATTAATCCCCCTGACCATATCAGCCTGTAGTGATGATCTCAGTGAAATCAACATGTCTTTTATTATAGTGTCAGACACGGGCCCATCTGTTGTAGGAAAGTCCATAATTGATTCTCCTTTCATGGTATGCTGGCTAGCTTGGTATGAGTGTGGTTCGCTTACCTCCATGGCCGGAGCGTTTTGCGGCCTAAATGGGGATTCTCTCCTCGGCCTGGATTTCACTGGGCTCCGTGTGGTAGGCGTTGCGGGACCGGAGGATGAGTCGCTGGGAGTCTGTAGTGTGTGGCCATCGGTGCGGTAGGTTCCGGACACGTTCTCTCCCAGACTCTGAGGTAAGGTATGAGTGTCAGCATTCCCGCCGTCATCGCCATCTTGTGAGGCGCCGTTCGTGGCGCAGTAGCTCGCTATTTTCGGTGGCTGTGGCGGGTTTTTCCTGTGCCGGCCCATCCCTAGTGACTGCCTCCGGTTCTCGGGATCTCACTGACCTTTTGTGGAGGTATGTTTCCGCCGGTAATAGTGTTTGGCTGACGAATGTCTCCTGCGGACGAGCGGAGCTCCAGGTTAAGCGGCCATCCTGGAGTCCGGTCGCCACGCCCCTCGTGTCTCGTGCTTCTTTGAGCTTCTGACTGGTTTCAGCATGATGTATGGATCCAGCAATATGATGTTTGAAAAATAACTTAATAACAGAATTAAAGGGTCGGCCCACTCAAAACAGATTTCCGTTATGGGAGGGCTGAATCGCTCAGTGTGCAGTTCTTGGCTGTGCTCTTCCATTGCAGAGTCTCCCTTCTCATGCTGGAGTCTCTCTAATGTAAAATAAATGAACAGGGATCGGTAGATGTTCACGTAGCAAACGGGCATAGCTCATAACAGATACATAGATCTTACCTCCAAAGTCCCTGAATTACCCAATGGACTGACATTTTTAAAGCATGTTAAAAACTTGTACGCTCAGAGACCTGGGCATCTGAATTCCTTCCGGCTATAGAGAGTGTCAGTTAGCAGAATGCCTCATTAACCACTTCACGACCACCCTATAGCAGTTTTACTGCTACAGGGGGGCTGCTATGTCCAGGATCACGTATATATATACGTGATCCTGCACTTACGGGTAGTGGGCACGAATGCGCGCCGCCATCGGTTCGCTCCTGCTGTGATTATACACAGCGGGAGCCGATCAGTGGGTACAACGGACTTGATGTCCACCGGCACCCGTCAATCATTCGGTATAGAGGCAGAGCAAGGTGAGCAAATATTTTTTTCTATTATTGTAATGTTTACATCCCCATAATATCAAGTGTGCTTTTTACTTTTTTCCAAGCCATGTTTCTTCTATTAGCAGTCACATATAGAGGGAAAAAAATATTTGATCCCCTGCTGATACGCTGTATGTTTGCCAATGATAAAAGAAATGATCAGTCTATAATTTTAATGGCAGGTTTATTTTAACAGTGAGAGACAGAATAACAACAAAAAAATCCACAAAAACGCAGTCTTGCCACAAAGAGTTAATCCAGCTCTGAACAATCCTCTTTTATTGTTCAGTGAGATAAATCTTGACAAACGGAGAAAAACTTTGTCAAATTCTCCCCCTTGCTGTGAGTGACAGGTGATTTATATATCTCGTGCACTAGCCTAAGAGACATGCATTATTTTTTAATTTCCTCCCACTCCTTTCTTCTGCTGCTCTGCAAGGATTGGCTGTTCCACACCTCAGCATGATTTGGCATGCTGAAGTCATGTGGGGACTTTTCTGGGTTTTGACTGGATGTTAGTGATCAGAAGTTCAGTGTAAGAAATACACAGGAGAAAATGCATGTTGATAAGGGGAGTGTAGAGGTGGTCGGGGAGTCTACTGACATCACGACTCCACCCACTGAGCCCTGGAAAACAGACCCACCCACAAAATCTGCAGTTTTTTGGGTCTCATAGCAGACAGAGGGGAGACATTTGACAGATAAGTATACATGCAGGAGGCGTGTATATCCTTCTAGATAACCAATATTGCAGTAGTTTAGAAAGGACGAGAGTGGGTTTACATCCACTTTAAGGAGGTGGGGGTGTAATAGTGCATGCATTTTGAACACTGAATAAAAAAGCTGTGGTTTCCCTTTAAACTGACACTATCATTAAAATTCACAAGAATCATTAGGACACATATTGTTATTGTTACCAAATATCACACTTTAACTATGAATTTTAATTCCATTTATTGTGCATATCTTGCCATGTATAAATGCTGCTTTTATTTTAGCTAAAGGCTGGGCCAAGATAACTTGTTCTCTAGCTACACTGATCTTGCATCATTGGAGACTATAGAGCAGGGATATGCAATTAGCGGACCTCCAGCTGTTGCAGAACTACAAGTCCCATGAGGCATAGCAAGATTCTGACAGCCACAAGCATGACACCCAGAGGCAGAGGCATGATGGGACTTATAGTTTTGCAACAGCTGGAGGTCCGCTAATTGCAAATCCCTGCTATACAAAATTTGTTTTTAGTTAGACAGACTCACTGTGAGTTGAGAGGATCAGTAACATCCCATCCCTCTCCACTCCTACCCCTCGCCACCTGCACCCGTAGCTATCATAATACACTGATCAGCGGCTGCAGCCACTGATGAAGAAAATATTTCCAACGTGTTCCTTAGACTGAAGTCTATAAAATGACCTCTGTAGGGCAGGAATTAACACCCACTGATCAAACCTCATCTGGCCCCTGCTGAACCTGGCCAGATTTGAATCTGTGTATGGCCAGTTTAAGGCACTGCCATGCAACAAAGGTTGCATATACATTGGACAAATATGGCAGAGAGAGATTTTAAATTGTACACAGGAACAAGTGTCTAAAAACATTAAGGCCCCTTTCACATGGCCGTTCCAATCAATTTTCCAGGTGGACCTGACTGGAAGGTCTATGTATCCCTATGGACAGGCGGGTGTAAATGCATACTACCTCCAGGTCCCATCCTCTTCTGTTCAGGCGGATTGAAGGATAGTCAGCTGTAAACGGACAGTAGAGTCGTGTATTCTCGGCCGCCCATAAAGCATTCTACAGAAACTGAGCTGACATGGATGTGTCATCCGCACGCTCCGCTCCGATCAGCGGGGGATCTGTGTGCTAACCCCCTGCTGATCGGAATGGAATCCACCCCGTGTGAAAGGGACCTAACACACTGATAAGATTATTTTACATGAAGCTGAAAGTCTTTTAAATGTATATTCAAAAGAGAAAATTAAACAGATAATTCCCAGTAGATGTAAACCCAATCACTGCATTCTGATGTTAATACGTTAATGTGTTGAGTTTTTTTTTTTTTTTTTTTTTTAAGTAATTTCAAATATTTTTAACTCTTCAGCTTTAATTAAAGTGTTACTAAACCCACAATAGTAACATCAGTCTGTGTAAGCAATATGCTTTTTATACTGTGGAACCTAAGGGGTTAATTCTCTCCATTCAGTAAAAAAACATTCTCAGTTTGTTGAATGTGTATTGCTAGAGAGTTTTTTTTTTTTTTTTTTGGGGAGAGTGCAGGGCAAAATAGCACTGTCCAGACAGAGGGTCAGGGGTCCTGCATCCTCATAGGACAATCCGAGGAAAACTCCTCCTGCAAGCTTTAACCAGACGCTGATAGAAGTCCCAAGGCGGCATTAACTGCTGATGAGAAAATGTATTTAGCAGTTTATATTTACTAAAATAATTGCGTTTCCATGTTCTGTGTCCTGTGGGAGACCAGATATAGTGAATGCATGGTCCTTCGCACACTAGCACATTAGGTGAAACCTACCTGAAAAGAAGCCCACCAGCGCCACGCTGCCACAGCTGAACGGGCTTCCATCTTCACCCGGTCTTCCTTCTGGGTTTGTGTGTGTGTGTGACTGGAGCCGCAAAGACGTCTTACAGCACAGGACTCTAAAGGAACCACCCGGGTGGCCATTCCTTCTGATCGCATGGCATGTCACCGGCTGCATGTACAGAAAATATCTCCTGAACGGCGCACGTTTAGGAGATATTTACAGTACCTACAGGTAAGCCTTATTTTTAGGCTTACCTACAGTGAGGGAAAAAGTATTTGATCCCTTGCTGATTTTGTATGTTTGCCCACTGACAAAGCAATGATTAGTCTATCATTTTAATGGCAGGTTTATTTTAACAGTGAGAGACAGAATAACAACAAAAATATCCAGAAAAACGCATTTCAAAAAAAGTTATAAATTGATTTGGATTTTAATGAGTGAAATAAGTATTTGATCCCCTATCAATCAGCAAGATTTCTGTCTCCCAGGTGTCTTCTATACATGTAACCAGCTGAGGTTAGGACACTCTTTTAAAGCCCTGGTTCACATTGATGCCACTTTTAAATCAGGCTCACACCTGAAATTGCAAAAAATAGTGTATGAACCTTTCCTTCACATTGGTGCGGCTCGGAGTCACGCCGATTTGAATTGTTCCATGTCCGACAGTAGTGTGCGGCTTGTCATGCGATTTGGAACTGTCAAATCGCATGACAAGTCGCTTCGATTTGAACGTTGGCAAAGGGATGTATAGCTAAAAGTCAGAGATGGGAGTTCACTCCCATTTTAAGAGGTACTGAATGCTGGGAGGCAGGCATTCCGATCATGTGACTGCTGCGATTGGCAGTCACAGTGGTCACATGATCAGAAGGCTCCCGATTGGAAGTATGCATCGGGGGGCTTTCTGGTACCCACTGGTTACACCAGGTGATCCTTCCATGAGGGTTTGTGTTCTGGCACTTCCTATTTTTAGGTCTCCCTATTGCTCTCCTGTGTGGTCATCCTGACACGGATGTCCATTGGAGACTACAAGTAACCATGTGAACATATGTTATATATCCACTTGCTTACTGGGCACCTAAACCCCCCCTCCTGTCCAGACCAATTTTCAGCCTTTAGCGTTGTCACATTTTGAACGACAATTGCGCGGTCATACAACACTGTATCCAAATGAAATTTTTATATATTTTTTCCCACAAATAGAGCTTTCTTTTGGTGGTATTTGATCACCTCTGGGTTCTTTATTTTTTGTTAATTTTTTTTAAAAAAGACTGAATTAAAAAAAAAAATACAAAACCATTTTATATTTTAATAAATTTGCAAACAGGTAATTTTTCTCCTTCATTGATGTACGCTGATGAGGCTGCACTGATGGGCACCGGTAGGCTGCACTGATGGGCACCGATAGGCTGCACTGATGGGCACTGCTAAGGCTGCATTGATGGGCACTGATAAGGCGGCACTGATGGGTGGCACTGGGCATTGATAGGTGGCACTGAAGGGCACTAATAGGTGGCACTGAACATTGATAGGTGGCACTGAAGGGCACTAATAGGTGGCACTGATGGGTGGCAGTGATGGGCGCTGATCATCAATGGTAGGTGACACTGATGAGGCACTGATTGGCACCACTGGTGGGCATTTATAGGTGGCACTGCTTGCTGACACTTATGCACTGGTGTGCACTGATTTGTGGCACTGTGTGGGCACTGGCAGGTGACACTGGAAGGCGGTATCGGTGGGCACAGATGAGACGGTTTTGCCTCTTCCTCTTTCAGACTGATGTCCCTTGCACTGAAGCCAGCGATCGGCTTTTTTTTCTCCTCACACTGTCAACGTAAGGAGAAAAAAAACGATTATCGATCTTCTGTTTACATCACGTGATCAGCTGTCATTGGCTGACAGCTGATCACGTGGTAAGGGGCTCCGATCTGTGATCACCTGAGTCTCAGTGACTTGGTGAATGCAGGGTGCGCGGGGAGCGCGCAAAGGGGAGGACGTCTATTGATGCCCTCCCGGCAAAGCAGAACCGCGCTGTAGCCGTCATTCAGCTATAGCGCGGATCTGAAGGAGATATACAGTCATGGTCCACTGTTGTCACCATTAGGAAATCTGCCCTGAGAAATGCCAGGCAGCCATCGCTAAAGTGCATGTCGGAATGTGTTAGTGGCTGCAAGAGACCAACCGAGATACAACAAATGGTGAAATAAATATGAAAAAATTAAATATTTAAAAAAACATGATTTTTGACATACTGTAGTTTAGCAAGCTTAGGTTATTCATATTCAGTTAGGGTTACCATCCACTTTAAATAGAAATCTTTTATCTACATTTGTGTCATATTTTAATTGACTTTATTTTGTATTCTTTTGTGCTTCAATGTTCTGGAACTGGATTGTATTTATTCGTGAGAAAGCGGAGTGAGGGGGTTGCAGGGAGCCCCTGGATTATTGTAATTTCTATATGTATCTGCGTGCATAGCCGAGATTGTCATTGTGCAAGAGAGGAGCTCATTGTTCTAGCCGGCCTTTGCTGCTTATGTCTAAATTCAGCAAGGCAGAAAAGTGCAGCTGCACAGATAATGCATTCTCCCCAAGGGCTTCGGCTGAGCAAATTAGGTGTCAATGGGGTGTCTGTGCAAGCAGCACTCCTTCTAATTAGTCTCCCGAGCCTGGTCGGTGGCAGGTAGACGGTGATCTAATCAATTGCTGTGTGTCTGATGCTTGCCAAGTCTGAAAATCCTGCCAGGCAGGGTCTGCTCCCACAGGTCATTCACCTGCTCAGTGGGACTTCTCATTTTCATTTTTACATCTTTTTTTCTTTCGCGTGAGGCTTTTTTGGAGTTGCCATTCCTCCCAAAATGTCTGCTCTGTCCTGCGGAAAAAAGAGAAAGCTTTCATCCCCTTGCTCTGCATTAAAGCGGAATTCCAACCTAACACTTGAAATGCACATAGATGAACTGTTTTACCTGCCAAAATATTTGTCATTTGTCCTTTTGCTGTTGTGGTTTGCACACCTTTGGCATCCTAGATGTATGACACCATTGTTAATAGCTCCCAGTGCCTAAAGCTTGTTGAGATGACATCATTATAATAAACTGGATGGCTCATAGTGCTGGCTCCCTCACTCTCAGCTTTATTTCTATTGTGTAGTACATTATGGGCAGATCATATGAAGGAAAATATACTAGCAGTGCATTGAAATGCATGTATGCCTGCCCTGATGTAAAGGGTAAGTCAATGTTTACAATTCTGCCCTCTCTCCCCATTGAGACCCAACTCCGGGCTTGAAAATCCCCCCCAGCTGTTTGCACCCAACTCCCTTGGAGTTGGCTTTTGCCACAAATTCTTTTTTGCCCCTGCTTACTTTTGCCCCGATGAAGAATTATACTCAAAATGCGGGAGCATCAATATATCAGAGTATCAGGATTTCTGTATTTGAACTCATGGGAACCTCTTTGGGGTGTGTTTTTTTTTTTTTTTTTTTTTTTAAGGTCTAAGCCTACAGTATATATATATTAATGTATGATTTTACTCATTGTAAAAAAGATGCAATAAACAGTGTTTTACATACTGTTTGCTTTTGAACTTTATCTGGTCCCATTAAAGTCCCACACAGCTATGGCACCTTGTGTTTCCTCTAGTGGTGAGCGGATTCTAAAAGCTGTAGAGATCTATGTCTGTGTTATGTTACTCTCAGCATTCTCCTGTGAATCCAAAAGTGGGGCCTTGATTCCCCTAGGCTTAAAACGGAGCTTCATCCTTCCTCACCCCACTCCGGTGCCACATTTGGCACCTTTCAGGGGGAGCGGGTACCTGTTTTTGACAAGTACCCATCCCCACTTCCGTGAGAGCTCGCCGCAGCGAGATTCCTCAAAAATTTGGCCCCTTAGAAAGCGCAGCGTGCTTTGCACATGTGCAGTGAAGCCAACAGGCATCACTTCTAGTTTCCCTTACCATGAATGGCAGCACCCGAGAGCCCTTTGGAAAATCGGCTGGGGTGCCGACATTGCAGGATTCCTGGGCAGGTAAGTGTCCTAATATTAAAAGTCAGCAGCTACAGTATTTGTAGTTGCTGACTTTTTTAATTTTTGGAAGTGTGGGGGGGGGGGGCCTGGAGCTCCGCTTTAAAGGAAGTTAAATGAATGATGCTGGGTGTCATTCAACCTGGAAGAAGAACTGCGCTGGATTGGTGACCAGGTGAGTGCGCAGGGGACAGTGCAGGGATAGGGTGAGTATAGCAGCCGGGCCCCCCTTTTTTTTAAGGATGCTGAGGAAGTAACTTCTTTGTCAAAGTTGGAGTTTAAATATTTCAAGAATATTGTTAGAAATTTACAATTTAATTAAACCTGTCACAGTCCTAATGCATTCAAACTTGGCCTGTGATGTAATATATGCATAGGCAGAGGTTACCATTAAACAAATGTCAAAATGATCCAGTGGTAGGCTTGGTGAAATTTTATGAAAATCTTGACCTTCACTTGGCAAGTCGAGCTTGGCCCCTGAATTTCTTTTTTGGTTATCAAGGCCAACCAAAACTTTAAACACCCAATAAGAGGACTCAGTAGTCAATAAAGGGCAAAGCCAGTGTTGTTGTTTCCAGGAATAGACAAGATGAAGCACACATTTTTAGCAGCCCACATCTCTGGTTCTGCTAAATATTTTTATATGCTATTTTGCATTCAAGGTAATCTTTAATTAAATCTATCATGTGCTTCGTTTCCGTTGCCCAAGTATGTGATAGGTTTACAAACTCCACCATATGAGATGGAAAATTCATCTACCAAATGCGTTATCTGGCACTTTAAAGGATAAGGCCTAAAGATGTAAAATTTCCAGAATATTTTGGAACCATGGAAAAAATATATTTCCCCCCTGTTTTTTCCAGGAAAATTGAAATTTTGGAAAAAATTAAAAATTGTGTGGAGTAGTTTTACAAATTGAAAGTAATTTTTTTACACTGGGAAGGTAAAATGCAGTGTATATAAAAGTATTAAGTTTGAAATATAACTACAGCTTATTCAGTGAATAAACTAAACTTGCTTTTTAAAATGTTATTTTTTATTACAAATGAAATGACACGGACTGTATATGTTAAGAACATTTCACCTGTACAGGTAATCACTCCCTTTACCTGATACTAATATAAAAGCTTTCTGCCAATATGCATACTCAGTTATTGACAATGCTAATCCAGAAGCATATATTGCTCTATGGAGAGCTTTATGAATGTTCACCTGATTATTCGGTGTAATTTTCTCTATAATTGAAGGAATTTTGTATTTTTGTAAGGCCGTGGTTTGTAACACTTCCCTGCTTGAAGATGCTGCTGGTGAAGAAACACTTTGTGATGATCCTGAAGCAGCAGAGTGTTTCTGGAATGAGAACTATGGAGGGAAAAGCTCCTCGCACTTTCATTCTGGTCCTCATCCATAAAGTATTTTGTAATGTCTTTAGGGTACCTCTGGCATGCCAGGATGTGTGTTGTCATCCTTGTAGCATTTGGAAAAGAATATTTCTCCTCACAATATTTGCAAATTGCAGCTTTGTTCTCAGCAGAAATTGCACTGTGGAAATGTTTCCAAACTCTAGACGTTGGTCTCAACATTTTACTAAGAGGAGGAAAAGAAAAAACAATTTACTGACAAGACTATAGGGAAACATTATGCTGTGATGGTGGAGAACATTGATAGGAGTCATTTATAGGTTATAAAGATAAACTAATTTGTCAGACAAATATACCCTCCTACCTGTTAATGAAGGGCTGAGAGGACATAATATATCATCTACTGTATCCCAACAATCACCCAACTGTAGGAGGTGCAAGATGGAGCCCACAAGCAAACTAAACTGGAGCCGTTCTCCTGCAGCACCCCCTAGTGGCAGAAATGCATATTTCTCTTGTTTGAGAACTGCATTGAGAAATATAGTGTTACTTGAACTGTATTCCAGGATTTGCTTGTCTTCAGCAGAGAGAACTTGCAATAACTTAAGACCATGTTATTTATCATTGTAAAAGAACATAATTCACGCATCTTCTTTTTTTATTTATTTATTTTTTTCAGTTTTTCACGGAAAAAAAAAACAAGCCTTGAAATAAACATGTAATTTTGTTTTACAATTTGCTAGTTTTTTTTTTTTTTTACAGGCCTTCCCATCTCTAGTAATGTTGCTTGATCTTCTCTTTACTTTGAGGCCCAAAAAAGCTATCACTTTGTGACCATGCTTGGGGCAGTTCATTCTTTTCCAGCACAATGCATCTTGATCTCGCATAACTGAAACGAACATAGCAGATTATTGCAGATGGTGCATTGCAAGACATTAGGTCAGAAAAAAATACACTTGTCCATTGCAATCAACAAAAACAATCATAAACCTGCAGTTTATCCAGAGGAACACAAAAACCCTTATAAAGCAGGGTCCAGTTTGCTCCAACAAAAACAAAAAAAAAAAATCCTTCCTAGGGGCATTTGAATAACACCTTGGATTAACATTCTACAATATTATTTCTTATAAATAATATCTGTTTTTGTTTGTAAAGAATATAAAAAAAATAAATCAAACTCAATTTACATTCAATCTATTGAGTTGCTGAAGCCAGCTCAGTGAAAAACGATTTCACGTTTTTACAGCTGTTACAGCAAATAACCCTTTTGATATGGGGAAGCCTAAACCTCTTCTTTTTTTTTTTTTTTTTAATGTTTTGTTATAAACAAATAAATATTTATTTATAACAAAACATTTAAAAAAATATATATTTTAATGAAGCTCAGTTTCAACTGGAGAACGTCTTGCAGGTATAAATGTTATGCTCGATAGATGGTATGAAGCAAGACGAGCTAAAGAGAGAGTTATGAGAGACAGTTGTCTAGAGTCTATCTTTTACCTTCTGCCTTTCCTTATTTTCCTCAACTATTTCTTGTTTTCCATCAGCTCTTCAGAACATCAGTGTGTGCAATATATAACATGTAATCTTCCCACAGCCGGACTTCAATATCTACAATATTTTACAATATAGAAATAACATGTGCAAATGTTATCAGCCAGTTCTGTGAACATTGTAAATATGGTGAAACTGTTAATTTTATTTTCGACTTATCTGGAGAAACAGACCCATGAAACTGTAAATATTCCCTTTTTTTTTTCTTCTTTTATTAGGATAAGACTTCAATCATCGGAGAATGGAAATCATTGGATTGAAGATGTTTGCCTTATAGAACGGAACCTTTTGGAGGTTGATCAGCATTCTGTTGATGTGAATTGAGAATGGAGAATTTGACAAGAAACTGTTTTCACCCAATAATTTGCTTCAAGCCTTGCACGCAATTTGCTACCTTGTGATTTATATGAAGATTAAAATGTAATATCTAGACAGCATATATTTTGTTTAATTTTCCCCCCCAAGTTCCGTTTCTTTATCTACAGTAGAACACATATGCTAATTGGAGATCTTGCCAGTTCTCCGTTCTAGGGCTCAGTGCATACCTTTAATTTGACCGTTGAGTCACAGGACTTTTCATATAGGAAAGAAAAAAAAGTCATCTTGCAATAAACGTTAGAAGCAAACATTTCATTTTGGATCAATGGTCAAACACTCTCCAACCGAACTTTGACATTGCCGAATAAAAAGGCCATGTTTGATAGATAGCAATATTTTGTTGAACAGGAAAGGTCGTTCTTTAAGGCCTTAAAAAAAAAAAAAAAAAAAGAAAAATTGATACATTTGTATCATTAAATTATAAATATTGTACTCATTATCATTTCATAAAAGGATAAACCTACATACGAATGTTATGTCGTTGTGGGTTTGTTTGCATTACTCCTATCACTACGCAACTTGGAGAAATTGCTTTCAAATTTTTCCCCTCGCAATGTTTGTATATTTCAAAACATCAGCTCTTATGCATCACAGATATATGAAGGAGAAATATTGAAAGATAAAGAATAAGAATAAAGAAAAAATGATTTTGATGACCCTTTGGGATGTGTATTGATGATGTATGGGCCAATTTACTAATAGGTACTTATAGTGTAAACAGAGCCGTGTATTTTCTCAGAAGTGTCTCCTAAATGAAAATGCTCAAAGTTTTTTTATTTTTATTTTTTTTTTATTTTTTTAGCTTGCTCTTTGGAATTACTTGTGTCAGTCCTTTGGTGACTTGAGCAAGGTGAGTCTGTTGTAGACAAATGACTGACAGAGAACATCCCATATAGTGTGAAGGACAGAATGGGAGTTTCTGAACTTTGTGTTCCATGTCACCGCCAAGTTCAAGTCACTGAATCCTGAACCATAATTGGGTTTATCTGTGATGCAGACACAAAATGAGTGTTACTAGGGTTGGGTATATCTCCGTAGCTGTTTATGGTGCTATATAGAAGACACATTAATAGGCCTGTAGATGATGTCTTCAAAATCTGAGCTGCCTCTTAAAGCCCAGCTTTACATTTTAGATGCATCAATACAAAATACCTTACAGTTCATCTTCTTTTGAAAGCAGCCACAGCCTAAGTAGAAAAGCCTATCTCGTGCCAGTATGCTGTAGAGTGGAGTGGTCTCCCTGCAAGAGTCCAACACATCCCCTGCCGGGTCAGAGCTAAATCTGTCCAGTCAGCAGAGAACTATAGGTCTCTCTCAGCAGGGGGTGTTATGGACTTCTACAGAGAGACCATTTCGTTTACCCAAAGAGCAAGCATCCTTCATTGCATTATGCTGGCAGGAGACCATCTTTTCCTCAGGTTGTGGTTGCGTTCTAAAGAAAGCAAACTGTAAGATATTACACACTTTTTGTTTTGATGCACTCATGATGTATTTAGCTGATTTAAAGTAAAAGTTCATTTTCAATTCAAGTAACAATTTCCCAGTATTGAAAGAAAAACCTGCATTGGTTTCCAATGTCTCAAGCATGCACACCTTACATTGTATTTCAGCATTCCATGTTCAGGATGTTCTGTAATACATATTTCAGCTTAACCTAATAAGTTGGCTCCACGTACTATAACACTCAATCGGTCATTTATATCACTAATCAAAGTGATGAGCCACTTGAAAGACGAGGGAGGTAGGGAGTGCCAGGTCAAATGCGGGAAACATTGAAGTGCTCATTGCTAACTTCTCATTCTGCAATAGCTAGTTGCCTGGTTGTTACGCTGACCCTCTGGTTTCAATACTTGGAGTCTCGGACCTGGACCAAGCAGGACTTCTAATGTCACTCTGACTTTCCTGATCTGCTTACAGGTTCCAGGTCAATGACTCAAAAAGGTATTGAAGCCAGTTGGTCAGAATAGTAGTCGGGCGACTAGTATTTTCAGAAGGGGACAGCGATAGCAACCCCCATGATTTCACTCAGGGAAAGTTCACTTTCCATGTTTAAAGGCTCTCAGGCCAAATTGTTACATTCGAACTGTACAATCTTCTCTAATTTTACTAACACATATGACGTGTCTACCTGCTAGGACTCTCACACTTCATAGCTGTTGGTAGATCTTAAAGTGTTACTAAACCCACAACTGTAAAATTAATCTGTATATGCAGTAAAGCATACTTGTTATACTCACTGTGGAACCTAGGGGGTTAATCCTCTGCATTGTGTAAAACGGCTGTCTCCTCTGTCCCCAACCCATCTCTGGATAGTACAGACACTAGGGGGCACTCTGCACAGGCTCAGTTTGGTGTGTATTGCTAGAGTTTTTTTTTTTTTTTTCTTGGGAGAGTGTATGTGAGAGTGCACAGGGCCAATCGGCACTGTCTAGACAGAGGGTCAGGGGTCTGCATCCTCATAGGACAACACTAATAGAAGTCACAAAACTGCTATAACTGCTGATGAGAAAATGTATTTAGCAGTTTATATTTATTAAAACTATTGCATTTCCATGTTCTGTGTACTGTGGGAGACCAGATATAGTGAATGCAGGGTCCTGGGTTTAGAAACACTTTAAGTGTACGATCGGTTTGTGTTTAGATGGAGCTTGGATCTTTAGGTGCTTGCTTTTGGAGGGGCTTGCCTATATACAACATTGGAAATCAGAACTGGCACACAATGATGTATGTACTATCAGGTAAATAAAAAAAAAAAGGATATCACCTTCAAGAAATTTCTTTGAGAAAGCTGTAGGTATTGCTTACAGCAACCCAGATAATAGATGATAAAAGAAAATCTCTAGTTGTTATGAGCAAACCACAGCTTTTCCTTCAAGTGTATTCCCAGCTAAAGCTTTTTTATTTTGGACAGAAATTATTATTATTTTTTTTGGTTAGAGTGGGGAAGGGTTGGAACCCCGTCAGGATTTTACCGCTATCAAATCTCCATTAGAAAGATTGCCCCTGTCTTCCTGTCTCGGTGACAAGAGTTTCTCCAGACAGGCATTGAAGGGAAATATTTAACGGAAACACAGACAAAAAATGAAAATGCTTTTTATTTGTAGAGTATTTGGTGGCAGTAAAAACCCAATAGGGGCTCTGATCTTTCTCTACTCCATCCAAGACCAAAAGAAAAAGGTTTGGCTGGACATACAATTTTTGGTCTTATACAATTCCTGTTTTGGTCTGCTTGTGAACTTTCAATACAATCAAACAGTAAATATAATTGATCTAAAATAAGCATTTTTTTTATATAATTTGAGTTAAAATATGACCTGTCAACATTCATAAATCTTATTGACTCATTTTATTAAATTTAAACATGATTTCATTATATTTTAGTGTTTTTTTTTTCTTTTTGGCTTTTCATAATTGATAGTTTGCGAAATCTACTATTGCTTTGAAGTGAGGGTACAGGATACTGCTTTATGTACAAACATACCAGTCCATACCCTCATGTATAAACAAAAAAACCTGGAGCCATGAAAAATGTGGTATCTGACATGGCCAATCAGATTCAAGATGCCATTGCTGCAGCTTAGAGAATATAATTAATCTGATTGGCTGGCACTTTTCACTATTCATTTTTATACACGAGGTCTAAAACAAAGGTTTTGCTTTGCCACGCTTAAACATTTCCAGTCAAACTTGCTTAATTTTATATATTTTTTTTTCTCTTTAGATTTTAGTTCTATTCACGTCAAATCATCTGTATCATTTTCAAAATGTGCTATAAAAAATAAATAAAACCTTTCCATTAATGACCACTTAGAGCAACTGGAATCTACGATATATGGCCAATATATAGACACCCCTCTAAATTTTCAGGTTTTCCACCAAAGGATACTGTTGATGCTACAGCATACAAAGATATTTTAGATGTTTGTGCATTTCTAACATTTTGGCATCACTGTCTATCTGTGCTTACAGCCAGCTCCATAAAGAAATGCTTAAAGACATGCGCAGAACACTGAGCCAGGTCTCCTCATCCAACATCAGTAACCTAATCTTTCAAATACTCCTTTGGCTGAATTTTCCCAAACTCCCAAAGACACACTCCAATATCTTATGGAAAGCCTTCACAAAAAAGTGGAGGCTGCTATTATATGCATAGGGAGGTTAACTTCATATTAATGGCTATACATGTGTGCCGTCAATAAATTTTGTTTCGTTCCATTCCGTTTTGTATTAAAATTATTTTCGTATTTCGTAATTTGTGTCCGAAATTAGATTCGGATTCGTATGAAATATACGAATTTTCGTTAGATTCGTAAACTTTTCGTAACAATTACGAATGTTCGTTATGATGAATTTATCATTATGATGGGCTCCCACCATCCCTGTGCTGTGCTGACTTCCTGGGGTTTTTAACTTCATAACGAATAATCGTAATTAACGAACATTCTGTCCGATTCTGTTGTAACGGAATTTGGATCCGAAGTTTGTATACGAAATTTCATATTTCGTACAAAATTTGTATGCATAAAAATATGTATTTCGGATTTGTATGAATTTCCAATTCGTACAAAACTAATCGCACATGTCTATTAATGGCCATGATTTTGTAATGGGATGTTGAAACAAGCACATATAGGTGTGATCGTCGGGTGTCCACAAACATTTGGCCATATAGCATACATGCCTTTTTTTCTTTTTTTTTTTCTAAAAACTAAAGCATAAATTTAACCAGTTGCCATAATTTCAAATTTCGGAGGGGGATGGGAATGGTGTTTTTTTCCAGAACACTTTTAGTGGTCACATCTATATCTGTGTATATCTTTGGGTTTGGTCCTCTAGATCAAGGGTCTCTAAAGTTTCTAAAGAGAAGGCCAGTTTACTGTCCTTCCGACTTTAAGGGGGGGAGGGGAGGATTTTGGCCAGTAGGAGTAGAACATGCCCTGCCGTCAGAGGGAGTAAACCGTGTCCCATCATTGGTTTTTGTGAGAGGAACAGAGCCCCATTATTGTAGGAGGAATAGTGCCTCATTGTTGGTGTCAGTGGGAGGAATTGTGCTCCATCATTGGTGTCAGTGGGAAGAAGAGTGATTCAAGGGCCAGATAAAGGCAAGCAAAGGGTTGCCACTGCTCTAGGTGCATTATCCCACAATTTGCTACATTTTCTAGCACAGGCAGAATACACACCGATATGGTTAAGCTCAAAGTTTTCATTCCCACTAATGCTTTTTTAGGAATAAGCCCTTTTTTTTTAGAAAATAAATTGCAGGGATTAGCCATACAATAGAACATCTTCACTCTAACCCAAGCACTGTCAAATGTATTTTGTGCATTTTGATTTATCAAGACATTCCATTGACATTACTAAATTTTTTAGTGCCTATTTAATTTCTGACTTTGGCTTTCTTTAGTAAACCATTTAGATTAAAAGATCATTTATTAGCAGCCTAGAACAGAGGTGGGCTTTCTCTAATATAAGAAGTCCTTTCCTTCATTATATGACCCTTAATTACTAAACGAAGGGTAGCCAAGGATTCTGAAGTTTATATTACATTTGGAGCCCTTCTGGAAGTAAAGTCAAGCAAAGACTCCTCTATTCCCCCATTGTATGTTGTCCTGGAAGTATATCATGTTAATACTTCAGCATATTAAAAAAAGGACAATTTGGGGAATAAAAGTCATATGCTGATTGTCAAGAAAGCCAATTGACTATTAAATTCCAATCTTAGTATTTTTTTTTTAAAAGAATATGTGTGTGTATTAGAGTGCTGTAATGATATTTTCCTGGGGGCTACCTTTTAAGTCCATAGCAATAAAGAATTCTACTTGGTACACGATTATTATATACAGGCACTTGATCTGTTTTCTGAGAATAAATGGCCAAAGTGAAAATGTTTTTTTAAAAGAACAACTCTGCCACCATCCTTTACCCTGTTTTTTTACTGGAAACCTCTGGAAATACCTAGTGCTTCTTGATATGGAGGAGCATGGGAACTTCTGTTCCTCTCATGGTGCTATGCCTGGGCGGTGTGTGACCAATCACCAGATCTAAACGTGGTCACTTTGGAAGGAGGAGGAAAAAGAGCTCAACCCTGTGTAAGCTCTGGCAGCAAATGCCAAAGAGCTTACACAGGGGCTGGACTCCCAGGTCTGGCATTGTGGTGGGATGGAGGGGTTCCTCTGAATGTGGTCTGAAAAAGACCACCCAAGGAGATAAAAATTATAAAACCAGTTCTTCAGAATTCCAGCTCTTGGTGGTGCTGGTCAAATGACTGATCTCAGATTGCCGGTCAAGTTGTTTTAGCTGAAGGTACTTGAGGCAGAGTTAGCCATTGTGCTGCAGCACCACATAACCAGTAACCAGTGAGAAAAACTAAAATAGTCCAGCGAAAATACCCCTTTTTTCCTGTTATAGTCTTTACTCTAGGAGGTATTTAGTCTAAGGACCATTTTAATGAAATGCATAGGTCTGCTTTAAAGATCAAATTTGCCCCCAAATAGATTTTTTTGTTGTGGGTGGAAAGAGACATAGCTTGATCAATTGCCATGTCTTTACTGCTTTGTGTCACCTCAGAACAGTTGTGATTGCTGTTTACATATGCTACTGTTGTCACATCCATCCTAAATAAATTGTCCAAAGTGTCCTATGCAGAATCCACTAGACTAGGCAAACAATCGAACTGCTGTATCATCTGCCTTCTAGTGGATACGTCATAGGATTACATGGGGGCCAACAACCCTAGTTTAGCTGAAAAGCCAGGCTTGAGTTTTTATAGCCATGCAGAGCGAGGTGCAGAATCTCCCTTTTAAAGTCTTGAACAGTACTTTATATGTTACTTGTGGAAAAATTGGTTATAACAAGTACAGACAAGGGGAATCCTTACATTTCCCATAGACGTGACTTTGAAAGTTGACTGGCCAGCTTCGGCAGAATTTGACTTCCTCAACCCCACTAGCTGAGCTTACATGGTCAATGCCCTGGAATGTGATCATGTAACTAGTACCAATAGAGAGAAGAATTAAGGGACTTTGAACAAAAGGTTCCTGTACTTTTTTAAACTCCTCATGTTTACATTTAGAGAATGGGTTGACTTAAAGATGGGGATAAACCAAACCTTGGTAACGTGACTAAAATTAAGGAATTCTTTTTGAGTGGAGTCAATTTTTCATAAGAGAAGCCCGGGCAAACATAAATTTGTAAATATTTATTTGCTTCTCATCTTTATGCACCATTTGACAGTAGCTTTAGTGGTTTGAAGACATTCATGCCAAGAATCATAGATGCCACTAACCGTTGTAGACCTATTTAAAATGTGTCATTTAATCCAGCAGGTTTCACAAGCTTCTGATTGTATTTGTCTAGACCAGGGGTATCCAAACTATATAAACAAAGGACTATTTTACTGTTCTTAGGACTTTAAGGGGGCCAGACGGAGGCCAGTGGAAGTAGGAAATGTCCCGGCATCAGTGGGAGTAAACAGTGCCACATCTTTAGTATTAGGGGGAAGAGTAGTGCCCCATTTTTGGTGTCAGTGGGAGTAATAGTGACCCATTGTTAGTGTCAGTGAAAGGAATTATTGTCCTGTTGTTGGTGCTAGTAGGGCCAATAGTGCCTCATATCAGTGGGAGGAATAGTGCCCCATGGGCCAGATAAAGGCAAGCAAAGTATGCAGACCACCGGTCTAGACATATATGTATTGCAATTTCCTAGTTTCTCTTGGGACATATTGCTTTATGGAAGATACACTAGACATGGCTTCGTTCAAAGTGGAAAATAAGAGGGAAATGTGAAAGCCAACGGCATCATCAAAAAACCTATAGCATCTAATAAGATATTAGTTGTGATTTCCCAACCAGCACTAGAATAACAGCAAAATCTAGTTGGTTGCTGTGGGAACACCTACTTTTTGATTTGCACTATTTTTTAATGCATGAATTCCACTCTGCATGTAGATATGGCCTTGGCTGATAAATATTTTGTACTGGACTTCACTGAATGTTAACTCTTACAGCCTAATAGATGCAAAATATACAAAAAATGCATTCAACAGCTGAAATAAGTATTGTGTGCTGCAATGACTAGCCTACAAGTCAGGTCTCTGCTCAGGTTACAAAAAAAAAAATACTAAAAAAGGGCTAAGGACAAATGGGAGGATTTTTTTAAATTTAAAGAACACTAGACAAGCTACAACAATAACATAAAGCCATGAAAATGATCCAGAGGATGGAGCTTAGCTTTCCCAGTTTCCCTACTCCCAGAAAAAATGTTGCCAGCAATCTGGTGTTTTGGAAACACCATTCTGTATCCAAATTCAAAGTGTGTCTAGGTATTCTTGATGTCACCAATGGCAATTGTAACGTTCACTATCTAGTTCATCTCTCGCCTCTGGGTGTTCTCCTCCTGGTGTTTGTTCTGTTTCTGGCCTCGCTTTTGCGGTTTCCACCCTCTGCCCGCCTATGCGCCCATTCGCTCTAACCCCTCCTTGTTTAAAGGTAAGTGCATTCTTACGGCACTGTATTGACTAATATAGTCAGACTACTTAGGGTAATTTGTAACTCTAAACATTTTTTTCCCCTTTTATTTGCCTTTAAGAGGGCCCTGACAGTTTTATTTGCTTTAAGACCCTATGCCACTTTCCTGAAGCTTTGGGTTGCTTGTGTAAAGTGTTATATCAAACAAGGGATCTCCAGATCCCTTTAGTTGTACATGCTTATCAAAGCTTTTTCACAGTTGGCTGGCAATAGTCACATAAACATTTGAATGAGAAGCACCTAGTACAAAAGTTCATATCACTTAATGGTCTTTTTGAAAAGTTCAGTGGTTAAGCACATCAAATATAGCCCACATGTTTCAGGTGAAGCCCCCTCCCTGCCCTCCTTCAGGATTTGAGCAGTAGATGTTATTAGAATTACATTTGAATGCACTAGAAGAGGGGTAGGCAATCGCTAGAGGCAGAGGTTTGATGAAATTTTAAGTTTCAACACAGCTGGAGTGCCGAGGTTGCCTACCCCTGCACTAGAGGACCTATGTTGAGGCTTGATACAGAATATACTCTAGTAATGGCCCTAGGAAACTCAGCCGGCTGTTCCTAGTGCCACTAGGAGATCCTAGTCTGAAGAAAGGGGAGATCCTTTCCCTGAAATGAGTTGGTTGTATTTGAGGATCCCAACTAACAAATTAAGGTCTTCTTTAAATGTTTATTAGGAGCCTCAAATACAACCAATGTGTTTTGGGGAAAGGGCCCCCTACTTCTTCAGACTATTGTCAGCTAACAACACTAGGAACGGCCACAGCAAACCTTCGCATCAGTCCTCCAGTGCAGGAGTCTCCAAACTATGGCCCTCCAGTTGTTCAGGAATTACAATTCTCATCATGCCTAGTCATGTCTGCAAATGTCAGAGGTTTACAATGCCTCATGGGAAGTGTAGTTCTGCAACAGCTGGAGGGCAGTAGTTTGGAGATCCCTGCTCTAGTGCATTCTATTGTGATTATAATAACCTCTACTGCTCAAACCCTGAAGAAGAGGAAGCCCCCCCCCCCAAATGCATTGGCTCTATTTGATGCTTTTAAACTTTTATAAATGTTTAAAAAAGACCTTTAAGTGATATGAACTTTAGTATTAGGCGCTCCCCAGTACCCACCCAAAAATTCACTGTCTACTGAGCGATTCTTTTGTCGTGATCAGAGAAGAAGCAGTATAGGACCAGAAAAAGGTCCCCATACACTATAATTTTTACAATAGATTAGCTTATTTGAAGAATGATGCACTTCAATGTATATTCTTCAGAACCAACTCTCATTTCAACCAGTCCGGTGTGATCATGCACACATCAGACAGCAGTAGTCACATGGGATATCCAAAGCAAGGTCAATTTACTTTTGAGAACTTGCTTTTTGCACTCTACTGTCATGTGCTGTGCGTGAATTATTATTATTATTATACAGGATTTATATAGCGCCAACAGTTTGCGCAGCGCTTTATAACATTATAAAGTGAAACTGTGCTATATTCTGAACAAGCAGCAAAAGCATTTAAAATAAGCCCTCATTCACCTCTGTAGCTATGGGTATTGTAGAGAAATTCATCTTTAAAATTCACAACAAAGGCACGGAAATGTTTTTCCCATTACTTTCTATTACAACAGCATCCAGACAGCCTACCAGTCCTCAAATGTAAATATGAGAGAGGTCCGGTGTGGCTTGATTTAAAGATCTTTTGCTGCCTATTGTGAAAACTTTAAAATCCATAGAATTGGTGCACTTTAAGGAATCTGGCATTGAATGAACCAGACAAAAGGAACGTTACTCTAAAGGGTAACTCCACTTTCAATCTGTAATTTTCTGCAAAATGCAATGAAATATGGCAACCCCCTCCCCATATATGTAATTTCCTGCTTTTGTGATTGGCTCACTGATTTTCCCAGAGGTCTGCACTAAGATACAAATCAGATTTTGAGCATCCCCCGCATCAAAAATTTCATTTTTGGTCCGATACACTCCTTGAGGCGATTCAGTTTGCATTGTAGCGCTATACAAATCATTCATTCAAAGGGAAATAACGTCTATAGGGATGCAGACCCTGCAACTTGCCTCATTGGTGTCCTGCGGGTGCTGCAGCTGATTGATAATTATAAAACCACTCCCATACAGATTCACTCTGTACATGGACACAGACAAACAAACAGCTATTACTTCAGAATAATAAAAGGTAGGATTCTGCAACAAAGGTTGTTAAAATCACTGCAATGTACATAGATCACCCAGAGGGGAATATTTTTTTCTCAACAAAAATGGCGTTACTCTTTAAATTAAAAAAAAAAAATGATGATGAAGATGCATTTTTCCTTTTAATAATTTCAAATAATTAAAAAAAAAGTTTGCATGTGAGAGCATCTTGTTTGTGTGAATTTCAAACAACTAGCCATTACGCACAGTGCAGTTCCATCTACTAGTAGCCTTCTCAGCCATCTCCATTCCTTGGTTTATACTTAATGGAATACTATTTGTTACATTCAGTTTAGGTCCTGCTGTAGCTGCCACACACAAAAAAGAATCACCAAGGCCACACAAAACTTTTATTTTTTAAACTTTAGTGTTACATTTTTATATTGACTTGGGTTTTTCTTCTTTTTTTTTTGTAACGTAAAAGTTATGCAATAAATTTTAGTATTTGGAGCACGCAATAGAAACATTTGTTTTTCCAAAAAATTAGTTTTTTCAGCCAAGGTTACGCAAAACTTGCACTTTATTGCATCCTACAGATTGTAGCGTAAAGCTCTGCATAAAATGACAGCAAAATATATGTAAGCGATTTTATCAACGCAAAAAAATGTGTGAAATGACAAGAATGTATATCAAGGAAATGATTAACCTTTTAATGCCATAAACAATTCAAATAGATTTCAAAATAAAGGGTTTGTTAATCACTGTGAGATTTCACCTATCGCATATGTTGAAATGTGTGGATATTTCTTTTATTTATTTTTTATCCAGCTGTGGATATGTGTTTTAGCTAAGCTAGCTCTTTAAAACGGTTATACATTTTTCCATTGACCGCTATGTCCTTGGTGCAGATGTAGTCCAAAAATCTGGACACCGATATCCAAATGATAAAAATTGCTTACGTTGGTGTATTAATTATATCGATTTTTTTTATATATTGTTGAATCCTCATTTTTGCTAAGCCTTGAGCCTTAAAATTTAGCTTTCCATAAAACATGGACAAGTTGGAGAACTAGTGGTGCACCAAAATGAAAATTCTGGACCAAAACCAAAATTTCAGGATGCACTTGGCCCAAAACCAAAACCAAAATTCACAGTTTTTAAAATGCATATACATATTTTTTTATACATAATTGTATTATATTTGACTTTTTAATTGTTTTTCTTTAAGTGCTTTTGTGTTAAAAAAAAAAAAAAAATTTAAGAAAAGCTCAAGAAAAATGCATCCCATTAGATTCTACATATGTCTTCACACTGGTCCCGTTGCGGTGTAACGCACCTTGCATTGAAAACGCGGGAAAAAAGCATTAAAAATGCACCCGTGTGGCATTTTTTAATGTGGTTCTTGAGTCACGTGACCCATGAAAATCTCAGCAAAATTGCGTTTTTTCGGTGGCCATTATTGGCACCTTTTTCTCTATCGGCAAAACGCTGATAACCCTGTTTTCGGCCAATAATTTTCCACAGCTAATAGAGCTATGCATCCCTAGTCATAAAACCATTTCTTGTACTCATTTATATCATTGGGTGCCTCAGCTGTTTGATGAGCCGGGCAACCACAATGAACCAAGAAGGGCTGTAAAGCTATAGAACTGGCACCATAGATAAAGTTGTCAAGTCGGACTTGTATTTGTTTCTAGAGGCAACTTAGCTGCAAGCACAGTTGTGAATTGTATCCTTTAACACCAGAGATGGTCAAACCATTTCATCCTCAAAAAAATGACATCTAGTAGCAGTTAGTGCTACAGATGAGGAACTTGTGAGGCATTTAGGTCAAGTGATTTCTTGAGCATGTGCCGGTCACATGGTACAACATAACCAATAAAAGGAATGCATTGATTTGGTGATGTTTTCCTTAAAGTGGCAATGCTTTAAAAACTTTATTTAAGTTAAGATATTTCAAAGGATAATTGCACTTTGGTGGGTACATTTAAAAGTATTGGCTTCATATAGGATATAAATATATAGTTACACACCAATATATATATATATATTGGCAGTAAAGGTTGTTTTAGAACTGCCCAGTCCTGGATTGTTTGCAATCTGCCCCAGTCCCTTAGATAAGGACAGGGAGAGACATATATATAGCAGACTGGACACTGTAAGCCCCCGTACACACGGACGGGAATTCCGACGGAAAATGTCGGATCGGACCATGTTGTCGGAAAATCCGCCCGTGTGTAGGCTCCATCGGACTTTTTCCGTCTGAATTTCCGACCAAAAGAATTTGAGATCCTGCTCTCAAATTTTCCGACTACAAAATCCGATCAGACTTTTTCCAATCGTGTGAAGAGAATTCCGACGGACAAAGTGCCACGCATGCTCAGATCAAATTATGAGACCAAAGCTATTGGCTACTAGCCTCTACGTAGTTCCGTCTTACACAATTAACGTCACCACATTCGGAGTGATCGGATTTTCCGACAACTTTGTCCGACCGCGTGTATGCAACACCAGTTTCGGACAAAAACCGTCAGAAAAAATCTGACGGAATTTTTGGTCGGAATTTCCGACCGTGTGTACGGGGGCTAAGTCCTTGACTTGGGGTGTGTGCCTTCCCTGTCCTCATTTCACAGACTACAACCAGCATAGGTCATATGTAGGGATGAGTGAAATTGAAAGTTTGTGCTTTGGCCAAATTTTTTTGAAAATCAGGATATTCTTGCAAAATTTTACATTTTGACAAATTGCATTGGTATAATATAGAAGTCACAATGTGGGTATTTGTTATAGAAACCCTGTCAGCATCTAAAACAATTGTCACAAACCTGTAAAAGTATCTAAAAGCAGAACTTTACTCAAAAAGTCAGGCACTGCTCATTCCCAAACACCCCTCCCATCCCACCCCCAAGGCTGTAACTGATTTGCAGGTTTTTTGGGGGGGGAATGAGGGAACCCGCTCCCACTTTCTCGATCCTTGCAAGAATGATGATGTCTCGTCCCACCTTGTTCCCCACTCATAGCCTCCTGGGTTGTGTGATGGGTCCATCACAGGACCAGTCTTCCCGCCACACGTGATCTTGCACATGTGCAGTGAGAAGCCGGCCTTGATTTATCAGGAAGTTGCAGCCAGATTCCCAATCCAACATGCTGGCAGCATTGGTGAGAAGAATGGGCTACAGGAAGACAACCCTGGACTCCATGGACTGGTAATTACCCAATTTTTAAAAAAAGTCAGCAGCTACAATGTTTGTAGTTCCTGACTTTTTATTTTTAAAACACTGGGTGAAGTTCCTCTTTGATACACTCCTTTCCAGCAGGTAGTTCATTCTCGTAAAGAGCTCCTCCGCTATCCATAACTTCTCATTGTGTCTGATAGTGTGTCTCCTGCTGGGAGCCATGGAACCTCTGGCTGACCACTAACTCACTACAGGATGCCACAGCCAGCCAGCTGGCACCCAGCATGAGACATGCTATCCAACACACTCAGAAGCTCTTCAAAAAAGTGAACCTTCTACAGACTGCCTACTGAAAAGATGAAGCTTCATTTACAGGTTGGCGCCAGTTTTTTAACATGTAGGCAAGATTTATTTAAGGGAGCAATGGGCTTAGAAGGAAATAGCAGCAACTGTCGCTCACGTGGCTTTGTTTATAAACAAAGCCATAGGATCCCATTAGCACTGTAGGTTAGTAAACAAAGCCACTTGATTTTTTTTTTTTTCAAGCAAATTTCACCCAAGCAGTTCACATGACAGCATTTGTAGCTAATATGTAGGCAAAACCATTAGTTTTCATCCTCGGGCCCCCTGGTGTTTATTGTGCTGGGAGCATTGATTGGTAAAGGGGCAATAATAACTGTGATCTCTCGCAGTCTGCTGTCAATCTATAATGGTCTTTAGTCTTCAACCACACTTGTAGCATGTCCCTGGTTTCTGATTATCTCTTGTAGGATCCCGTAGTCTCAGGCAATCCCCTTGAAGTAAGTCCACTCAATCTCTTGTATTGATTCAGCGTCTCTGATAGACATGTGCATGACAGTTATTTTGTTTCATTCAATTCGTATTCGAGATTCGCATTCGGAATTCGTTTTATGTCTTTTTCAAACTTTCTTCAAATTTTACAGATTTTTTTATTTTTTTTTTCAATTTGAACGGTTAAAATGGGCTGAATTTTTTTTTTAATTCGATTGTGGCAAAAACAAACAAAAGAAAAAGCTTCATCCAATAATTACAATGACTCTTTAAATCACCTTTGGCTTAACTAAAACAGTGTTATTTCAAAGTGGTACACTAATAACACACACAGTCTTTGATTTCAGAAACATGTTTACAGTTCGAATTCGACTGGAATTCGATGTAACATTCTATTCGCATTTCAATTAGAATTTCGGAAATTTGGAAGAATTTCGTTATTCAGAGCATTTGGTAAACTTTGTTTTATATATCTGAATCTCCGAATAAAGAAAAATGTGTCTGAATATTCGGAACGAAACAAAGTGCACATGTCTAGTCTCTGACAATATCTTTTAATATGTCCAAAGTTTTACACAGTCTCCTGCACTAAGTCAGCAGTCTCTGACTATCTCTTGTAGGGTGTCAACAGTCTCTGACCAACTCTTGTAGGGTGTTAGCAGTCTCTGACTATCTCTTGTAGGGTGTCAGCAGTCTCTGACTATCTCTTGTAGGGTGTCAGCAGTCTCTGACCATCTCTTGTAGGGTGTCAGCAGTCTCTGACCATCTCTTGTAGGGTGTCAGCAGTCTCTGGCTATCTCTTGTAGAGTGTCAGAAGTCTCTGACTATCTCTTTTAGGGTGTCAGCAGTCTCTGACCATCTCTTGTAGGGTTTCAGCAGTCTCTGGCTATCTCTTGTAGGGTGTCAGCAGTTTCTGACCATCTCTTATAGGGTGTCAGCAGTCTCTGACTATCTCTTGTAGGGTGTCAGCAGTCCCTGACTATCTCTTGTAGGGTGTCAGCAGTCTCTGGCTATCTCTTGTAGAGTGTCAGCAGTCTCTGGCTATCTCTTGTAGAGTGTCAGAAGTCTCTGACTATCTCTTTTAGGGTGTCAGCAGTCTCTGACCATCTCTTGTAGGGTTTCAGCAGTCTCTGGCTATCTCTTGTAGGGTGTCAGCAGTTTCTGACCATCTCTTATAGGGTGTCAGCAGTCTCTGACTATCTCTTGTAGGGTGTCAGCAGTCCCTGACTATCTCTTGTAGGGTGTCAGCAGTCTCTGGCTATCTCTTGTAGAGTGTCAGCAGTCTCTGGCTATCTCTTGTAGAGTGTCAGAAGTCTCTGACTATCTCTTTTAGGGTGTCAGCAGTCTCTGACCATCTCTTGTAGGGTTTCAGCAGTCTCTGGCTATCTCTTGTAGGGTGTCAGCAGTTTCTGACCATCTCTTGTAGGGTGTCAGCAGTTTCTGACCATCTCTTGTAGGGTGTGGGCAGTCTCTGACTATCTTTTGTAGGGTGTGGGCAGTCTCTGGCTATCTTTTGTAGGGTGTCACCAGTCTCTGGCTATCTCTTGTAGGGTGTCGGCAGTCTCTGACTATCTCTTGTAGTATGCAGTCTGACAATTTCCTGTAGTATGTCAGCCGTCTGACAATCTCTGTAACGTTATGTGAAAGCCCCTGGGGGGATGTCAAGGACTGCAATTGAACCCCCCCTATATCTAGTAAACTACCCACCACTGCTCCACACAAACCAGCAGGACTCTTAGCCTCGGTTCACACTATGCACCGCATGTGAATTGCACAGGAACCACAGCGCATTCCTGTGCTATTCACATGCGTTTCAGTACTTTGCGCTTTGAGCCCACTCATTTTGAATGGGCTCAAATTGCATCACATCGCACCAAAGACGTTCATACACCTTTTTTGGAGCCACAGCACAGCTTGATTGCATGGTCGTAGTGTGTTTGTGACCTGTCTTTGGGGTGTCGTTACCTTTGCATTGACACCCGCAGCAGATCGCAAAAGGCAGTGCGACTGGAATGCGGTGAGGGAAGCGCGCATGGATCGCAGTATTTCCCATACCACATTAGTGTGAACCTAGGCTAATCAGCTCTAAAATTGCCTTTACTGTATACAAGGTACAGCTTTATATTTATGCATATGCAGCCAATACCAGCATGCCAGGAACTCCCAAAACTGCAGTTATCCTGTAAGCATTTAAAACCATAAAGCAACTGACTCACAGCTGGTGTTTATAATTTACATCACACTTCAATCTTGAATGGATAGAATAAAAAATATAATTAGTTTTTTTTCTTGTGACAGAGTTACATTTTGTTATGTGGATGTGTACATTGATTTCTAGTTCTCTACATATCAAAAGTGATCATCAATGAAAGATACTTAGTTTTTTTATGATGTATAATAGAAATTCATCTCTGCAATGAAGTGGAAAGGGGTTTCTAGCTTCTCTCGGTATTCTTCCCCACTGCCATAACGAGGGGAGAGGATGTGAACCGCTGACAAACGCCATGCACTTAATGAGAATGCATTCTTGTGTTTTGCATTCATTGGCTAACACGGCCTTTCATAACTTTCTTACGATGTGCTCTTTTTTTTGCAAATAGTTCTCTATATAAAATGCACATGGGCTTATTGAAAGTGACTTTGAAGGTTGTAGCAACCATGGTATTTGGTTTCCTTGGGCAACAGACATCGGGGGAATTTATTATTTGTTTTATTGCGTATGCCTGTCTGTTCAGTCCAGGGGTTCTCAAACTGACTTCTTTGTAAAATGTAGCCGGTGGGGTAAGGAACCTTTTGTATTGAAAGTGTAGGTTGGAAGACTTGTACATGAGATTATGAGCTACTTTATTTTCTACAATCCCACTCGATTCAAAAATGGAAAATTGTTCTGGATATGGTGGATCGAGTTTTTCCTTGGTCTTTTAATTATTGTGGCAATGACCAACTGCAGCATGTAGTAACCCATAGTAGCAATTTGAAAATAATTTTTCTGATAAAATCAAGTTGCTATGGTGTGCTGCACTCTAACAATCTTTTCTCTTTGTACTCCACTTACTATTGGTATTTTCGTTTTGGATGCACACTATTGGCTTGAATCATAGGGTGGATTTTTTTTGTTGGTCTTTGAGGCTCTGATGGTGAGGTTTTCCTCATGTGCTTTATAGCTTGGCCCTGGTCCCCAACACTATAGCGGAGATATCACTTGCAGATGTGCTACCTAATTGTTTGTTCAGCCCTATGTAGTTTATTAGCACCCATTAAGACCTCTCCACTGTGTTGCAGTGCCCTACGCACGCGTGTTACCCTGCTGTATTTCACAAATTAACATTGCGGTAAAGAAGCCAATTAATTTTACTGCAGGCTACCACAACACATGGATCTGAATAGAGCCTTAGGGGAGAGTGACACCAACATTTAGCATAGTGGTGGATTCAGCTTTTGCAAAACTAGGAATTTTGAAGGGGCACAGAGATTGTGCTGTTGACTATATATGAGCTGGTCGCAGGTCTTTTTTTCTAAGACAATAGGTGCAGGAGCTCCCCCTTTTGAAGTCACCCTTTGTTTCCACCACCTCCTGCACCATTCCTTGGTTTCACCACCCACCCCCTCCCAGTACTGCCCCTTTTTACAAAATACCCCCTCCCCCAGAAACAAAAGATCCCCAGCAGCAGTCACAGATCTCCCTGCAGCCAGCAGCAATAGTCTCTCCATCAGCCAGCAACAATGGATCACCGGCAACAAAATACCCCCTCCCCCAGCAGCAACAGCAGACTTTCCTGCAGCCAGCATTACTAGATTCCTCCCAGCAACATATGACCCACCCCCAGCAACATTAGATCCCCACTAGCATCAATAGACCTTAGCAACAATAACTCCCCTGCCCCACAAAAATATCCCACCCCCCCCCCCCCTTCACCAGCAACAATAGATCTCTCAGCTGCTAGCATCAATAGACCCTGAACCCCTTGCTATTACATACATTTGGTGCTGGAAGTGCCGGAACTGCGTTCCCCTGCTGAAAAAATGCCCAGAGCATGTGGCATCACTGTCCTATGTATTGGACATTACTGCCCTTTAGGAAATACTAATAAAATGGTATATTATTTCATTATTAGTTCATTGACTTCATAGGGTGTGGAGATTCTCTAGCCATAAGGCTCTTAAAAGTGGGATATCCCTTTGGGCCCCCACTTAGCATTGGAATTAAAAAGTGTTGTAGACTCTGATTTGCCAGCAAAGTGAACAGCTGGGGTTAGCCCATTTCAATTTCAAAACTCACAGCGAATCCTGCCACTTCGCTCTGGGCTGTGGTTGGCCCAGAGCAAAGTGGCCGGATTCGCTGTGAGTTCTGAGTTTTGGAGAATAGATTTGCTCATCTCTAATGGGAACATCTCACCAAGGGTGCCCAAGAGACCCCAGAATCCACCATATGATTCAGCAAGGCCAAGCCACCCCACAAAAATAAAAAGATGAGATTGGGTGGTGTGTGCCCAATTATTTTGTTAACCAAAAAAGGATTTGTATTTATGGAATTGTTGACAAGCCAAAGATTGCCTACCCCTTGACTAGATATTTAAAACAGTGTGATGATTATCTATTGTCACTGCTGTACTGGTGAATGTGTTGGTACCATGTAACTGACAGCTACTCATTTTATACGCTCCCACCAATGGTTTTTATTAATGTGGTTCCCAAAGACTTAAACTGTACTTGTCTCCTGGTGGAGATAACCATTCTGAAAGTCAAGTCCATGTTAAAGGGTGAGCGATGCTAGCAAGCTAAAGTGTCTACCTCTGAAGTCCTAGGGTGTCCCACTTGCAACTGGATGCAGAAGAGTGAGACTCCTTTGACTTGTATAAAGGTTGTAGCTAAGAGGGAAGAGATGGTATCTCAGAAGACCTTGCTGGTGTCCCCCCACCCCCACTCCAAAATAATATATCAGGCTGACTGAGTTCTTAATGAGCCTGTAGTCTATCCAGCAATTATGTGTCACCACAGAAAAACTACTTGGGACGATGCCAAGTCCTTCCGTAGGTTCCATCCCACCCACGTGTATGCAAAACCCAACCCAGTCCTTACTTTATACCTTTTTTTTAAGGTATATCTAAAGTCAAGACTGACTCTTTCGGTTTTAGACAGTGTAGGGAGGAATTAAAATTTGTTGAATTTTTATGTTCCCTGTGTTGTATTGGGGAGATTTCCATTAACTTCCAATTCTGACCCAACAAAGACAGAAGATTTCTCTCACTTTGGATTGATTTCCTCTATCGGCGTTCATTGAAACAAGTGTCCCCATGGGAAGGTTTGACCCTCTATTCCCATTCTGGTGACAATACAAAATGTTAGCGTTTTTTTTCACTTTTAGTCCCTTTAGTTCCCAACAGGAACAAATAAAGAAAATCTACCTAAGAGGTTCTCACCCCTTTCGTTTTCTATCTAAAACTAGAAAAAAATTGGGCTTTAGATACTTGTTAGTCTGAGAATTGGAACTATCCCGGGAATATTCAGTGTAACCTTTCGGTATGTCCCCACCCCAGTGGTGTCAAATATTTCTGCACTATTCAAAATGGCTTCCTCTACAAGAAGACACGTATACCTGAATATGTACAGCATCCACGACCATGAAAGTTTGAGAATCACTGTCTTGGTATGTAATGATACACTTTTATCTTCATGGTCTTGTAGGTAGCACAGTATATTGTTGCTTTACTTGTTACAATGTGTATTTTGTGCATATAAATAAAGGTGTAATTGTGCCTCACCTGTAACCGTTTTCTTGTATTATGGTATAAATAAAGTGAACCGGAATTGATGCATATTTCATTGAGTTGTTCTGCATTTGAGGGGTGCTTGTCCCTCCCTCTGGCTCCTTCAGCTGTGTCATGTATTGTGAATAGATTGATTAGCTGGAGGTCAATCTACATAGTTTCATTGTTAGTATAGTTTCATAGTTAGTAAGGTTGAATAAAGACACCAGTCCATCCAGTTCAACCTGAGCGAGTGTCTACATTTGTCCCTATCCCTGTACATTGCACACTCACATTGGTCCCTACCCTCAAGGAGCCCACAATCCAAGGTCCCCTTTCATATACTAGGGACAATTTTTATTTTATTTTTTTTGGACAGAAGCCAATTAACCTACCTGCATGTCTTTTGGATTGTGCGAGGAAACCGGAGTACCCGGAGGAAACCCACACATGGAGAACATGCAAACTCCAGGTAGGTAGTGTCATGGTTGGGATTTGAACCAGTGACCCTTCTTACTGCTAGGTGAGAGTGCTAACCACTACACCACTGTGCCACCCCTGAAAGCACCTAATGGGATTTCTGTCTGCTCTTACTTCCCTCTATCTGCATGAGTCACTTCTGACGGGTTTTGGCGACACCACTGAATCCCTATGAATGACAGCCTCAGTTGTGTAAATTTCCCTATGTGACTGTGTAGAGGGTGGGTGTGTGTCCATTCCACTCAGGTCTCAGATTACACTCAGCTATCCTCTCTGTGCTCTGCAGCGTGTGACATCAGATCCCCGCCTCCTGTAAATTCATGATCAGAATTGCTGTGTAAACTGTACACTTTGAACAGCTGTAGAGGAGAAATGACTGGATATCGGAGAGCAGCACACTTCATTGGGATCATAGAATTGCTTTATTGGTAACAATTAAAAGGTTCTATTAGTGGTCCCAACACTTAAGCCCCATACACACGGTCGGACTTTTTCATCAATTTGGTCCGATCGGACAAGGTTGTTGAAAAATCAGACCGTGTGTATGCACCATCGGACAGTGTTCGTCGGTTTGTCCGTCGGACAAAGTCTTATCTCCTGCTGGAAAGATTTGCCGTCAACCCGGTCCGATCACACCAAATCCGATCGTGTGTACGGTTGTCCGACCGGACAAAGTGCTACGCATGCTCAGATCACATTACAAGACCAAAGCTATTGGCTACTAGCCTCTACGTAGTCCCGTCGTAGGCAACAAACGTCACCACGTTCAGAATGATCGGATTTTCCGACAACTTTGTCCGACCGTGTGTACGCAAAACCAACATCGGACAAAGTATGACGGACATGGTCCGACGGACCTGGTCCGCGGATTGTCCGACCGTGTGTATGGGGCTTAACGCGTTTCAGCCTTGAATGGCCCTTAGGAGAGGTGACTGCAAATAAACAAGTATGGCTCATGTAGGAGGATTTATTTATTCTCTGTGTATCACCGGATGCTAATCACTTCACTGGGTATACACCTTGAAAAAGTATTCACCCCCCCCCCCCTTTGGCTTTTTACCTATTTTGTTACATTACAGCCTTTAGTTCAATGTTTTTTTAATTTGAATTATATGTGATGGATCAGAACACAATAGTCTAAGTTGGTGAAGTAAAGTTAGAAAAATATATACATAAAACTATTTTTTAGAAATAAAAAACTGATAATTGGCACGTGGGTATGTATTTACCCCCTTTGTTATGAAGCCGATAAAACGCTCTGGTGCAACCAATTACCTTCAGAAGTAATTAGTGAAATGATGTCCACCTGTGTGCAATCTAAGTGTCACATGATCTGTCATTACATATACACACCTTTTTGAAAGGCCCCACACTTAACAAGAGGCACCACTAACCAAACACTGCCATGAAGACCAAGGAACTCTCCAAACAAGTAAGGGACAATGTTGTTGAGAAGTACAAGTCAGGCTTAGGTTATAAAAAAAATATCCAAATCTTTGATGATCCCTAGGAGCACCATCAAATCTATCAAAACCAAATGGAAAGAACATGGCACAACAGCAAACTTGCCAAGAGACGGCCGCACACCAAAACTCCCGGACCGGGCAAAGAGGGCATTAATCAGAGAGGAGCACAGAGACCTAAGATAACCCTGGAGGATCTTCAGAGTTCCACAGCAGAGACTGGAGTATCTGTACATAGGATGACAATAAGCCGTACGCTCCATAGAGTTGGGCTTTATGGCAGAGTGGCCAGAAGAAAGCCATTACTTTCAGCAAAAAAACAAAATGGCACGTTTTGAGTTTGCGAAAAGGCATGTGGGAGACTCCCAAAATGTATGGAGGAAGGTGCTCTGGTCTGATGTATGGAGGAAGGTGCTCTTGTCTGATAAGACTAAAATTGAACTTTTTGGCCATCAAAGAAAACGTTATGTCTGGCGCAAACCCAACACATCGCATCACCCAAAGAACACCATCCCACAGTGAAACATGGTAGTGGCAGGATCATGCTGTGGGGATGTTTTTCAGCAGTCGGGACTGGGAAACTGGTCAGAGTTGAGGGAAAGATGGTTGGTGTTAAATACAGGGATATTCTTGAGCAAAACCTGTACCACTCTGTGTGTGATTTGAGGATAGGATGGAGGTTCACCTTCCAGCGGGACAATGACCCCAAACACACTGCTAAAGCAACACTTGAGTGGTTTAAGGGGTAAATGTGTTGGAATGGCCTAGTCAAAGCCCAGACCTCAATCCAATAGAAAATCTGTGGTCAGACTTAAAGATTGCTGTTCACAAGTGCAAACCATCCAACTTGAAGGAGCTGGAGCAGTTTTGCAAGGAGGAATGGGCAAAAATCCCAGTGGTAAGATGTGGCAAGCTCATAGAGACTTATCCAAAGCGACTTGGAGCTGTGATAGCCGCAAAAGGTATTGACTTTAGGGGGGTGAATAGCTATGCACATTGACTTTTTCTATTATTTTGTCCTATTTGTTGTTTGCTTCACAATAAAAAAAAATAAACATCTTCAAAGTTGTGGGCATGTTCTGTAAATTAAATGATGCAAATCCTCAAACAATTCATGTTAATTCCAGCGGTCCGAGTACACAGCTCCGGCCGTCGACATCCCTCCCGGAGATACTTCCGGGTATCGCAGGCTCCGGCGCTGTAATTGGCTGAAACTGCAATGACGTCAATCCCACGTGTGCGAGAGCTGCCGGTAAAAGCACACTAGCTGCATAGTGCACAGTCTATTTGCCTTTAGTAAATCAACCCCAAAGTGCCTGTTATGGTTATATTAGCTACTGACTGGTTGCTACAAGCCACAAAGACCCTTCTACTCGAGGACCGGTTTTCTTTATGGAGGAGGTATATTCGCAGGCGTAAACAGAGCAGAGAATGAGCTTATTGCAATCCCAATTAACTGAAATGCATATTTGAGCGTGAAAAGATGCAAAAATCAATGAACACTAAATATAGCCTGTACGTCAATATATACGAGACAGGGAAGCGATTTTCTGTCGCAGTTAATTTGCTGCTGAGCAACACTGTTCATGTTTAGAGTCTAATTCATGGTATAAAGTCTACTCAATGCTGACCCAATGTTGGATAAATATTTGCCTTGACAAGTGTAGTTGACAGCCGACTACAAGATCCAAGGACAGGGACTGGCTGTTCCTGGAAATTAACCTAGTTTTGAAAATCGAATAAAACCCATCCCAGTGTTGTCCCCAAGTGCCATCCACAGTGATCTCCCTACCCCCAGTTCTGCCAGGGTTGTCCAGTGACACTCTGGGTTTGATTACTAAAGTCAAATAGACTGTGCACTCTGCAAGAACAGTTGCTCCAGAGCTTAGTAAATGAGCAAAGGCTCTGCTGACTTCCATCATCCAATCATGTACAAGCAAAAATGCAATGAAATGAAAAAAAAAACAGGAATGCAGATTTGGAATTTGGAAATGTGTCTAGGTTTGAATTAAGTATGTTATGTAATATGAACAACCGGGAATGTGTTATGCCCCTTTAACTACTTCCCACCCGGCCACTGTACATATACGGCCGGGTGGGAGCCGTCTACTTCTGATAGGACGTTCCGGAACGTCCTTCAGAAGTAGCGGGATCGTGCGTGCCCGCGCATCGGCGCGATCCCGATGCGCTCGTGTCACCCGGACACGGCGCATGTCGGATCGGCAGGAGGGCTCTGTGATTGGCCCTCCTGATCACATGACGGCCGTGTCGAATCACAGCCGTCATGTGATGTAAGCAAACAGCCGGTTGCTAGGCAATCGGCTCTCCTCTCCTCACACGGAAGTCGTCGGTGAGGAGAGGAGAGCGGATCGCTGCAGCCGGCTGGTGATCAGTGAGTATTAGCTGTTTTTTTACAGCTTTTTACTCACTGATCACCAGTGTAGTGTCCCCACAGTAAAACACACATGTCCCCACAGTAAAACACACATGTCCCCACACATGTCCCCAAAACACACATGTCCCCAAATAATAAAAACACATGTCCCTCACATATGTCCCAGTAAAATAACATGTGCCAATGATTATCTGCACACATATGTCCGTGATCACCTGCACACACCTGTACATGATCATTTGCGTACATATGTCCGTGATCACGCGAACCAATTATTATACAATTAACGGAATTTTTTTTACAAAAAACATGTAGCAGAATACATTTTGGCTTAAATTTATGACAAAATTAGATTTTATTGGATTTCTTTTAAAAAAGAAAGGAGAAAATATTGTTTTTTTTCAAAATTTACGCTATGTTTTCGCTTATATCGCAAAAAATAAAAAACGGAGTCGCAAATAAATACCACCAAACTAAAGCTCTATTTGTGCAAACAAAATGATAAAAAAATTCATTTGGTTACAGCATTGCATGACCGCGCAATTGTCATTGAAAGTGTGAGAGCGCTAAAAGCTCAAAATTGGTCTGGGAAGGAAGGGGGCGAAAGTGCACAGTATTGTAGTGGTTAAACTTATTTCTGTATCCCTGTAAAGAAATAAAGAATTAAGAAAAAAATAAACTTGACATCATTTACCGAGCTCTGGAGCAACTGCAATTGCACTCTGCAATATGCACAGTATATTTGCCTTTAGTAAATCAACCTGTGTGTGTTCCTGGCTGTAACCTGTATTGTATTCTTACACCTGTTGTGCATACCTCCCAACATTTTGAGATGGGAATGAGGGACAGCAAAAGTATGCAGGCATAGGACACACCCCTTGTCATGCCCCCTTAAAGGAGAGAGAATTGTACAAAAAAAACAAGATTGGTTAAACCCACAAGTGCTTTTTTTTACCAATACTATTCCTTTATATTGGCTTTTGGAATTTACAAATGCAGCAATTTAGAAATCAGATGAAAAGTTTAGCGCTGGAAAACACTTTTTGATAGATAAAAAGTGGCTTTTATATACAACTATATGGATCAGACCAAATTGAGGGACAAATGAGGAGGAAAGACGGACAGAGGGACATTGCTCCAAATCAGGGACAGTTGGGAGCTATGCTGGTGTGCCCCCTGAGCAGTGCGGTGTCCATGTGCCTTTCCTGTAAACACACAAATCCCTGTGCTGTCGGAGGAGAAGAGCCATATCATTTGTTCCTACTAAGTAGGAAAAATGATATGGCTCCTCTCCTAGTCAATCCTATCCCCATACAGTGAGAGAAGCCCTTGATCGCCCCCTAGTGTTAACCCCTTCCCTGCCAGTGATATTTACACAGTAATCAGTGCATTTTTTTATAGCACTGATTGCTGTATAAATACCAATGGTCCCAAAAAAGTGTCAAGTCTCAGATTTTTCCGTCGCAATGTCTCAGTACCGCTAAAAATCGCAGATCACCGCCATTAGTAGTAAAAAAAATAAAATAAATAATAAAAATGCCATAAATCTTTCCCATAGTTTGCAGACGTTAAAACTTTTAAGCAAACCAATGAATATACGCTTGAGATTTTTTTTTTTTTTTTACCAAAAATATGTAGAAGAATATATATTGGCCTAAACTGATGAAGACATTTATTTTTTTTTTTAATTGGGGATATTTATTATAGCAAAAAGTCAAAAATATTGTTTTTTTTTCAAAATTTCGCTTTTTTTTTGTTTATAGCGCAAAAAATTAAAACCGCAGAGGTGATAAAATACCACCAAAAGAAAGCTCTATTTGTGGGGAAAAAAGGACGCAAATTTAATTTGGGTACAGCGTCGAACGACCGCACAATTGTCAGTTAAAGCGACGCAGTGCCAAATTGTAAGAAGTGCTCTGGTCAGGAAGGGGGTAAAACCTTCTGGGGGTGAAGCAGGTTAATCATTTAACGGTCTAATCCTTTTTATCTTGTTGTTTTTTGACTGTTGTTCTGCTTTAAAAATATATCCTAAATGGAAAGGTTACCCTCTCTTACTGTTTCAGTGACCACTCCATTGGATTTTTTTCACTTTCAGTCCTGGTGACACCAGTCATTAAAGAGGGTGAATCTTCTCAGCAGGTACACAGGCAGCAACAAAAACCTGACAGAGGTTCTAAAATGTATCTACTATAGAACGCTTCCAAAACAAACAAATAAAATAATTATGGCTTTAGTTCCCCTTTGAAGTGCAAACTTGTCACTTTCTGATGGTGATAAATTAGGAGTAAGAAATGGTGCTTGTAAACGTTTTTTCCCATCTAAAGGCAAACAATGAAGAGAATAGGCCGAGCGTTTGTCAGTATAGAAAACAAACATTTGTGCCTCTATTGGGAGGGTAATCGAATCCTCCTGCACAAGGTCATTTGCGTTGAAGGAATGTCATTCGAGCCCAATTCAGTCATTGTGTGTGTGGGAAGCAGATGAAGTCATGGAGGGGACATGATAGAATAGATAGACGGCTAGCCAGACGTTAGGAAGATGAAGTAACTGTATATGTTTATCCTAGCAGGAGGAATGTGGTGTGTTTTAATTTAAGGTGAACACTGATCTACTGCATACCATGGAAACTGGACCTGCTAAGACAGTATTTCCTGCTTTAGCTCCCAACTGTCCCTCTTCTGTCTAGCGCACTTCGCTATTCTACTGACTTGTCATCCCAATGTTTTACATGCCCTTTCTTTATATATATATATATAATTTAATATGTGTGGTACCCCCTGGGTTTTTGGCACAATTTGCAGGTATGCACAAAATATTTCTGCATCATGGCACATTTACGGTAAGTCCAAAGTGTCCTCCTCCTGTGATGTGACCTCCACGTTCCTCCTTGTCACTCTGTTACCACTACTAACATCTTCCCCTGGTCTTTTTCTGGCTCTGAGTCTTCAGCAGCCCTAATTGGCCAGTCTTTTTCTGGGCCTGTGGTCTTCAGCTGTCTTCACAAGCCGGAATTTTTTCCAGACCTGAAGTCTTCAGCAGACTTAATTGGCAGTTCTCTTCTTTTCTGGGCCTGAAGTCTTCAGCCACCCATGTTGTCTGGTCTTTTTCTGGGCCTGGAGTCTAAGCTGTCTTCTTTGACCAGTTAGAGATGCGGTACCTTCAAGACATGTACCTGAGAGTTACTATGTCCCAGCACCCATGGCATTTTAAGAGTGCATACTGAGCTGCACATAGTTTCCAGATATTACTTTCCTATACAGTTGTGCTCAAAAGTTTGCATACCCAGGCAGAAATCATGAAAGTTTGGCATTGATATTGAAAATCTGACCGTGCCAAAATACTCTATTATTTAACCACTTCCCGACCGCCTCACGCCGATATACGCCGGCAGAATGGCACGGCTAGGCAAAACCACGTACCGGTACGTGGTCCTTTAAGAGCCCAGCCGTGGGTCGCGCGCGCGACTCGGTCGGGAGCTCCGTGACCACGGCCACGGGACCAGCGGACCCGATCGCCGCTGGTGTCCCGCGATCGGGTCACAGAGCTAAAGAACGGGGAGAGGTCTGTGTAAACAAACCTCTCCCCGCGCTTCCTACACTGCCTGTCAGTGATCACACACAAAAACACACACGTCACACACCATAACCCCTCCCCGCCCCCTAGTGGTTAACTCTTTCACTGCCAGTGTCATTTATACATAAATCAATGCATTTAAATAGCACTGATTGCTGTATAAATGACAATGGTCCCAAAAATGTCCGATGTGTCCGCCATAATGTCGCAGTCACAATAAAAATCGCTGATCGCCGCCATTACTAGTAAAAAAAATATTAATAAAAATGCTATAAAACTATCCACTATTTTTAAGCGCTATAACTTTTGCGCAAACAATTTTTTTTTACCAAAAATATGTAGAAGAATGCGTATCGGCCTAAACTGTTTTTTATATATTTTTTGGGGATAATTATTATAGCAAAAAGTTAAAAATATTGCATTTTTTTCAAAATTGTCGCTCTATTTTTGTTCATAGCGCAAAAAATAAAAACCGCAGGGGCGATAAAATACCACCAAAAGAAAGCTCTATTTGTGGGGAAAAAAGGACGCCAATTTTGTTTGGGAGTCACGTCGCACGACCGCGCAATTGTCAGTTAAAGCGAAGCAGTGCCAATCGCAAAAAGGGGCCTGGTCCTTTGGCTGCAAATTGGTCCGGGGCTGAAGTGGTTAACCTCCCTGTCGGTTTTCCCGAGTGTGGCTCTGGGTTAAATTTCAGCACCATTAGCGGTAACCCTGAGCCACACTCGGGATTGCATTGCAGGATCCTGGTGCGGTATACTTGTCTCCAGGATCCTGCGATGTCCCCCCCGCTGTGTCCGTGGGCTCTATCCTCCGCCCGAAGCCTCTCTGTGCCGGGCTCCGTTCCCTGCGAGCGTTGCGACGCACGGGGGCGGAGCCCGGCGGCAAATTAAAAAAACCGAAAAATCATAATACATACAGTACACTGTAATCTTACAGATTACATTACTGTATGAAATTATTTCACATCCCTTTTGTCCCCAGTGCTTTGTCCAATGCCCTGCATGCAGTTTTATATTATATATACTGTTCTTTCTGCCTGGAAACTGAAGATTGTCCATAGCAACCAAAAAGTGTCCCTTTACATCAAAAGTGGTTTTAGACCAGCTTGAAAACAGCGATAGTAAATTAGAACACTTGCAGAATTGAGTGATAGTGAATCGTGGGGAAATACATTTTTTTATTATTATTTTTAATAATTATTTATATTTATTTATTATATTATAATTTATGATTTTGTGCTTCAAACTTCATCATACCCGGGATATCTACTAGACTATAGTTTGGACAGATTTAAGTGTGTTATTGCTAAGAATTACAGGCCTACAATATAAAACGCCAAATTTCTATGCAAAATAATTTCACCGCTTTGAGACGCAAAAATCTGACATAATCATACCGCCAGGAAGGCCAAGGATAGTGATCATATGAAGCCATTTATTATCACATAGTTGTTTTGGCTCCTTTTTAAATCATAGAGACAGAGAGGGGTGGGATTTCAACCGCATTACCAAAAAACAATGACAGTAAAAAAATATGATTTTAATTATTTATAGAAAAATACATGAAATATTGAACATGCTCATGAATATTAAGGAATCAGGATATGCAAAATAGAGATACAGAATCCTATACCCAACGCGTTTCGGAGATGAGTGTTGTCTCCTTCATCAGGGGTTAACAGGATATATATACATAATCTATAAAATTCAAATACAAATAGTCAACAATAAATGGTACAGCCATCCAATGATACACGAATCATGGAAAGGCCATAAATGCTGGTGACTTACATCTTGTACAGTTGCATCTATATGAGGAAATCCACGTTCATTTTTAAAGAAGGACACTGTCACATGAAGTCTCCGGACGTCCTGCTCACATTATAGCTGCTTGCAGTAGACCTATAATGGAGGTGTCTCCAACCCAAAGCATATATATGGTAATAGAGAAATATAGGGACTGTACCCCATGTTAGTAGGGGGGGTTTCTTTTGGTGATGGCTTTAAAATCCCACCCCTAGGGGTTCTCTATCTCTTTGTTCTTCACGGGATGTGGCACACTTTGAAATCTCAAATATCAGAATTCTTTTTCATTTATGTTTTGGTAGCAAATACCATTCACCACCTTTTTCTGATAAGATTTTTGATACTTTACTATTCTAGTAGATGGTTGACACGGGATTTCTACCTTTTCTACGTATCAACAGATTTTTCACTATTACTAGTATTTACTCTTTTCAATTTTTTAGATTACAGCATGACTAATTATATAGGCAATGACTGGGATACCCTAATGTCAGGATATCTCCAAGATTTTGGCAAGAATCTCTGTAGACTCAATACCTTATTTTCGAAACTATCCTAGATTTTGGAAAAAAGTCCTCTATGTTCTGCCACATCAGATCATTTGATGATTATATCAAAGAGGATATGAATCCTCTAGGCCAAAGAGTCCAAATCTTTCCTACTTTGGAAGGTCTGGACTCTGCCTTCAAACTAGCATGTGAAAATTTTTTTTACAAACTTGTTCCAACGACATGATGCAATTACTTATCACTGAATACAGAAAACGTTCTGAGGTCTTGGATAAGAGCATAAATATCATTTGTTCACAGCTACAGACCTTTAAAACTCACAAAATATTTTCAGAGAGAGAAAATAAACTTAAAAAACATTTGGAAAGCTTTAATAAGGAAGTTCTCATTAAAAGGGATAATAAATATGTCAGGGACCGAAATGCCTTTCAAGAGAACAGGGCCTACAGATGGAATAATGGCCAACAGTATAGGAACAACAGATTTATGAATAAAAAGGAAGACTACTCTGCTATCTCTCAATCTTCCTCCAGTTTATCTTCTGTCTCATCACAGGTGTCCTCAAAAAGCAAGAAGACATCACGCACCAATCGGAACAGTGATCGGTCACAAGGACAAAAAAACAATAATGATACTTCACATGGATGTTCTTCTATGGTACCTATGGTTTCAGGTAAGGTGCCAACTTTGGTGACGGCTCATCTGTCTCTTTACCCTCACAAATACATGGGGCAAGTTCTACGTCCCACCCTATTACCAGATCCCAGACTACACAGGGAATAGACAGATCTGATCCTTCCCCTTTTGTGGAAGCACTTTTAACCAGCACAAAGTCTATACATTTATCCTAGATGTGGAACCTAGGAGGGACCCCTCTGCCCCTATTGTAGGTGCCTTTGAATCCCAACAGGCCCTAAATATAGGGCACCTTTCTTCCTACACACTTTCTCTGGATGAAACTCAGATACTTCACAAGGGTGTGGGTTTCTGTCCCAACAAGAATGTGGACAAATTCGAATTTGTCGAGGATCTGCAATTGTTTGCACACAAGCTGATTCTTAGGAATATGTATCAAAAACCGGGGGGGGGGAATAGATCTTACGCCCAGAGAAAACAGAGCATTTAACCAGCTTGTCTCCCTCCTAGAGGACAGTGACATCACGGATCTTATCGATCGCATCGATTTACGGAAGGCCCTCTCCCTTTCGGAGGAAGTCGACACTGGTCCAGTCCAGGATCCAATCTCTGGATCTAAACTAAAGAAAAAATGAGCCCAGTTCCCAGTTCGAACCCCAATATCTCTGCTTTTTTGAGGTTGGTAAATGGGGAAATTTATAAATTGAACATCACTCTCCCAGACTAACAAAGATCAATGTTCAGGAAAAACAGGCCCTTAAACAACTTACTGAAAATACCACCATCACAATGAAGCCAGCGGATAAGGGAGGGAATAGTCACTTCTCACTGACGAGGCCTTGTCGATTATATACTGACCAGATTATATACTGACCAGATTGACGACATTCTTGCTGTGTGTGATGGCCCTCTGGAATTGTTGGAATTTCGAAATTTGGAAATCTGAAAATTCGGAATTTGGAAATCCGAAAATTCGGATTTTCGAATTTCGAAATTTCACATTTTTTTAGAATTTCGAAATTTCGAATTTTCAAATTTCGAAATTTTGAACTTTTACATTTCAAAATTTCGAATTTTTACATTTCAAAATTTTCGAAAATTTTGAGTTACGAATTTCGAATTTTTGGATTTTCGGATTTTCAGAATTCGAAAATTCCAAAAATTTGAAAATCTGAAAAAAATAGTTATTTCGAATTTTACTGATTTTCTTTTTTTTTTCAGATTTTTGAATTTTAAGATTTTTGAGTTTTTGAATTACGAAAATTTTAAAATCCGAAATTCTAAAATTCATAAATTTAAAAAAACTCTAAAATTTGGAAAATCGAAAATCCAAAAATAAGAATGAAAATTCGAAAACCAGAAAATTTTAAATAATAACTAATAATAAATATTAAATTATAGGTATTGGAATTTCCTTTCAAATTTAACGAGTAACGATTACGAATTTATCCGAAGTTACGAATTATCTGAAATAACGAATCTAAATGAATGGGATGTAACGATCTAATAATAATAAATAACAATAATAATAAAACCTTTTTATTATTATTATTTATTATTAATTTGTTCCATTCCATTTGTTTAGATGCGGCATTCGTTATTTCGGATAATTCGTAACTTCAGATAAATTTGTATTCGTTACGTTCACAAACAGCCAAATTTGAAAGGAAATTCCAATACCTATAATTTTAATAGTTATTATTAGTTAGTTATTTCGAATTTTACTTATTTTCAAACTAATAATAACTAACTATTAAATTATAGGTATTGGAATTTCCTTTCAAATTTGGCTGTTTGTGAACGTAACAAATACAAATTTATCTGAAGTTACGAATTATCCGAAATAACGAATGCCGCATCTAAACAAATGGAATGGAACAAATTAATAATAAATAATAATAATAAAAAGGTTTTATTATTGTTATTTATTATTATTAGATCATTAGGTTCCATTTGTTTAAATACGGCATTCGTTATTTCAAATAATTCGTAACTTCGGATAAATTCATATTCGTTAGGTTCACTAACAGCCAAAATTGAAAGGAAATTCCAATACCTATAATTTAATGTTTATTATTAGTTATTTCAGATTTTCGAATTTTCAGATTTTCATTCTTTAGAATTTTCAGATTTTCATTCTTATTTTTGGATTTTCAAATTTCCAAATTTTTTAATTTTCGAATTTCCTAATTTCACACTTCCGAACTTTTTTTAATTTCCAAATTTCCAAATTCAAATTATTTCTTCATGGGATGTGGCACACTTTGAAATCTCAAATATCAGAATTCTTTTTCCTTTTTAAATCATAACCACAGAAATCACCCAAATGGACCTGATCCAAAGTTTACATACGCTGGAATATTTGGCCTTGGTACAGACACAGAAGGTGATGCACAGGTTAAATGGCAATTAAAAGCTTAATTTCCTACATCAATGGCTTTTTAAATTGCAATTAGTGTCTGTGTAAATGGTCAATTTGTTAGCTCTCACGTGGATGCACTGAGCAGGCTAGATACTGAGCAGAAGACGAAAAAAACTGTCAAAAGACCTGCATAACAAGGTATTGGAACTTTATAAAGATGAAAAAAAAAAAACCTTGAATATGCCAGTCTGTACTGTTAAATTACTTATTAAGAAGTGGAAAATGTGGGGATCTCTTGACACCAAACCAAGGTCAGGTAGACCGAGAAAAATTGGAAAAACTATATTTTTTGGATACAAAGAAAAACCCACAGGTAACCTCAGGAGAAATACAATTCTCTGGAAAAAGACGCTGTGGTTGTTTCAGGGAGCACAATACGACGATACTCAAGGAAAAATGAGCTGCATGGTCGAGTTGCCAGAAAAAAGCCTTTACTGCGCCAATGCCACAAAAAAGCCGGGTGAGGTGTGTCACGGTGTTGTGAGGCATTTTGTAACTGGGCTTTATTTTTATATATATATATATACAGTTTGTGTATATATATATATATATGTATATATGTGTATATATATATATATATATATATATATATATATATATATATATATATATACACACACACACACACACACAGTGAGGGGAAAAAGTATTTGTACGTTTGCCCACTCACAAAGAAATGATCAGTCTATAATTTTAATGGACTTTAATGGTTTATTTTAACAGTGAGAGACAGAATAATAACAAAAATATCCAGAAAATGCATTTAAAAAAATGTATAAATTGATTTGCATTTTAACCGCTTCCCGACCGCCTCACGCCGATATACGTCGGCAGAATGGCACGGCCAGGCAAAACCACGTACCGGTACGTGGTCCTTTAAGAGCCCAGCCGTGGGTCACGCGCTCGCGACCCGGTCGGGAGCTCCGCCGTGACCGCGGCCGCGTGACCAGCGGACCCGATCGCCGCTGGTGTCCCGTGATCGGGTCACAGAGCTGAAGAACGGGGAGAGGTCTGTGTAAACAAACCTCTCCCGTGCTTCCTACACTGCCTGTCATTGATCGGCTGTTCCCTGTCATCGGGAAAGCCGATCAATGTCATCAGACGTACAGCCACGCCCCCCTACTGTGTAAAAAACCACAACACGTCACACTTAGCCCCTCCCCGCCCCCTAGTGGTTAACTCCTTCACTGCCAGTGTCATTTACATAGGAATGATTTCTATATAAATGACAATGGTCCCAAAAATGTGTCAAAAATGTCCGATGTGTCCACCATAATGTCGCAGTCACAATAAAAATCGCTGATCGCCGCCATTACTAGTAGAAAAAAAAAATATTAATAAAAAATGCTATAAAACTATCCCCTATTTTGTAAACGCTATAACTTTTGCGTAAACAAATCAATAATCGCTAATTGCGATTTTTTTTACCAAAAATATGTAGAAGAATACGTATCGGCCTAAACTGAGGAAAAAAAATGTTTTTTTGTATATTTTTTGGGGATAGTTATTATAGCAAAAAGTAAAAAATAATGCATTTTTTTCAAAATTGTCGCTCTGTTTTTGTTTATAGCACAAAAAATAAAAAACGCAGGGGCGATCAAATACCACCAAAAGAAAGCTCTATTTGTGGGAAAAAAGGACGCCAATTTTGTTTGGGAGCCACGTCGCACGACCGCGCAATTGTCATTTAAGCAGATGCAGTGCTGAATCGCAAAAAGGGGCCTGGTCCTTTGGCTGCAAATTGGTCCGGGGCTGAAGTGGTTAACCACTTCTGCCCCAGAGGATTTTACCCCCTTCCTGACCATAGCAATTTTTGCAGTTCGGCACTGTGTCGCTTTAACTGACAATTGTGCGGTCGTGCGACGTTGTACCCAAACAAAATTGATGTCCTTTTTTTTCCCCACAAATAGGGCTTTCTTTTTTTGGTATTTGATCGCCTCTGTGGTTTTTATTTTTTGCGCTATAAACAAAAAAAGCGCCAATTTTGAAAACAACGCAATATTTTTTACTTTTTGCTATAATAAATATCCCCCAAAAATATATAAAAAAAAGATTTTTTTCCTCAGTTTAGGCCGATACGTATTCTTCTACATATTTTTGGTAAAAAAAAAATCCCAATAAGCGTACATTGATTGGTTTGCGCAAAATTTATAGCGTCTACAAAATAGGGGCTAGATTTATGGCATTTTTATTTTTAAAAAATTTTTGGATTAGTAATGGCAGCGATCTGCGATTTTTATCAGGACTACGACATTATGGTGGACACTTTTGACACTATTTTGGGACCATTGTCATTTATACAGCGATCAGTGCTATAAAAATGCAATGATTACTGTGTAAATGACCATGGCAGTGAAGGGGTTAACCACTAGGGGGCGATGAAGGGGTTAGGTGTGTCCTAGGGAGAGATTCTAACTGTTAGGGGGCTGGGCTTTAACACACAGGACAGTGATCACTCCTCTCGATGACAGAGAGCTGTGATCTCTGTCCTGTCACTAGGCAGAACGGGGAAATGCTTTGTTTATAAAAGCATCTCCCCGTTCTTCCTCTTCCTCTCGCACGTGCTCGCCACACCGCTTCTTAAACGGGACGTACCTGTACGCCCTTTTGCCTGCCAGTGCCATTTTGCTAACGTACATCGGCGCACGCTGGTCGGCAAGTGGTTAATGAGTGAAATACATTTTTGATCCCCTATCAATCAGCAAGATTTCTGTCTCCCAGGTGTCTTCTATACAGGTAACGAGCTGAGATTAAGGGCCGGTTCACACCAGATGCAGTCATGTGCACTTTTCTTCTTGCACTAAAAATGCATGCACAGTGTTTTCCATGTATTCCAATGGCTCTAGTTCACACCAATGCTGTCAGTTCCAATCAGTTTCTGGTCAGTTTCAGCATAGGAAACTGACCGGCAACTGACTTGGAAATTACTTCACTGGTGTGAACTAGAGCCATTGGAATACATGGAAACCAATGTGCATGCATTTTTAGGGCCAGTCCACACCACAAAAATGCACTCATAAGTTCAGGATCAGTTTTTGCTTACAGTACACACCACACGCAGTTCCAGTGCGTTTTTGATATAAACCAGTACAGCTCTGTGCAAAAAAAAATGCAGCACGCTCTACTTTTTTTTTTCTGCACCGGAAACTGACTGCACTGGTGTGAACTAGAGCCATTGGAATACATGGGAAATAATGTGCATGCATTTTAAGTGCAAGGAACTGCATCTGGTGTGAACTAGCACTAAAGGGTGTTCTCTTAATCTCAGCCTGTTACCTGTAAAAAAGACACCTGTTTACAGAAGCAATCAATCAGATTCCAATCTCTCCACCACGGCCAAGACCAAAGAGCTGTCCAGAGCTGTCCAGGGATGTCAGGGACAAGATTGTAGACCCTGGAATGAACTACAAGACCATCGCCAAGCACCTTGGTGAGAGGGTGACAACAGTTGGTGCAATTATTTGCAAATGGAAAAAAAACAAAATAACTGTCAATCTCCCTCGGTCTGGGGCTCCATGCAAGATCTCGCCTAGTGGAGTTTCAATGATCATGAGAACGGTGAGGAATCAGCCCAGAACTACACGGGAGAATCTTGTCAATGATCTCAAGGCAGCTGGGACCATAATAGTCACCAAGAAAATAATTGGTAACACACAGTGCCGATCCTGACCTCCCTGGGGCCCTAAGCAAAATTCTGCTAAGGGGCCCTCTACCTGACCCGTGATGCCGCAAGCTATGTAAACTATTTGCCATTGCCACACAGTCACACCTGACACTTCAGTGCTCCCAATACAATCCTCCCTCCTTTAAACAAAACAGTGCCTTCCCTTACATCAGGGTCCCCAGAGAGCCCCCCTTAAATCAGTGTCCTTAGAAAGCCTCCCCTTACATCAGGGTCCCCAGAGAGCCTCCCCTTACGTCAGGGTCCCCAGAGAGCCTCCCCTTACATCAGGGTCCCCAGAGAGCCTCCCCTTACATCAGGGTCCCCAGAGAGCCTCCCCTTACATCAGGGTCCCCAGAGAGCCCCCCTTAAATCAGTGTCCTCAGAAAGCCTCCCCTTACATCAGGGTCCCCAGAGAGCCTCCCCTTACATCAGGGTCCCCAGAGAGCCTCCCCTTACATCAGGGTCCCCAGAGAGCCCCCCTTACATCAGGGTCCCCAGAGAGCCCCCCTTACATCAGGGTCCGCAGAGAGCCCCCCTTACATCAGGGTCCCCAGAGAGCCCCCCTTACATCAGGGTCCCCAGAGAGCCCCCCTTAAATCAGTGTCCTCAGAGAGCCTCCCTTTACATCAGGGTCCCCAGAGAGCCTCCCCTTACATCAGGGTCCCCAGAGAGCCTCCCCTTACATCAGGGTCCCCAGAGAGCCTCCCTTAACATCGTGGTCCCCAGAGAGCCTCCCCTTACATCAGGGTCCCCAGAAAGAGCCTCCTTACATCAGAGTCTGCACAGAGGTTCCCCTAACATCAGAGTCTGCACAGAGGTTCCCCTTACATCAGAGTCTGCACAGAGGTTCCCCCTTACATCAGAGTCCGCACAGAGGTTCTCCCTTACATCAGAGTCCGCACAGAGGTTCCCCCTTACATCAGAGTCCGCACAGAGGTTCCCCCTTACATCAGAGTCTGCACAGAGGCCCCCCTTACATCAGAGTCTGCACAGAGGCCCCCCCTTACATCAGAGGTTCCGCCTTACATCAGAGTCCGCACAGAGGTCCCACTTACATCAGAGTCCACACAGAGGTCCCAGTTACATCAGAGTCCACACAGAGGTCCCCCTTACATCAGAGTCCACACAGAGGTTCCCCCTTACATCAGAGTGTAAGGGGGAACGGCAGCGTTTTGCAGGAGGATTTAACCCCTTTTCGGCTGCTAGTGGGGGGTTAAAACCGCCCTGCTAGCGGCCGAATAGCGCCACTAAAACTAAAAATAGCGCCGCTTTACCGCTGACGCCGGTGGTGGCACAGTGTGAAAGGGGTCTTAGGATGTCCCATCCAAGATAAAGTCCCACTAAAATGTACAGGCAGCACAGGGGGCACAGTCAGCAGCAGTACACATTAAATATTTGTGGCTTACCCCCTCCATGCTGCACTCTCCGACCTGTTGTGTTGGTGTCTGTGTCAACGAGCTGGCCACTCCCCCTGGCCCTGTCCTGCCCAATCACAGTCCCAGCTAATCCTTCATCAGACATTAGGCTCTGCCTCCGCAGGGATGGATAGGGCTGAGAAGCAGGGGGAGGACGTGCTAGCAGATGTGCGATCTCTCCTTCCCTTCTCCTCTCTTCAGCTGCTGGCTGAGAAGCGGGGGGATGCTGGTGCTAGCATAAATATGTGATCTCTCCTTCCCTTCTCCTGCTGGCTGTGAAGGGGGGGGGGGGGGCTGCTGTGAGGAGATCTCCCTCCTCTCCTCTCTTGAGTTCTCGTTCTCTTCAGCTTCAGCTGCTGGCTGAGAAGCGGGGGGGGATCGCGGTGCGGCTTGTCAATGTGAGCGGTCGCTTCTCCTTCTCCTCTGTCAGCTGTTAGGAAGCAGAGCCGATCCGCCCTCGGGGGCCCTTTGCAGGTCCGCGGGGCCCTACGCTGCTTGCGTAGTTCGCGTATAGGGCGGATCGGCTCTGGTAACACACTATGCCATGAAGGACTGAAATCAAGAAAGCACAGTGGTGTATTATGGTTTTGTGCTTCCCTAGGCAAGACTAAAATCGGACGCCCCCCTCTATCGGACGCCTGCCTCATCTAGATTTGTTCCACCACCTCCTTTTACATGAGCAGTCCAATTGGATCTGCCTGTCTATTTTTCAGGCGGCCCCAATTGGACCCTCTTTTCTCCTCTATAGAGCAGCATGTCCGGTCCACTAATAACAAACGGAAGGGGATCTGTTCCCCTCTGTCTTGGCAGATCAGATAGCAGTCGGGTGTAAACAGACAGCAGAGTTAGTTTACATCCGACCGTCCATAGAGCAGAGCGGGCTCCGCTGAGGGTGTGCATGGCGCACTGTACAGCAAGGGACAGGCAGGTAAGTAACTTTATTACAGAAGAGACAAAGCATGCCTGCCTGCTCATTTTAAAACTCAGGTTCCACTTTAATATACAGTAGGTCTTACATTTTCAGGCAGGTTCTCCCCTTTACATGTGTGCTGTGGCTGGGGTGCCACACTTTCTGCTAAAGAATGCGTATGGCAGGATGATGGCATGTGGGCAGGACATATGCGGGAGGAGTGTGACCTCACAGGGCACCATTGCTAAATCAGTTTGCTCCTCCTTCCCACCCCATAGAAAAGCATTCTTAGTGACACTAATAGCTAAGCAACAGTAGTTGCAGTGTCACTAATGTAGCACTGACCCCCGAAGGAGCTGCTGGTTTTATTTGGGCTTACCGTTACCTCACCTGCTCGCTTCTCCGTCTCAGGGGTCCCGTTGGAAAATAGCCCAAGGAATGTTAAATCCGACTCTTAGTCCTTTTTCACTTATTTATTTGGGATAAGCACAAAGTCTTTCAATAGAGGGTCAAAGGGTTAAGGGGAGTTCAGGCACTTGGTAATTGCGGGTTAGAGGTATTGGTCAGATCCAGAGGACTAACAGCTCCACAGACTGGATCCAGCAACCACCGGACAGGCCCTCTCACTTGACCTAGCAGCCGGTGAGATGCTCAACAAAGTCTCTGCCACAGACTTGTCAATTAAACTAAAGCGTTCTTGAGAGATCTTGAAAAATTTAAAGAACTGCTACACAGTACCAGTTTCTTTCAGCCGACCCGGCGATACTGATACTGTATGGGTGTTGATCTGTGTTGCGTCCTCTGAGTTTCCAGGCTCCACCAGAGATACCAGCCTTGCGCTCGGTCCTCTCCTAGAAAAGTCCTCCCCTGGGTCCTCTAGTTTTCTTGCGTCCTCTCCTCGCAGGCGAGACAACACAGGGCCACCACTGGTCCCCTGGACACCCCTGGATCAGTAGGCCCCAGGACTTTTTCGGGCCCACCCTCTCAGTTGCAAAGCCTAGGGCCAGCCGACTCCGAAGCGCAGGATCATGCGATACACACCCCAGGCCAGGAGGGCCAGGAGGGCCATGAGGTCGGGATAGCGGACCCCAGAAGGAAGACGAACCAAAAAACATGGCGTTGGTACCTTAAATACCCTCTCCCAAAACGCACAGCAGGGAAACCACTCCCACTGGGCTATTTCCGAGGAAGAGGTGGTATTCAATACATCCAGCTTGCTGCATTTCCACACTTACCGGCAGTGACAGCGACACCTATGGTCAAGTGGAAACCAGTGCAACCCAGCTAGACTGGCACAGAAACCAGAACTTTTTAGAATAATTAGCCTGAGCCCAACTGCAGCTTCAGACAACTAAATTTGAAAAACAATAGCGTCTGCTCATTAGGAGCAGGGCGCTACACTAAGAATGCTTTTCTATGGGGTCGGCAGAAGGAGTGGAGTGATTTAGCAATGGTGCCCTGTGAGGTGCTGGCACCACTGTGAGTAACCAGACAAGCTGACAACAGTGTGTGACATTAGACTTGATCTGCATTGGCAACCTTAGAGCTGTAGTACCTGGTGTGAGCCACAACCCTCCCGGCACTCCCTAGGTAGGCCACTACCCCTCATTCTCCCCCCATTTCAGAGCTCCCCTCCCACCCCCCGGTACTGAGCTCCCCTCACCCCCTAGTCCCCCCATTACACAGAGCGGCCACCCCCCAGGGCTACCTGCACACCGAAATTCACCTGCGCCCCCCCCTTCCAGTTAATTATTACGCCCAGAGCTTCTGCCTCTTCTGCATCCCGTTACTAGTTCCGGCCCTGCTGCCTGTCACCGTGCTCTGCTCTGCTGGATAAATGTGCGATCAGGCTGGTGGCACCCTAGGCCTGGGCCTTGTCGGCCTAGACCAAAATACAGCACTGTTTATAGGCATGTCTGAAGTTTGCTAATGAACATCTGAATAATTCAGAGGAGAACTGGGTAAAAGTGTGGTCAGATGAGACCACATGTCTATGACCCCAAGAACACCATCCCCACCATCAAACCTAGAATAACATCCCCAGCATCAAACATGGAAACATTATGCTGTATGTTTTTCTGCTAAGGGGACAGGACAACTTCACCGCATCAAAAGGACGATGGACGGGGCCAAATCTTGGGTAAGAACCTCCTTCCCTCAGCCATTTTACCACAATTTTCCAGATGTGATTATAGGGAATGCCTGTGTAAACTTGAGGTCTATGGACCTCAACTTGCATCAAAGTTTGACCAAAGTAGTACAGGGACTTGAAGTCGTACAGATATGAAAGGAAGGTTATCATTGGGAATCATGGGGTACAACTTGTCATGAGACATGGTGTTAACAGTACCATTTTAAGACAGTATCAGCGACTGCAAATACTGCCAGCATGTATTTGGCTGTGAAATTATTTTTGTTTCTATTAAAATTTGCTTGGCTTAAATACTTCAGCAGCACCCCAATCTGATTAATTTCAGTTTGAAAAAAAAAATGCTTTTTTAAGGTAGCTTAACCACTTTCAGACCGGACCAATTTGCAGCCAAAGGACCAGGCCCCTTTTTGCGATTCGGCACTGCGTCGCTTTAACTGACAATTGCGGGTCGTGCGACGTGGTTCCCAAACAAAATTGACGTCCTTTTTTTCCCCACAAATAGAGCTTTCTTTTGGTGGTATTTAATCGCCCCTACGGTTTTTATTTTTTGCGCTATAAACAAAAAAAGAGCGACAATTTTGAAAAAAAACACATTATTTTTTACTTTTTGCTATAATAAATATCCCCCAAAAATATATAAAAAAAATATGTTTTTTTCCTCAGTTTAGGCCGATACGTATTCTTCTACATATTTTTGGTAAAAAAAATCGCAATACGCGATTATTGATTGGTTTGCGCAGAAGTTATAGCGTTTACAAAATAGGGGATAGTTTTATAGCATTTTTATTTATAATTTTTTTTTTACTAGTAATGGCGGCGATCAGCGATTTTTATTATGACTGCGACATTATGGCGGACACATCGGACATTTTTGGGACCATTGTCATTTATACAGCAATCAGTGCTATTTAAATGCATTGATTCCTGTGTAAATGACACTGGCAGTGAAGGGGTTAACCACTAGGTGGCAGTGTAGGGGTTACATGTTCCTAGAGGCGTGTTTCTAACTGTGGGGGGCGTGGCTGTCAGCTAGTGAATGCTGATCTCTGCTCCAATCACAGGGAGCAGAGATCGGCGTCACTAGTTGCTAGGCAGAACGGGGAGATGCTGTTTGTTTCTGCATCTCCCTGTTCAGCCTTCCCGTGAGACGATCGTGGGTACCCCCGCGGCGATCGAGACCGGGGGATCCACGACGGGCCTCACGGGGGTCCCGACCGGCGCGCGCTCGATGGCACGGTGGCATCTTAAAGGGGACGTACCTGTACGCCCTTATGCCTGTCCGTGCCATTCTGTCGACGTACATCGTCGTGCGCCAGTCGGGAAGCGGTTAAGCAACAACATATGACTGCTAGATAGAAATTGGCCAGTTATTTGCTGTAGCAATCCCTGTTCTCACTGATGCAAAACCGTCTCGCCACTGGCCAGTTTCTATCAAACTTTCACTAAGAAATCAAGGCCCGTACACATGATGCGAAAATTAGATGGAACAATTCGTACGACGAGCTGTCTGCTGATTTTCGGATCGTTAGTACGGTGATTTTGACAGCTGATTTCGCTTCTTCGGCAGATAAAAGCCGGATGTGCAGACTATAACATTTTGGGCGGATGTGAACTCAACGTTCGATTTTCATTAATACGGTTTTCATATGAAAAAAATTGCAAGAGCAAGACTACGCATGCTCAGAAATGAAAGAATACATACAAAACTATTCAACACATGATGTCATTTCTGACGTTGTATTCTGTCGTACAAGAATTTCCGTATGCTGAGTAACCTCTTCACTTTGGACATGAGACTAGCATGCCACAAAAAAAAATAGACGTTCAGTCGTCCAAAAATCTAAGCGTGTGTACGATGGTTTAGAGACTACAGATGATACAGCAGTGTAAAATTTCTCAAGCAGCTGTACATTTTTAATGTGGGAGAATTGGCCAATATGTACCAGAGAAAGAGAACAGACAGAGGTTTTATCACATGAATTAACAGGCCACAGATGATACAGCAGTGCAAAATTGGCCAGCAGCAGGACAATTTTAATAGACATGTGCACAATAGAAACATTTGTTTATTTTCGTTTCGTTTCTTTCGTTTCCGTTGATTCGTAACGATTCGTAAATTCGTAAGTCGTCGGTGTTCGTATTCGTAACGATTCGTATTTTCGTAAGAGTTATTTTTTCGTGGATTCGAAATTCGTACGCATTCGTATTTTCGTAGATTTAGTTACATTCGTACTTTCGTTAGATTGATTTATTCGTACTTTCGTAACATTGTAGATTCGTAATCGGAGCATAATTCATAATTTTATGTAATGTGTATGCTATTATTACATTTTAAGAGACACGGAAAATTACGAATCGAAAAAAAAGTTACGAATGTACGAATTTTTTCATTCAATCCATTCGAAGCACGTTAAGCAGCGCCATTGTAAGAGACACGGAAAATTACGAATCGAAAAAAAAAAGAAAAAAGTGACGAATGTACGAATTTTTTCCTTCAATCCATTCGAAGCACGTTAAGCAGCACCATTGTAAGGGACACGGAAAATTACCAATTCAACAAAAAAAAGAAAGTTACGAATGTACAAATTTTTTCGTTCATTTTGATTTTCGTTGTTCTTGTTTTTGTTTTTCGGATTTTATTCTTTCGTAGTTTCGTTGTTTCTAATTTGGTCAATTCGGATTGTCGTTGTTTTTCGGATTCGTTCGATTCGAACATTCGTTATTCGTTAAAATTTATAAAATTTATTAAAATATAACGAATGAACGAATATAATAAACGAATTTTAACGAAAAACGAAAAAAAACGAAACGAATTGCACATGTCTAAATTTTAATGAGCAAGACTCTGCCCAAATTCAATGGAGAGAGCACACTGGGACTGTAAGACAAGAATTAAGATACTACAGAAGATATTGCAGTGTTAAACTGGCCAGCAGGACAGTTTTAATCAGAAATAATAGGACAAAATGCTACAGAGACAAAGAATACAATCTGGTGATAACTTCATGAATTAACAGACCACTGATGACAAACCAGCATACAGTCTCAGGACAATTTGCGCAGCCGTGCCATTCTGCCAACGTAAATGTACATGCGGCGGTTGGCAAGCGGTTAAATGCTTAATTTGTATTTTGTCCTGTGTGTACCTGGCATGAAAGGCAGGACTGAGGCAGGACCCAGAGGATCTAAAAGAGACAAAAGGGTTCATTTACTAAAGGCAAATAGATTTTGCACTTTGCAAGTGCAGTTGTACTAGTTTTCCCCAGGGCTTAGTGAATAAGCTTCATCTTGTAAGAATACCCAGGAATCAGGCGCAAGGAAAATGGAAAAAAAATAAAAAAAGTTTGCTTGCACATGACTGGATAATAGAAATCGGCAGAGCTCTTCCCCATTCACTGAGCCCTGGGGAAAAATTAGTGCAACTGCACTTGCAAAGTGCACAGTCTGTTTGCATTTAGTAAATCCATCCCAAAGTGTTACAGGCTGGCTGGGGGCTTTCTTGAATAATTCTCCAAATTGATGTCACTCCATAAGGCTGATGCGTCATTTATACCCCCTGATAGGCGCTAATCGAATATTTTTTCCATTGTGTAAGAAACGCCATGGGTACCCATTTTTTGAAGATGACCTATTTTGGTTTAATAGCATGCACGCAGATGCAGGATCAGATGTCCGGGACCCTCCGAGCTCCCATACATCCAGATTCCCAGCGGGCGACTTGACATTTGCCAGATAAGATCATATTTCATCAAATTAATCATCGTTACTGTACCGATGACAGCGGGAATGTAAGGACGGACATCAGAGGCTGAAGAGGCATTTTCTAAATGACGTTATTTTAACAGACCTGCAGATAAATGACTATTTACAGTAACCTTGTACAGGGACGATAATGGGGGACTGATGACAGGTGTTTAGGATCACAGACATTTTTGTTTCCGGGGTTATTGTAAGAACTATAGAAAGAAAAAAATAATAAGACAACTTTTGTTTCATCTACTTTTTTTGTATGTTTGCATATCTATATATTTAAATGTGGCTTCAATTTATAGAGCTACCAATTGACACTGTAAATAATCCGAATGTAGTTTTCTGCTAAAGCGTATCTAAATCCAAGAACAAAAATGCAGCTTATTATGGTGGCTTCATTAGTTTTCCTTTTTTTCGTTTTTTTTTTCCTTTTATTTCTTGCCTGGTGATAATGACATCATATCACTTCCTGTATTAGGGTGACAACACTCACTGTTTTGTATCAATAAAGGAGCAGTGTTGTCACCCTACCCTCCCTCCGTATTTCCGTAACATGTAGGGAAGATGTTTTGTACTCCATGGAAAGACCTTGCATGCTAATTAATAAGAGTCAGCAGAAGCAAATAGAACACATGAAAATATCAGTTTACAAGATTTTTTCAAAGTGGTTCTATAGTCAAAAAGTTTTTTGCCTTAAGACCCCTTTCACACTGGGGCGTTTTTCAGGCGGTACAGCGCTAAAAATAGCGCTTGTACACCGCCTGAAAAATCCGGCCCCATTCACTCCAGTGTGAAAGCCGGAGGGCTTTCACACTGGAGCGGTGCGCTAGCAGGACGGTAAAAAAAGTCCTGCTAGCAGCATCTTTGGAGCGGTATAGGAACGGTGTATTCACTGCTCCTATACCGCTCCTACCCATTGATTTCAATGGGATACCGCGGCAATACTGCCGCAAAGCGCCGATACGGCGGCGGCTTGCGGGGGATTTTAACCCTGTTACGGCCGCTCGCAGGGGTAAAACCGCCCCGCGAGCGGCCGAATACCGCGGCTAAAACGACGGTAAAGCAGCGCTAATTATAGCGCTGCTTTACCGTTGCCGCGGCTCCCGCCCCAGTGTGAAAGGGGCCTTAAGTGTTTGTTACCCCAACACGTCATATCCCTGATATGTGCTGTACCATGTATGAGAAACTATCATGTTCTCTTTGTATTGCTTCCTTTAGCTTGTATTAGTGTCAGTTCAATCATTTACAACAATCCTGGTGGGAAGGCACCCGACCAGGAACACTCACAGAAGGTAGCAGAGCAGGTGTCAGATGTGCCAACAGGGTCTGTCTTGAGGGGCGGAATGTGGCGTCACTAGGGTTGGTGTCACCTGGTGTGGTAAAACATGGTTCCTCCCCAAGTGACATGTTATATTGCACCACTGCACCGCACCCCTGACCATACCCTAGTCTTGCACATCCACTTCAGCTATCAGTGGTAAAGTACTGTATATCAACTAAAGCTCTGAGGTGGGTATCTGGGCAGTGTGACAGGAGAGAGGTATCTGGGCAGTGTGACAGGAGAGGGGTATCTGGGCAGTGTGACAGGAGAGGGGTATCTGGGCAGCGTGACAGGAGAGGGGTATCTGGACAGTGTGACAGGAGAGGGGTATCTGGGCAGTGTGACAGGAGAGGGTACCTGGGCAGTGTGACAGGAGAGGGGTATCTGGGCAGTGTGACAGGAGAGGGGTATCTGGGCAGTGTGACAGGAGAGGGTATCTGGGCAGTGTGACAGGAGGGGGGCAGTGGGACACATGGGGGCAATGGGACAGGTGAGGGGAAAGTGTGACAAGGGGGGGCAGCATTGATAGATGGGGCAGCTTCACAGGAAGAGGACAGCATCACCTGTCCTCCCAGATCTTACCTGTCCTGCAGTGGCTCCTCTGGATAGTGTCAGTATATATCTGGTGCCAGGAGGGGTAGCTGTGCTCCAGGTATGCAGAAGATCTCCGGTGGCATCTGCACCGCAGAGTGTGGGGGGGGTGAGCTACTTCACCTTAAATTATATCTCTTCTACCTTCTCCTCCAAAAACCCTCTGGAGGCAACCCCATCTGCCCCCCCCCCCCCACACATACACACACAGCTGGGTGCACATCACCATTCCTGATTTGAGCCTGCATGACAGCGGGCCCTGACCACTCCCAGCACACGTGGATGATGCATCTGCCCCCCTGAAGACCGCCCGCCTACTTCTCTCTCGTAGCTCTGCCAACAGCATCCCAGTATGATTGGGAAAGTTGGCTGGTAAATGGTGTGGTGTCACCCCTCTAGTGGGTGTCACCTGGGTGCGATCCACACCCCCCATCCCAAAGCAATGCCACTGGCGGCCTGGCCAACCTGTACTCAGATGGGGGGTTTCCAGGAAGAATAGCATCCCTATCTGTTCCATACTCCTCATAAACCTCTCTCTACTACTAATCACTGTCCCTGCCAGATGGGTGACCTGTCCCTACACTACTCAATACACACCAAGCCTGGGACCTCTGCATGACCCAACATGGCTGTCAGAGTCACATGGGCAGCAGCATCCAATCGAAAAGCTTATTGAGTATCCCAGGAAACCATAGAGGAACCTTGTTCATCTTGACTTCTGTGCCACCTACAGTGAAGAAAATAAAATGTACCTGCCTACACTCAGCCTTTAATTAATTTGCAGCTTAAATAAAATGGATAGATTTTATTAACAGGTACCTGCACCCACTTCCTCAGTCCTTGCCAAGGATGACATTGTCCTGGCCCTAACCCCCCCCCCCCCCTTAGCTCTTCTGGTATAAGGTCACACATCCCAGGGACTGTAGGACCAGTCTCCCTGCGCCATCGATCTCGTGCATGCACAGTGTGGAGCCGGCTGTCATCGGGAAGTCACAGTCAACTCCCCAAATTCAAGATGGCGGCACCAGAGATCAGTAACCCTAATCAGTAAGCCCAGAATCATCTGCAGTAAATACAGCATTGGACATCCTGAGATGATAACAGCATTTGTTTCCTAAATGTTGGCAGTATTTGTAGCTTCTGACTTTTAGTTTTCCAGGTGAAGTTCCTCTTTAACATGAAAAAAGCTGGCCATAGATGGATCAAAATTTGTCCAGTTCAACAGGGACTGGCTGAATTTCGATCCCTGTTTGGCCATGCCTTTTCAACAGAAATCGATCTAGTGAATGAGCTTTTTGTGAAAAAAAAATAATAATAATAATAATAATTTGATCAGCTGCTGCAGCCACTGATCAAAGTATTCTGACAGCGGAGAGTCCCTCCAATTCCTCCATCCACCTTTGTTCAGGCTGAATGAAAAAAAAAAAAAAACATCTATGGCCAGCTAAAGACATCCGATGCTATGTCCATTTCAATTTATCAAGGTATGATCGGGGGTGTGGCAAGTGTGATCATTGCCAAAATATTCTTTACAGAGGCATAACTTAAATCTTCAAGGTCCCTGTGCAAGAAACCATTAAGGGCCCCCCTGACTGTCTGGGCCCTTTCCATCAGTCCCGGGGCCCTTCCCACTGATCCTGGGGCCCTTTACTCCCATCTTAGGGCCCTTTATAAGTTCTGTTCGCACTGCGACACATTGGGGTTTATTTACTAAAGGCAAATCCACTTTGCACTGCACTTGAAAGTGCACTTGGAAGTAAAGTCGCTGTAGATCCGAGGGGGACATGCAAGGAAAATAAAAAACAGCATTTTAGCTTGCACATGATTGGATGATAAAATCAGCAGAGCTTCCACTCATTTCAGATCTACCCCTTAGATTTAGAGTGACTGCACTTCCAAATGCACTTTCAGTGTACTTTAAAGTGCACTTGCAGTGCAAAGTTCGCCTTGAGGCGATTCAGTTCGCAATGTAGCGCTATACAAGTTATTCATTCATTCATTCATTCAAAGTGGATTTACCTTTCGTAAATAACCCCCAGTGGTATTGAATTACTAGGCAAATAGACTGTGCACCAGAGTTTAGTAAATGAGGTAAGGCTTTACTTTGCAGAGTACAGGGGGTCCCCGACTTACGAAAGCCCGACCTACGAACCTCTCCTACTACGAACCGGGCGCTGCGGGGACCCTCTGCCATTTTCCGCGGACTCTCGGCTGTTCTGCGCATGCGCGGCCAGACGGAGCCTCAGAAAATGACGGCAAACATCGGAAATGTCCGTAATTTGCCGCGCATGCACAGAACGGCATTCAACGGAACATCAGAAATGTCCGTAATTGTCGTTCTGCGCATGCGCGGGCAACTTATGAACATTTCCAATTTAAGAACAGGAGGACAGTCCCTAACGAGTTCGTAACTCAGGGACCCCCTGTATATCCAATCACTTGCAAGGAAAATAAAATAGGTGCAGTCGTTTTGCCTTTAGTAAATTAACTCCATAAAGTTACAAGTCAAAACACATTCATTTCAATGAGTGCCTTAACCAATGCGACTTAAGTTGCAGCAAAGTTCCTGCACTACTTTCCTGTGAGTTTGATGCAATTTGAGTGCCATAGACTGCAATGTTAAATCACAAAAATTGCAAGCAAGTCACAAGGAAATCATATGCAAGTTGTGACTTTGCAGGAGTGTGAACCAAGCCTTATGGTCCCACAGAGGTCCCCCCCCCCCCCCCCCCATGATGGTGGAATGCCAGGGCCCAGTCCTGGTGTTCCCATACTCAGAATATTAGTAAAAATTCTAACTAGAGCCACTAGAGCAGGATTTCTCAACCAGGGATCCGTGGAACCCTTGGGTTCCTCCAGAAGTTTCTAGGGGTTCCTTGAGCAATGGTCAGCTTCTGCCTCTCAGGTAAGTTCTCAATGACACCATTGATCTTTTTAGCTATCTGTAAGGGGGGGATTCTTCCCAATGACCACAAGTGTAAGGAGCATTCTTCCCAGTGACCATCACACCAATGTATCATGAGTTGTAGATTTTTAGCAGGGGTTCCCCAGAGACTGGAGAATTATTTTCAGGGTTCCTCTGTGTTGAGCAAGGCTGCGCTAGAGGGAAGATCTAAAAATTTGTAATGTGAAAATTGGGGTAAGGCACGTATCTAAAAATAGGAAATTCACATCATACTTTTAAACTCATATAAAAGTTACAAGAATAACTCAGATGTGTACCGACTGAACAGTTTCCCTGTAAGCCTAATAATTACTCATCCTTTCTTCACAATATTTTCCATTTCAGCAAGCAGGCCCACTTCTGTTTTTATGCTTGCACACTTCATACCTCCATCTGGCATCCAAATTCACCTCTGCAAGGCTTGTGGTGAGGAATTTTCTTTTATCTGTTTTGTTTTTCCTCCTCCTGGTCGATTCCCCCCAGGGTGTAAAATGTCTGTGTAGACAATATGGGAGGAGAGGCACAATTCCCCTGCTGCTCCCTCACCACTACGAACATTTGTGTCAATCTTTCAACCCCTCGCACAAGTGTTCTCAGTCCTCCTTTCATTTATCTTCCATTACAAGGGCGTTTTCACTTGAAACCGGCCCGTATGGAACACCCGAGAGATATTTTCTCACCTTGCCAGTGGACTTTCTTGCAGTGACTTTCTCACATCAAGCCGCCTCTGATGACCAAAGATGGAATGCAGAGGTTGTTTGCTTGTACAAGAGATTGGATATGAAATGGAAAGTGTTGCAGATGTTTTGGAGAAAAGTCGGTTTCAGCCTGCAGACCACACAATGACTTTAAAGCGGAGCTCCAGTCTGTAAAAAAAAAAATTTAATAAAAGTCAGCAGCTACAAATACTGTACCTGCTGACTTTTAATAAAAGGACACTTACCTGTCCAGGGATCCCGTGATGTCAGCACCCCGAGCCGATTCGTCAATGGGTTTCAGGTACAGGCACCAGTAGTGAAGCCTTTAGGCCTCACAGATGGTTTTCTACTGCGCTTGCGTGAGTTGCGCTGCACTTAATGAATGGTCCCACTGTCTTCTAGGACCTCAGTGTGACCCAGAAGGCAGCGGGATAAAGAAAAGGGGCCTAGAAATGTTGTAGTTAGTATATATTCACCAGCACACCAAGGATCGTCAATCTCATCCAAATGGTTTTTATTCTAAAAAGATTTTACAAAAAAGTATAGTGCAAAGTTTCAGAGCCACGCAGGACACTTCGTCAGGCATGTAAAGGGGTCCTGCGTGGCTCGGAAACCTTGCACTATACTTTTTTGTGCTGGGATCTTTCTTGAATAAGAACTGTTTGGACAAGATTGACGATCCTTGCTGTGCTGGTGAATATCTACTTATTGCTCAGGTTCCAGTATCCAGCTGGAGGTCGCTACAGCACCCAGCGCCTTAAAGAACTCATTCCAGGAACGTGTGCGATGGGAATTTGGACTGTGGAAATGTTGTAGATCGCCAATTGGCGATCTTACCCATAAGTGGGAGCGGGTACCTGTTAGAACCAGGTGGGGGCGGAACAAGTGGAGCTTCCCTTTTGGGTGGAGCTCCGCTTTAACCCTAAATCTATGTTTCACTCCTTTCACTTCAGTATTTTTTCATAATATTTGGCATCGATTAGGCCCCTTTCACACTGGGGGGGTTTCTCAGGCGTTTTAGCGTTAAAAAAAAGCGCCTGTGAAACGCTTGAAAGAAGCCTCATCTGCAATTCCAATGTGAAAACTCAAGTGCTTTAAGAGCCCTTTCACACTGCCAGCGCCCGAAAAACGCTCGTAAAGCGCCGCTTAAACTACACAAAGCGCTGCTGCTACAAGCGCTTTTCAGGCGCTTCCCATTGATTTCAATGGGAAGAGGCGCTTTAGGAGCGTTGTAATCACCGCTCCAAAAGCGCTGCAAAGAAGCTGCTTGCAGGACTTTTTCTGACGCCCTGCCAGCGCATCGCCTCGTGTGAAAGCACTCGGGCTTTCACATTGGGATTGCAGTTGCAGCTTCTTTCAGGCGCTTTACAGGCGCTTATTTTAAGGCTAAAGCGCTTGAAAAATGCCATAGTGAGACAGGGGTCTCAGAGTGAAAGCACTCGGGCTTTCACATTGGGATTGCAGTTGCGGGTTCTTTCAGGCGCTTTACAGGCGCTTTTTTTAACGCTAAGGCGCCTGAAAAATGCTTGAAATATGCCCCAGTGTGAAAGGGGTCTTAGGTAAAAAAAAGGAATCAGACTATATAGGCTAAACATGGAGAGTAAGAACTATATATATATATATATATATATATATATATATATAAACACTATGGAATTTTATTATACATCATTTTAAAAAGTAACAACATACACATGTATGTCAATAAAAAGCGATGGTATAATTGTGCTTATGGCTAGAGTAAACCATATAAATTCATACAACAATAATTGTTGACAATATTTCATAGATTGTATAGGTCTTCATGTGTCCACGCCTTTCACCAGAATTACTTCATCAGGAGGACGCATGAAAACACCACAACAATTATCTAGAGAAGAACAACAATATTTAACCATAGTATAGAGCAAACATATTGATCTACACTACAAATTCAATCATTGCATGGGATTTGACACAGCACTTACGCACAAACCCCCCCTGGGTGGGCACCGGAGTACAGAAAGAGGCAGAATCAAGAAGACAATACCGAATATTAATTCACTATTGTCACACAAGTTGGTGGGCTCGGGGGGGCTTTTTTTTTAAGCCAAAAGGAGCCTCAGGCTCTAATCATGTGCTTTTAAATAAAACATTTTTTTAAATCCATGCGTCCGGCGCCCTGCATGTATATTAGGGGCCGGGTGCATGGATTAGGGGGGCGGCGCCCCTGCGCCCTGTTTGGATGGGCCACCACTGTTGCAATATATGTGAACTACATATCCCTGTTTTTCATGTCAAATTATCAAATGGCTGGTGTCATAACTGATCACATGTGTGGCACCACGGCAGATGCAGATCAAGCAGAAGCAGATTCCTTGGTTGTAAAGGATAGGAGGGTTAAATTCTGCTTCAGCAGATTGGCCTCTACAAACTCGTCAGTGCCTAAAAATGGAGAGCAACTGAGTATGTGCAGAGCGGGGTGAGAGTGTATTACTGGATTAAAAAAAGTATAGGCATTTATCTTCAATGTTTTACATAGCTATACCTGCACAAGGTGCCAGCATGAAGTGATCTAGCAGGATTTAATTTTCTAACTAAAGTTCCACTTTAACCGCTTAAGGACCGCCTCACGCCGATATACGTCGGCAGAATGGCACGGCTGGGCACAACCACGTACCTGTACGTGGCCCTTTAAGAGCCCATCTGTGGGTCACGCGCGCGCCGCTGTCGGCGCGCTCGCCACCCGGTCCTGAGCTCCGTGACTGCGGGACCAGCGGACCCAATCGCTGCTGGTGTCCCGCGATCGGGTCACAGAGCTGAAGAACGGGGAGAGGTCTGTGTAAACAAACTTCTCCCCGCGCTTCCTAATGTGACTGACACTGATCGGCTATTCCCTGTCATCGGGAAAGCCGATCAGTGACGTCAGACGCCAAGCCACGCCCCTCTACTGTAAAAAAAAACACACACACAGACTTAACCCCTCCCCGCCCCCCTAACTCCTTCACTGCCAGTGTCATTTACACAGGAATCAGTGCATTTAAATAGCACTGATTTCTGTATAAATGACAATGGTCCCAAAAATGTGTCAAAAATGTCCGATGTGTCCGCCATAATGTCGCAGTCACAATAAAAATCGCTGATCGCCGCCATTACTAATAAAAAAAAATATTAATAAAAATGCTATAAAACTATCCCCAATTTTGTAGACGCTATAACTTTTGCGCAAACCAATCAATATACGCTTATTGCAATTTTTTTTTTATACCAAAAATATGTAGAAGAATACGTATCGGCCTAAACTGAGGAAAAAAAAAGTTTTTTTATATATTTTTTGGGGATATTTATTATAGCAAAAAGTTAAAAATATTGCATTTTTTTCAAAATTGTCGCTCTATTTTTGTTTATAGCGCAAAAAAAAAAAAAAACGCAGGGGCGATCAAATACCACCAAAAGAAAGCTCTATTTGTGGGAAAAAAAGGACGCCAATTTTGTTTGGGAGCCACGTCGCACGACCGCGCAATTGTCAGTTAAAGCGACGCAGTGCCGAATCGCAAAAAGGGGCCTGGTCCTTTGGCTGCAAATTGGTCCGGGGCTTAAGTGGTTAATATGAACTTTATTACCTAACCTTAAAGTGGTTGTAAGGCCTAAAAGTTTTTTACCATTTATGCATTCCTTGCATTAGGGCACTTTCATTCTGGGGTGGTGAGGGCGTTGGTGGTAAAGCGCTGCTAGTTTTAGCGGTGCTTTACCGTTGTTTTAGCTGGCCATTGATTTCAATGGCAGGAGTGGTTTAGGAGCGCTAAATACAGTGCTCCCACACTGCCCTAAAGATGAAGTTTGCCAAAGTGCACCTTGACAAACCGCAGTGCTACTGGGAAAATGATTTGAGGACTGATGAAACAAAACAAAAGTTTAATTGTTTAGGAAGAAAACTCAGCACTATGTATGGCACAAAAGGGCTCAACTTACTAACATCAAAACATAATACCAACGGTGAAGTATAGTGGAGAGAACATCATGATTTGGACTTGCTTGGCTGGCTTGGGGCCTGGACTACTTGCCATTAGGGATGAGCCGATGTTTGAATCGAATTTAGAACATTATTCACTAAATTTAGAACATTATGGAAAGTTCGTGGGAAATATGCCCGCGGAACGCCCCATAATGCACATCGACATCGTCAAAGCACTGCGCGATCGCAGTGCATTGACGGCTGCTGATTGGCCAAAGCATGCAGCTGACCTGCATGCTTTGGCCAATCACAGCGCGCTCTGCTGTGAGACCCGTGATTGGTCAAAGGCCAATCATGGCTCAGGGGGCTAAGTCCACACACACCTACATAGCGGCTGTTATTTAAAACTGCTCGCAGCTGTCATGTATTGTCGTATCCCAGCAATATACATAAAAATCATTGAAAAAAGCTGCGTGAGTCCCCCCCCCCAGTCCATTACCAGGCCCTATGGTACGGACCTTTAACCGCTTCCCGACCGGCGCATGACGATGTACGTCGACAGAATGGCACGGACAGGCATAAGGGCGTACAGGTACATCCCCTTTAAGATGCCGCCGTGCCATTGAGCGCGCGCCGCCGGCGGTCAGGACCCCCATGAGTCCGGTGGCGGGTCCCGCCGATCGCCGCGGGGATATCCACGATCGTCTCACGGGAAGGCTGAACAGGGAGATGCGGAAATAAACAGCATCTCCCCGTTCTGCCTAGCAACTAGTGACGCCGATCTCTGCTCCCTGTGATTGGAGCAGAGATCAGCATTCACTAGCTCACAGCCACGCCCACCACAGTTAGAAACATGCCTCTAGGAACACTTAACCCTTACACTGCCACCTAGTGGTTAACCCCTTCACTGCCAGTGTCATTTACTCAGGAATCAGTGCATTTAAATAGCACTGATTGCTGTATAAATGACAATGGTCCCAAAAATGTGTCAAAAATGTCCGATGTGTCCGCCATAATGTCGCAGTCACAATAAAAATCGCTGATCCCCGCCATTACTAGTAAAAAAAAAAAAAAATTAATAAAAATGCTATAAAACTATCCCCAATTTTGTAGATGCTATAACTTTTGCGCAAACCAATCAATAATCGCTAATTGCGATTTTTTTTTACCAAAAATATGTAGAAGAATACGTATCGGCCTAAACTGAGGGAAAAAAAAGTTTTTTTTATATATTTTTTGGGGGATATTTATTATAGCAAAAAGTAAAAAATATTGCATTTTTTTTCAAAATTGTCACTCTTTTTTTTGTTTATAGCGCAAAAAATAAAAACCGCAGGGGCGATCAAATACCACCAAAAGAAAGCTCTATTTGTGGGGAAAAAAGGACGCCAATTTTGTTTGGGAGCCACGTCGCACGACCGCGCAATCGTCAGTTAAAGCAATGTAGTGCCGAATCGCGAAAAAGTGGTCTGGTCTTAAGCCAGCGAAATGGTCCGGTCTGAAAGTGGTTAATTGACAGGCCCATGAACTGGTACTATACATATTGAATCCCAATCCATCCATTTGAATTCAGCTCTAGTTGCATGAGAGCCTGTGAGCCATATCCGCACAGGAACATATGGAGTTCATAACATAAAGGTGTATCGGATGTTTGAACACATCTACACATTAATCTATAGCGGGCCAAGTTTAATACAACAGCAGAAAGCCAATGGGATCACTTTACAGATCTGTGCCCCCCTCAGCTCACTTCAGGCAGTTGCATACGCTCAAAGAATGGAGCGCTCCATGCCTTTTATCACGTCTTCTAAAAGAAACAAGATAAACTGGGATGGAATGTCGTGGTTGAAACTCCTGATTAACCTAATATGTACAGGGAATTCAAATGAGCTTTGGTGACAAAATATGCTACCACACAATGACTGAAGCAGAGCCCACCTGGTACCCTGCAGCCCCCTTTAGAATATTAAGATACATTCTCCTAAATAGGGAAAAAACAAACCGTGTGCTGGGACACCTGCTGTGGCCAATACAAGGGAGTATTGCTATACTTAGATTTTTCATACATTTTATATTCTGGAAAATTTGAAGGAAAAGCAAGACTCAATGGCGGTTGGGGCAGTGGAGCCACGTGTTTAAAGTCGGACTGATCCTTCAACATATAACATGCGATAGGCTGTAAGGAAGACAGCAAAGGGAGGACAATTTTTTACAGTGTAGCTTCTCCTTCACTGTCCAATAAGCAGCCTGCAGGCAGAGAGGGATGACCCTGATGTATTTCATAAAGTGAAACTAAACTTTCTTTTTTCTTTTTGTCGTTTTGGATAAAGTAGAGAATTGGTTAATGTTTCGCTTTTTTTGTTGCCTGTGTCCAGTTGGGGACAATTTTTCTCTTAATAGAGATGTTCAGGTTTAGGTAGCCTGGAACGGCTCTGTGACAGTAAGGGGTAGGGTCGTTGGGTGCTTGTCGCATCCTCTATGTTCCCTTCCTCGTTGGGCACCAAGCAAGGGTCACATGAGAGGCCTACCCCATGGAGGGTGCTTCTGAGCTACGCTAGGTACTTTGTACAGGGTCACTGCCTTACACAGGGTGTACTTTTACTTTGAACAGACGATTAAACTTGATTAGACTCTCTCAATGTACTAAACCTCACCACAGTCACTTGTGCATTTAGGAGGGTCATGCAGAGCTCTTGCCCTCGCCACCTGTCCAGCGTATCATCGCTACCTCACTCCCAGTACGGAATGGGTCCAGTTGTGCACCTATCACAGACAACATGCATGCACTTCACTTAACTCCTTCTCTTCCATACCTGTTACAGGATGAGGGCCCCGGCGGTGCAGATCTGCTTCTGCTGCTATGGGAGATGGATCGTGGCTGAAAGAGCGCCAACAAAACTCCCTCACTGCAAGAGGCTATCTCACCTTCCAAATGAACGCGTTAAGGCAGGCTGCTAGAGAAACCTTTGTTACCTTTGGTTACTACTTGTATCTTCACACTGTATTACATCTTTGCACCACTGTCTTCATACCCCAAAATACTTAGTGACCAGGCTGTAGACTATACAGTATGAAGACCAAGTGAGAAAAATTAGCTGCACACCAACATCCATCCAAACCAGGGTTTCAACGAAGCACAATGTATGTGTGAAACGTCGTCACCCCTTGGTCCGTTGTTTTAGTCCTGGTGGTAGTCTTTCAATAAACCTGTTGGATGGATGTTGGTGTGCAGCAAATTTTTCTCACTTGGTCTACATGTTCACGGTTGTGAGCCAGAGCTAGTACCCAGCCCTTCCTTTTTGGTGGATTATATTACTTACCTGGAGCAGCAATCTGTCTCATTTCTCCTATATAGTATGTGCTGGTTGCTTGTATTGCACCCTTTGAGCAACTTCAGACCAGGCATTAGGGATAGGCGAACGGTTCGGCCCAAGCATAAGTTCGGGCCGAACTTTGATTGTTTGGATGTTCTGCGAACACCGAACAATGTGCGGTGTTCGGGACAAATTCGAAAGCCGCTGGAACACCGTTAAAGTCTATGGGACTTTAACATGAAAAATCAAAAGTGCTAATTTTAAAGGCTTATATGCAAGTTATTGTCATAAAAAGTGTTTGGGGACCTGGGTGTATCAGTGAAATAATTTTTTTTTAAAACGCGGAAGTTTTTTCGGGAGCAGTGATTTTTTTAATGCTAAAAGTGAAACAATAAAAATGAAATATTCCTTTAAATATTGTGCCTGGGGGTGTCTATAGTATGCCTGTAAAGTGGCGCATTTTTCCCATGTTTAGAACAGTACCACAGCAAAATTACATTTCTAAAGAAAAAATTGTCATTTAAAACTGACCTTCGTGTCTGATATGGCAATTTAGGGGAACCCTGCGCCAAATTAAAAAAATGGCGTAGGGGTCCCCCCCAAAATCCATATCAAACCTGAAAATTTTAAGGGGAACCCTGTGCCAAAATAAAAAAAAAATGGCATAGGGGTCCCCCTCAAAATACATACCAGACCCTTTTACGTACTTGTACCCCGTTACCATTTCACACAGGGGGGAGGCCAGGATCTGGGGGTCCCCTTGTTAAAGGGGGCTTCCAGATTCCGATAAGCCCCCCCGCCCACAGACTCCCACAACCAGCGGACCTAACATGGGGACAAGGTGCTATGGGGGGCTACCCCAAAGCACCCTCCCCATGTTGAGGGCTTGCGGCCTGGTATGTTTGCTTGCTCGGATAAGGGTCTGGTATGGATTTTGGGGGGGCCTACGCCATTTTTTTTATTTGGCGCAGGGTTCTCCTTAATTTACATATTAGACCCGAAGGGCCTGGTATCGATTTTAGGGGGACCCCCACGCAATATTTTTTTTTTACATTTTGGTTCAGGGTTCCCCTTAATATTCATACCAGACCCAAAGGGCCTGGTAATGGACTGGGGGGGATCGCATGCTCTTTTTTTAATAAGTTTTATCTATATTGCCGAGACCCAACAATTCATTAAATGACAATTTTTCCTTTAGAAATGTCATTTTGCTGTGGTACTGTTCTAAAGAAATGCGCCATTTTACAGGCATACTATAGACACCCCCCAGGCACGATATTTAAAGGAATATTTTATTTTTATTGTTTCACTTTAAAAAAATCACTGCTCCTGAAAAAACGTCCATTTTGAAAATAATTTTTTGCATTGATAAATGTCCCCTGGGGCAGGACCCGGGTCCCCAAACACTTTTTATGACAATAACTTGCATATAAGCCTTTAAAATTAGCACTTTTGATTATTCATGTTTGTGTCCCATAGACTTTAACGGTGTTCGTGTGTTCTGCCAAATTTTATGCCTGTTTGGTATGTTCTGGTGCGAACCGAGCCCAGGGGGGGGGGGGGGGGGGGTTCGGCTCATCCCTACCAGGCATAGGCAACGTTTCAGAAGCTTTACTTAAATTAGTTAACGTGGTGACACAGACAGAAGACAGTCCAAAATAAATTGCAACATTTCCCTAATGCTTCTAGTCTCTAACCCAGCATACCTGTGTAGGAAAGAGTCTAAAAGTCAATGGTTGGCATTTTTAGGAGGGACTGCCAGCCCCAGCAATCCTTATAAGCAGTGACTTCAGCACATCACTAGACATCCATACTCGTAGCAGCAGGGAACACATCTGGCCAGACCAGACTGGTCAGAAATGAACCAGCAGAACAGCAACAAGAACCCCCTAGGCAACCCTAGGGTCTGGGTCTCTGTCCATTTTATAGCACACAGGACCGGGATTCGGACCCAGGAAAACCCGCCAAGAAAAACCCAGGAAGCACAATTGACTCCCATCTTCCCTGCTGGGGCAACATTAACCACTACCAGCCTACAAGCTGACTGTCAGCTTAAAACGGTCACAGGAGTGCAGAACGAACTGCACTCCTGTGATCCTTAGGTGAACCATAGGTGAACATCCAAGCACGAGATCCCCAGGAAATGGATTCTCCATAGTTGAATTGGTAACATAGGATAAGTCCCCAAGGGAGTCTGTGAACAAAATGAAATTGCTAAGAATAGCTCTCTTTTAAAGATACTAATGTTAAACAGGTGAAACCAGTGTACAATAGGGGGTGGAGAGGTGAAGGAAACATCACTAAGGTAAGAACCATGAGACCATGGTCAGCAAAAGTGAAACTATGGGTGTGAGGCAAGTATAACGACATGCGCATATAACTGAGAGTATGTGATAAGACATTAAGAAATAGCCAGAATATGTGCAACCAAAGAACAATCCGTATGTGCAAATGTAATTACCTCGTGTGCATATAAGGCGACAAGTTATTCAATGGCTTTGCTATATATTTCATACTGAATGCGATTTTATACCCTCTTTATGAAAAATAAAAATAAACAAATTGCTAAGCCATCTGTACGTGTATTATCCTATCTGGTTGCCACTTGCCTCATACAAAGCCCATTTCCCTTTTTATGCTCAACCAACTACATAAGAGTGGCAACTCTACTCTGAATTCAGGAGCAGTGCAGCATCATTGTGTCACACCTTCACAGGAAGCTGCATTAGGTGGACTTCACTAGCAAGGTCAGCGGGTAGGGGTAGCAGGGGATCAAGAAAAAAATACAAGTGCTGATGCACTTGTAATTAGGGCTGTAGTACTTTTTTAAAGATAAGCCAGAGTTCTGCTTTAAATTGCTGTCCTAGAAATTAAAAAAGGGAGAGAGAGGAAATTTCTGCAACATTATGGTAATTCTCCTCTTAGCAATTTTTCACTTGAACTCGTGTCCCCATTGGAAGAAAAAGTGCCTGTGTCGAAGGGGATGGATGGGCAGCATGCTTTTGGCATCAGTTTGAGATACAGTTAACCTACAGCTGCTTTTTCATTCTCATACACGTGTGTTGGGAGAGAAGAGGTTTTGAAGAGAACAAAAGCCTGTTGACACTTGACCTTACTCACATTTCTTGTTCTGGTCACAACTGTAAAATTTAGGACTGCCTATCACTCTTGGCTCTAATGACAATGGTCACCCAAGACAAGAAGAGAAGGCTAATGGAAGTGTGTGGTGAAGTGTGTAGTGGAGACACAGACCACAAAAAAAAAAAAAAAAATGGACAAGGGTTCTCATCCCATATTCTATCCAATAGCAAAAAAAATTTTGGGTTATACATACACACATGAAAATAGAAGGTCCACTACTCATTGGTGTAAATGTGAAAAGAACAGAGAGACTATTGACTGAAAACCTATTCAGTATAACAAGCAATCAGTCATATGTTGTGTCAAAGAGCTGACAGTTCCTTGTGAAATATGGATTATGCATTCCAACTACAAAACAAGTTTTTCTCTGAAGTGGCAGTCAATCACTCAATAGGACACTTAGAAGTTTTAAAAGCAAAGAAGTCAAGACAGCTAAGTAACAAAAACATCAAGGTGGAAACAAAAAGTCAATTAAAGAACATTAAATGAGAGAGGTGGAGGGTATTTTGCCGAGGACTCTAGATCTGGTTGTAGGGCATAAACAACTTTTTGAATTGTCACCAGTGTAAGGCTTTGGGCACAAAGTCTTAGTAGTAGTTGGATCTCATTCAGTCCATAAGAGTGTTCAGATACATGTGTATTACAGGCAGAAGGTCAAGGCAGACAAGAGACAAATGGACAACAGGAGGGATGAAAGCATGAGGTACAAGGCAGGAACAATGCCATGGGGCAGTACTGGGAGGCAGGAGCTTGTAGACTAGAATAGAGAAGCTGGGTACAGGAGGCTCTGCACAATGCACCAACAATCCTTGAGGGGAAGAAGAATATTTGTATACTTGCAGGTGTAGCGGGCACACTTTAACAAGTGTGCGCTATATGTGGAAATTTAGTTTTTCCCTCAGAACAGTAATGGGGTTCTGAGGGTTAATTGTACAGGTTAACTTTGGCATCAGTTTGGCTGGGCTGTACCAGGGTTCTGCCTGGTCACGGGTGCAGTGAAGTGCCCATGACAGGCTTAGAACCAGGCCTGGTTGGACGTCTTAGGTATCAGTCTTCCCCGGAGCCAATCAGTGGGTGCGTCTGGCCCTGCTGTGTAGTCTGGGGAAGGGTACTGAAGTCACGTGTTCCGCCACAGTCCTGTTTCCTGGTTATGGACCGGGGTAGCCCCGCGAGGGGTCCCGGGCCTAGGAGCGTTTGCCGTCCCGCAAACATGGTCAGTCTGACTAGCCCCATAGACTCGCTTGGTCTGGGGCAGGGATCCGTCTGTTCCCGAGTCTCGGAGCCGGTTAGCCCGAGGTCCAGTAACTGAAGGAGGATTCAAGGCGTCCGGGTGTGCTCTCAGTATTGGAGGGGCACCACAGCTCCTTCAAGCGACTGGGGGAGGACTCTTCGGAGGAGGGCCAACAAGCTGGCATCTCAGTAAGAGCCTGGAAGCTGAGTTGCATGGACACTACAGAATCCACATTTCCACAGTACTGCCAAGGAGACAGATAAAGTTCCAGGTACTATGCGAAAGGTTCCTTTTCACCTTCAGTTGCAAGTTCAATTTGTGTCAGAGGCTTTTGAAAGTTTCCGGATCACATTGTCAGCTGCTATACCTCTGGCTAGAGGTATATCTGACTTTGAAGTACCCAGCTGCGAGTGGCTACTCTCTGGGTGGATTAGAGACATTCGGTTGGATGTCAGCAGTTCAAGGTGCCTGAGTTTCTTCACCCTTGCCCTCTATTCCTATTTGAGACTGTGTTATGTTGGATGTTACCACTGCAGAAATAAAAACCTTCAAAAGGACTTTTTATGTGTCAGCATCCGAAGTTGTTGGGTACTAACCCTGGGAACCCCTGGACATTCATCAACAAGCCACGAGGAGGTAACTGGTAAGCCCAAAAGTCAAGGTCACCCCTCTGAGGGTTATGGCCGCTACACAGGTAATGACTAAAGCTGGCCATAAACTGTTATTTTTTTTTTCTTTCAGCCCACTGGTTCCTCCAGAAACACAAACAAAGTGGATGGAGCCATCCCCCCCACCTAGCCATCCCCCCACCTAGCCATCGTATTCTGACAGTGGAACCTGCCACTGCCGGAATACAGTGATCAGCAGCTGCAACTGATTGGCTGCAGCTGCTGATTGATGGAAATTTTTCCAACATGTACCTTCAATAGAAGTCAATTAAACAATCAAATTTAGATCAGTGTATGGCCAGCTTTAGATAAGCTATAGAAGAGGTGAGAACAGGGACACAGGCTGAAAGACAGACAAAGGCTAGGAGTAAAAGTGACCAGAATATACCAACTTCATCAACATGGGACCAAATCCAGGCTGATCCTTTACCAAACATATAAAAGCAATATTGAGGTTATCTATGGTATCCTTTGAGAGTTATGGATCATTTTTGGTCATAAACTATTTGGTCACAATTATACACGTATGATGGCAGGATCTCTAATTCAGTTGACACCCCTCACCCCGACCCCCATGTGCAAACTCATTGACTTTTTTTTTTACTTTGTTTTCCATTAAATTCTTAGATTTATCTGATGCTCAGAATTGCCCCGCTAATACTATGTACACAGGCGTCATCGGCCAATCGAAGAATCCTGGCTACTGACTATATCAAATTACCCCTCGCTTACCTCTTACCAAACAGACAAGAACTTTGAAATACAAGACGCTCATTCAAGCATTGAAATGTTCATTACAATCCAAAAAAAGGGAAAATAGTTTTCTCAAGAAATGCCTGATGTAAAAACACAAAATGATTCTCTGTCTGCACCAGGCCAAGGTCCTCTCTCCAGAACAAGGCCAATGCCACTACTTTGTATTAAATTCTACAGTGCAAAATGCAGTCAGTGGTACTACTAACTTTTGCCTGCTGCTTCGATTCTGAAAAAGTTCTAAGGAGCCGACTACAAAAATTCAAATAATGTGCTTAGGACCTGAGACTGCAGGCAAAGATGAGAGTACTGCCAAAAGCTAGGTATTCACATCCAGCAAAGGTAAGTATTAATTGTACCCAATTATCTCTGAGGACTCGGGCGGTTTAGATTTTCTGAAGTTCTTTAATACTTGTTTACTGCGGCGTTTGCTAAACTTTATTGCCACTGCAGATAACATTTCCCACATGCAACTGGCTTTGCTGAAAAAAGCCTGTTAAGAAAGCTCAATATCTCAAGCTTAAATTGGTTGTAAATGTATGCATAGCGGTCCCGACACACTGCTCTGCCTGGTGAAATGTCTCCCGGAGTTATTTCTGGGTATCGCGGGCTACGGCGCTGTGATTGGCCAGAGCCGCAATGACATCACTCATGTGCATGTGTGTGGGAGCCGCTGGTAACAGCATGTCAGCTGAAGCAATGGCACAAATGAGCCATTGCTTTAGTGCGCATGTACCGATGACCTTGGCACATGCTGATACAGGGGATATCTTCTAAACCATGCAGGTTTAGGAGATATCCATGGTAGCTTCAGGTAAGCCTTATTATAGGCTTACCTGTAGTGAAAAGTGGTTGTAAAGGGTTTATAACCACTTTAAAGTAGATTGAAAGCCTAAACAAATGACATTACGCTTGCTAAAGCACTGTGTATCATTAACTGCCTTTTTTTTTCAAATACAACATCTCTTTAGATAATTTCCTGTGCCCTATCTGCAGCCACTTTTTGTCTAAAATGGTTTACAATGGACACTACTACATACCTACCTACTACTTGACCTCTCTGAGACCTTTGATACTGTTGACCACCCACTCCTTCTCAATAAACCCCGTTCCCCTCCAAGATTCTGCTCTATCCTGGTTCTCCTCCTACCTATCACAGTGGTCCTTCAGTGTTACTTACAACTCTGTCTCCTCAACCTCCATTGCCCCTTTCAGTGGGGGTTCCCCAAGGCTCTGTTCTTGTACCCCTTCTCTTCTCTATCTACACCTCCTCCCTTGGTCAATTGATAACTGCCCACAGCTTCCAATACTATCTATATGCCGATGAGACACAAATCTATTTGTTTACTCCTCACCTTTCTCCTTCAGTCTCCTCCCGCATTACCAACTTACTAACTGACATATCAACATGGATGTTGCACCACTTCCTTAAACTAAATCTCTCTAAAACCGAGCTGGTAATTTTCCCCCGTGCCCCCCTCTATGACTTTTCCATCAAACTCAAGAATGCAACCATCAATCCCTCCCCTCATACCAGGGTCCTAGGTGGAATCCTATACTCTGGCCTGTCCTTTCAGCCCCAAATCTAATCATTGTTAAAAGCGCGTAGACTTCACCTCCGTAACATCTCTTATATATGCCCCTTTTTAACAAATGAAACCACCAAGCTCCCCATTCACTCCCTTGTTATCTCTCACCTTAACTATTGCAACTCCCTTTTCATTGGCCTAACTCTCCATAGGCTATCCCCTCCATCTTCAGTCTTTCATGAATGCTGCTGCCAGACTTATCTACCTTACCAACTGCTCAGTGTCTGCCACCTTTCTCCGCCAATCCCTACACTGGCTCCCGATCACCCAGTGATCAAAATACTAACCACAACATTCAAAGCCATTTACAACTCTGCCCCGAGCTACATCACCAATCTTAGTTACATAGTTACATAGTAGGTGAGGTTGAAAAAAGAAACAAGTCCAAACTATGTGTGTGATTATATGTCAGTATTACATTTTATATCCCTGTATCTTGAATCTGGAATCTCCAAATATCACCCAAACCATCCTCTCCGCTCCTCTCAAGACCTCCTCCTCTTAAGCTCTCTTGTCTCCTCCTCTCATGCTCGTCTCCAGGATTTCTCCAGAGCCTCTCCCGTCCTCTGGAACTCTCTACCTCAACCTGACCAGCTATCTTCTACTCTGGCTGCCTTCGGGCAATTCCTAAAAACTCATCTCTTCAGGGAAGCCTATCACGCCTCCAGCTAATCTTTTAGCACTATCATCAGCTCATTCCCCTCAGTTTCGACCTTTTGTACCACCTGTCCCACCCTATTAGATTGTAAGCTTTTCTAAGCAGGGCCCTCTAAAGCCCCATACACACGCGCGGATTATCCGAGGACCAGGTCCGTCAGACCATGTCCGTCATACTTTGTCTGATGTTGGTTTTGCGTACACACGGTCGGACAAAGTTGTCGGAAAATCCGATCATTCTGAACGTGGTGACGTTTGTTGCCTACGACGGGACTACGTAGAGGCTAGTAGCCAATAGCTTTGGTCTTGTAATGTGATCTGAGCATGCGTAGCACTTTGTCCAGTCGGACTACCATACACACGATCGGATTTGGTGTGATCGGACCATGTTGTCGGAAAATCTATCCAGCAGGAGATAGGACTTTGTCCGTCGGACAATACGACGTACACTGTCCGATGGTGCATACACACGGTCTGATTTTTCAACAACATTGTCCGATCGGACAGAATCCATGCGAAAATCCGACCGTGTGTATGGGGCTTTAATCCTCTTGTGTTGTATTGTAACTGTATTGTCTCTATTTTATATTGTAAAGCGCTGCGTCTCCTGTATAATAATAATAATAATAATACATGCATTCCAGCAATGGTTATTCTGATGGTGACACCAGTGCACAATGCCTGGGTAATTTAAAATGATCACTTGTATTGCCAATCAGAAACCAGGCTTAATTTTAATGACAGTTGGAGCTTTTAAAAGATTTACAATGACTTTTGAAATTATATTTTACATTTTAAAGCTTAGAATTTAGTGATTGGGTTTACATATAATGTATCAATGAAACAATATTTTGCCAGAACTCTATGGACATGTTGGTGGGTAGTAGCATAGGAAGTAGAACTTCGGAGAGACATCATCAAAATGTAATTAGACAATCTCTTCCAACTAAGGATGCACTTTGGTTCGTTTTAAGCAAGGTCTGTGAATGTTACCGAAGTCCAGGTATAGGATCCAAACTCCATTGAAGTCTATGGAAAGGGAAATGTTAAAAATTAGTTTGGGCCATTTTCTACGGTAATAGGCAAACGAATGACACGCTGGGCACTGCCCTGGGCAATATGTACCAAAGCAAAAAAAAAAGTACAGGCACAGTTATTTTAATAATGTTTAAAGTAAAACATTAAAGATGCAAAATTCCTTAAATAACATGCCTGGGGTGCCCTTAACCTGCCTTTGAAGTGGTGCATCTGTATGATCCTACTATAGCCATACTGACATTTACAAAGAAAAAAAAATGCTGTTTAAATTGCCGGCAATTGACAGCTTCAGTTGCTTTACTTCTGTTTGTAAACAAAGTTGCTGAGGATTCCCTTCATATACCAGACCCTTATCGTACAGTATAGATGTCAAGGGGGATCAAATGTAAAATTCAAGAAAGAAAGAAGCATGGGATCCCCCCCCCCCCAAACAATTCATGCCACTTCACATGCCCTAAACATGGGGGGGGGTGTTACCTTGCCCCCCCCCCCGGCAAAGCACCTTGTGCCTATGTGGATATAGACAAGGGTCTCTTCCCCACAACATTTTTTGTTATTATTTTTCTTGCATGGGGTCCCCCTTAAAATTCAAACCAGACCTTGTCCATTTCAGATACATTTACTGTGACCCATTTACTCTGACTCAGAGCCCACTCAATGATTCAATAAAGCAGTCATCTTACATCAAGTCTACTGGTGACAGTCCTGGAGCCACGAGTCCCACATGTCATTAAATTTATGCGGATGTCCCCTGTGCTGGAAAATATATTTCTCCAGACGTAAGGTATCCCCTATTTGACTAATCCACTCTTTGGGCGTAGGAGGTTCAACTGCCTTCTAGTGCCTAAGGATAAGTTTACAGGCCTGGAACAAAGCCCTGGCAATAGCCTGTTTAGGTTTTTCCTCAATGGGAATATCATCCAGGATGCCCAGGCATACAATGCCTAGGGTCAATAGGGATAGTAACCTGAAATGCTCTATTAATAGTATCAACCACCCCTGCCCAATAAAGGTGCAGTTTTGGACATCTCCAGAGAAGATGGATCAAGTCACCATGATCCCTAGAGCATCTGGTACACAATGGGTCATATCTCACCCCCATTTTACACAGTCTAGCCGGCATGAGGTGCGCCCGCAACACAATGTAAAGTTGGGACAGGCGCTGGGTGACACAGAGAGCAGGAGTGTACTGCCTGCAAGGCCTCCTGACACTGTTCATCCTCAAATGAGCCCATGTCCCTCTCACATTTGCTCATATTCACGATAGGGAAACCTTTTAGGAAAATGGACGCTAGCATACAGTAACAGTTTAATATAAATTCTTTAAGTTGGGAGACTTCAGCCATATAATGAAATATAGGAGACAGGGAGCGTACCCATGACTCCCCGCCCAGTTGGTTTTTGATAGCATGTTGTAGCTGCATATAGTAAAACCACAGACTGTGGGAGATAAGATTTTGTTCTGTAGATCAGCAAAAGAGCACAGTTTGCCATTAATGAAAATATGCTTCAGACATGTAACCCCATACTCCTTCCATCTAGGGCCTGTTTGCAAAAGCTTCAGTTCTGAGTAGTGTCCATTGTCCCAAATAGGACTATAACTGGTAAAACCAGTAACATCTTGGAGTTGCCTCATTTTATTCCACACCTTTTGCATAAGGACAGAAGTGGGAATCGCTTGTTGGATTTGGCAAACACTAAAGTTTCCAGACCCCTAGCTACCTCATCAACCCTGGCTGCATGGCACATCAAGGCGACTGTGGTGTCCACCTCTCCACCCACATCTGTTGAGCTTACAAGCATGGCTCTAGTGATATGTTGCAGCTGTGCTGCTAAATAATAAAGCCATGGATTGGGCAGCGCCATTCCCCCACCCTCTTTTGGTTTCTGTAATTGCTCTAGCCTAATTCTTGGGGTCCTAGTTAACCAGATAAAGGACCTAAACATTGAATTATTAATGCAGAACATTTTTAGGGGGATCACCATTGGGGTATTGTGTAAAACATACAAAAGTTGTGGCATAAAAATAATCTTGAATAAGTTGATTCTCACTGCCATGGACAGTGTAAGTTTAGAATAGACCTGAACTTTATCTCAAATGCGCCCTAATAGCGGGGACAAATTAAGGGAAATGTAATCTAAAGGCTTGGTCGTGACATAAATTACAAAGTATTTAAGGACAGGGATATTGGAATATTTTGTATCATGGAATCCTGACTGTTGGGAGAGTTATCTTTTAGCATTATAGATGATTTAGTCCAATTAATGACTAATCCTGAGAATGTACCAAAGGTGGATATGGCTGACATGGCTTCCCGCAAGGATTCAGAAGTATCACCTAGAAGGATTTCACCATATTGGAACCCCCGGATACGTGGGTTGGAACGAATCATGGCTGCCAATGGTTCAATGGCAATGGCGAAAAGGAGAGGGGACAGCGGACATCCCTGTTGGGTTCCCCTATACAAAGAAAAGGGTTGTGAGACTCGCCCTGCCTCTCTAATCGCCGCCACAGGAGCATAGTTTCGCAATTGAACCCATTATAAGAACACTTCACCAAAACCAAATTTAGCCATTGTCGTCCAGAGGTATTGCAATTGAATACTATCGAAGACCTTATGGGCATCCAACGATAGTAGTGCCCTGTCTCCAATATTATCAGCTGGGGACTATAGGTTGAGAAATAGCCTGCGCACATTAATCGCAGTCGATTTCTGAGGCATAAAGCCAGCCTGGTCCGCATGGACAATAGCGGAGACAACCCCATTCAGTCTCAAACGGGTCTACCCAGCCCGCCTCTTCCACAAATTGCAATAGCGCTGATCTATACACGCTACGGCCAGCCAACTGAGGGGGATGCTTATCCGGTAATGGATTCAGATAATATCTGAGGTCTCCTATCAATAGCAAAGTAGTGTCAGAACTGCCCAGCTGGTACGTCAAAATAGTTCTCAACAAATGGCGGGGCAATACTTGTGCCACATAAGAATGTGCCAGCGGAACACCCTGCCCGGCCAGACATTCGGACAGACTGGACATTCTCTCAGGGATAGGGTACTGCAGCCATATTAGGAAACATGGCATTAGTGGACACACCAACGCACACCAAGAAACCTGGAACTTGGAACTCCGGTACTGTACTGTCGTAGGTCTCTGCAAAACATTTGAAATAGTAACAGGGAAAACACAAACATAACTGCTACCATTAACTGTAGCTAGTGGGCTCTCCCTCACTTCCTGAGGGTTAGCCACGAAAAGCCATCTGATAGCAGATAGAAAGTAACTGAGAAAGTAAATTAACATAATCCGTGCTTCAGACAACAGGCCCCGAAGCAGGGGCTCAATTTTTTATCCACTGGGATTTCTTAGCAACTGCTGCAAATCTGGGAAGCTATCAGGTATTGATTAGAAAATAAAAACTCAAAAGGCCATAACGCTCTCCAAACAATTAGGGTAAAAGTATCTCCCAGACAAATCTTTAGGCTCTTAAGGCAGAACAAAAAGTGGACAAGGATATCCCATCGTTGTAGGTTACTCATTTGGCTCATCAATATCCTTCTGCCTCTGCACGGTTAGCATGGTGGAACAGATATTCATTGGCGTCGAGCCATCCCGAAGCTTATGCTGCGGTGTCAAAGAAGTGGCCTTGCCCTCTGGCCGATATGCGGAGTCTGGCAGGATAAAGCATTGTATAAGTTGCTTGCAGATGCTGCAATCGTTTTTTAACTTCAGCGAACCAGGCCCTGCGTCGTTGAACATCAGCCGAGAAGTCTGGATAGAAGGAGATCTGGGCCCCATTATGTAGGACGTTTCTCTTTTCTTTAGCCAGGTGCAGTACGATTTACTTATCCTTATAGTTGAGCAATCTGGCAAGGATTGTGCGGGGCGGGTGCCCTTGTGGTAACGGTGGGACACTGTGTGCCCTCTCCACTGAATATAATGGAGTGAAGGGATCTTTCCTGAATACCTCCAAAAGCCAGTTTTCCACAAATTCCGTGGGGTCTCTTCCCTCCAGCTTCTCAGGGAGCCCCACATTCCGGACATTGTTCCTCTGTAGACGGTTTTCAATGTCATCATTCTTAATCTCATTAGCTTTTACAAACCCGTGGTAGTCTGTGCTTCTCTAATGAGCGGGGCCATCTTGTCTTCTACGTCACTAATGCGGCCTTCCACCGATGTGGTATGCTCCCAGATTTTTTGTAAATCATGCCTAGTTAGGCCCAACTCCTCCTTCAGTCCCCCAAAGTTTTCTTTCAGGGTATCCACGGACGCTGTGCATTTATGAACAGCCCGAAGTATGTCTGCCAGGATGGGTTGTTCGAGCTCATCATCCTCCACTTCCTCCTCTGTGTCAGTACAAGCCTGTGTAACAGCTACTGAGGGGCCTAGGGAAGCAGGATCGTCTGCTGCCTCAGTATGAAAGATGGCCAGGGTCGCTTCTATATCTGACTCCAAAGCTCGTTCTGCTCCCCGTCAGTCTCTGGGCATAATAGAGCACATCGCGTGGGGGTCCCTTCCTGTCCGTTTTAGGTGATTTAGGGGGGTTTACTCACATCTTTCTGTTTTTCTGTACGAGGACGCTAAACCAGGGCCGCCGTGATGCCATGTTGAGAGTCCAGCTGCTCGCCGTTCTCCTGCTTGCGGGCGGAGTGATTCTATCTGTGGGGGGGATGGGCTTCAACTCGCATTACAGCAATCACTGCTCCCTGTCATTACACAAGGCAGAACGGGAAAATGCCTTGTTTACTTCCCCGTTCTGTGGCTCCAGGATGTGATCTACAGGAGACCGGTGGACATCGAGTCTGCCGGTCCCGCGGGCACAGTCACGATGTACGCTGCGGGCGCGTGCGCGCCTGCTATCCCCGGCTTATAAAGGGGATGTACAGGTACACCCATTTGCCCACCGCTGCCATTGTGCCGATTTATATCGGCGTGCAGCAGTCGGCAAGTGGTTAAAAAAGGTATCACTGCACTATGTAGCTCTTTTTGCGCCTTTATTAACCCTCCAACCAAAAAGCAGAATACCAAGTACCAAAGTGGAGATCTGTGAGGAAAGCTATGAACACCACCCGGACAGCCCTTCCCACCAGCCATGGTCTGTCTGTATTGCATAGAGAACCATAGAGACCAGGTGATAGTATCAGTGGGTCTAAAATAAAGTCTACAATGATAATTGATTTTTTTTTTTTAATATTCATTAGCACGTTGGTAAAGGGGGCAAAGGAAGAACCGGAGAAAGCTAAATTTAAGCAGAGGAAACTAATTTTAAAGTGTAACTCCACTTTTGTTGAGGAAAAAAAAACATGATCTATGTACATTACAAGGATTTTAACAAACTTTGTTAATCCTAACTTTTGTTATTCTGAAGAAATAGCTGTTTGTTTATCTGTGTCCATAAATGTGGATGGAAGTGTTTTTTTTTTTTTAACTATCAATCAGCTGCTGCACTTGCAGGGCTCTAATAAGGAAAGTGGCAAGGTCTGCATCTCTTTAGATGTTATGTTTCATAACATTCATTTACAATATGACTTGTGTATCAATTGTATACGCTATTTCATGATTTTTTGTATTTGCAATTTTTTTTCCCCATGAAACTAAAGTTACCCCTTAAAGTAAACCTAGTATCAGATACATTTTTAATGTTTTTTAGAGACATACTGGACGATTTATAAGTGGAACACTGACAGGCAGTGCTGGGACAAAGTCATCTAGAGCCCAGGGCGAACATGCCAATCTGCCAATCTGCGACCCCCCCCCCCCCCATGTGTCAGCAAAAATCCCCCTCCCCAAAAGCAAAATGGAGCACTAATCTGCATGTTTACCCCAAAGCATAAATTCCCCCTCCTCCCAGTATAAATCCCCCCCTTGCTGAAATGCCCCCTCCTAGCACAAATCCCCCAAATCTCTCCCCAAAAAAATCACCCCTTCTAGCACAAATTCTCTACCCCTCAAATTATCTCTCCGAGTATATATCCTCTTCCCCCCTCCCAGCACAAATCCCCTCCCTCCTCCTAGCAAAATTACCCCCAATCATCCCTACTAGCACAAATCCCCTAAATCTCCTTAGCATGAATGTGCTGCCCTCCCCAAAAAAATCACCCCCCCAGCACAAATCCTCTACCCCTCAAATTACCTCTCCGAGTATATATCATCTTCCCCCCTCCCAGCACAAATCCCCTCCCTCCTCCTAGAAAAATTACCCCGAATCATCCCTACTAGCACAAATCCCCCAAATCTCCCCAGCATGAATGTGCTGCCCCCCCCCCCCCAAAAAAAATCACCCCTCCTAGCACAAATCCTCTACCCCTCAAATTATCTCTCTGAGTATACATCCTCTTCCCCCCTCCCAGCTCAAATCCCCCCGTCCAGCACAAATCCCCTCCCTCCTCCTAGCACGATTACCCCCAATCATCCCTACTTGCACAAATCCCCCAAATCTCCCCAGCATGAATGTGCTGCCCCCCCAAAAAATCACCCCTCCTAGCACAAATCCTCTACCCCTCAAATTACCTCCCCGATTATATATCATCTTTCCCCCTCCCAGCACAAATTCCCTCCCTCCTCCTAGAAAAATTACCCCGAATCATCCCTACTAGCACAAATCCACAGCACAAAAAAAATGTCCCCTCCTAGTACAATTCCTCTACTCCTCTATCATATCACCTCTTCTAGCACAAATCCCCCCTTAGGACAAATCCTCTTCCTCCACCCCCCCCCCCCCCTGACATGAATCCCTCTAAATCACCACCCAAATCTCCTCTCCTAGAACAATTCTTATCCCCTGCTGCCCCCCCCCCCCCCCAAATCCCCCCCCCCAATACACATGCCTTCCCCCTCAATTTTCCCGCAGCACCCCCACCTCACGACACCACCGTGCCCAGGGCAGCGCCCCCTCCTGCCCCCCACCCCTTGTGCCGGCGCTGCTGACAGGTATGTATTACCTCTTACAATGCCTTCATCTGCTTTTTTTTTTGACAAAATGTTTTTTTAACCTTTTTATATGTTTCTTATTATTGATTATAATCAATAATAATTATTGCTGGATAATATGAATGTGAAATGTGTTTGATGTATTGATGTAAGAAACATTTTTGTAATAAAGATTACTGGATTTAAAAAAAAAAAAAAATGATTGCTTAATATTATTGATTTTATTGATTTATTGCCTGATCCACCTTTGGATCCAAGTGATGGCCAGGTAATTAACTTTTTTAAAGGAGAACTCCACATCAGCAGGCTGGGTAAGTTTCGGGGGGGGGGGGGGGGGGGTCGTTCTCTTTATATACAATCGTACGTTCCTGGTGATGTGATTTCAGTTCACAAAGGTTCTCGTATTTTACCGATCAATCCGAGAAATAAAGTGTCAATACAAAGCACACCATGTGCTTCTTGTGTTACTTTGTTGTCATTCATCCTCAGCTCTTACATAAATCTCTGACATCTTTTCTGTTGTGTAACACACACATAGGCGCGCGTGCTTTACACAGCGACACGTTTCTGATTTAGGGTGGGCTTGCAGGGGTTAATGGTCTCCAGTCTTCCCTGTTTTTCCCCCAAAAAAAAGAAATAAAAAAAAAATGAGCAAGTGTTCAGCCAGCCTGTGATTCTGGGACTTCCCCACTTCTCTTCCAGCCAATCACATGAAAGAGTCCAAGAAGCTGGAATAAACTTCTAAGGGAGCGTCTGCATTTTGCTCGCTCCCTACAGAAAAGAAATAGGCAATCTTAGGACATCAATCAATGCCGTATGGTGACACCACCATTGCCTTCGGCATGGGTAAGGAGTGTATTTGCTGGCGATGGAGAGTCATTTGTTAATCCCTGTCCTCGGAGAGGCAACGTCACTTCAGCAAAAACCGCGCTCCCTGGCAATGATTGAGTTAACAAGAAAGTTTTATAACTATGATTCTCGTGGTGCTGAAGATCTGGCTTTGTTTAAGGCTACGTCCGCACGCCGCACCTAGGTGTTTTGAAAACGCTTTTCGGAAACGCTCTAAAAATGCACAATGCACTTTTTTTAACCACTTGCTTACTGGGCACCTAAACCCCCCTCCTGCCCAGACCAATTTTCAGCTTTTAGCGCTGTCACCCTTTGAACGACAATTGCGCGGTCATACAACACTGTACCCAAATGACATTTTTGTAATTTTTTTCCCACAAATAGAGCTTTCTTTTGGTGGTATTTGATCACCTCTGTGTATTTTTTTATTTTTTTTTTAAAATGAAAAAAGACCTGAAAAAAATAATAATATATATATACAAAATCGTTTTATATTTTGTTAATAAATTGTGCAAACAGGTAATTTTTCTCCTTCATTGATGTACGCTGATGAGGCTGCACTGATGGGCACTTATTGGGTGCACTGATGGGCACTGATAGGCTGCATTGATGGGCACTGATAAGGAGGCACTGATGGGCACTAATAGGTGGCACTGGTGGGCACTGATGAGGTGGCACTGGTGGGCACTGATAGGTGGTATTGGTGGGCACTGATGGGTAGCACTGATGGGCGGCACTGAAGGGCATTGATAGCTGGCACTGAAGGGCACTAATAGGTGGCACTGTTAGCTGGCACTGATGGGCACTGATAGGTGGCAGTGATGGGCACTGATGGGTGCCAGTGATGGGCACTGATTGGCACTGGTAGGTGACACTAATAGGCAGCACTGCTAGGTGGCACTGGTGAGGCACTGATTGGCACCACTGGTGGGCATGAATAGGTGGCACTTGTGGGCATTGATAGGTGGCACTGATTGCTGGCACTTATGCACTCATTCGTAGCACTGTGTGGGCACTGGTAGGTGGCACTGTGGGCACTGGCAGGTGGCACTGGAAGGCAGTATTGGTGGGCACAGATGAGGCGGCTTTGCCTCTTCCTCTTCGGGACCGATGTTCATTGCACTGAAGCCGGTGATCGGCTTTTTTTTCTCCACATGCTGTCAGCGTGAGAAAAAAACCGAGTACCGATCTTCTGTTTCATTGGCTGACAGCTGATCGTATGGTAAGGGGTCGGGATGGGGACTCGGTGATCACAGCAGGGCACGCGGGGAGCATGCAAAGGGGAGGATGTCTATTGAGGTCCTCCCAGCAAAGCAGATCCGCGCTGTAGCCATCATTCAGCTATAGAGCGGATCTGAAGGCGTTAATGCCACTCCAAAATGCGCATTGCAGTCCCGTGTTTCGTCACGCCACAAAACACGTGAAAAAAACGCAGCAAAACACAGAACGCAAAAAGCACGCTTGGCTCAGTGCCAAATAAGATACTTGAGCAACTTGGCGTGTTTGTTGCACATATGGAAACCTATTCCAAATGTGAATGAGCTTCCCAATGCTGTTATGCAACAAATGCGCCAAACAAGTGACATATTGCTAAAGGCAAATCCACTGAGCACTTCCACGTGCACTGCATTGGGGTTGATTTATTAAAGGCAAAGAAGGCAAATAGACCGTCCATTTTGCAAAGTGCAGTTGCTCCAGAGCTTAGTAAAGAGGCTCTGCTGACTTCCATCATCCAATCATGCGCCAGCAAAAATGCATTTTTTTTTAAAATTTCGTGCATGTGATTGGGTATTCTTTGCAAAGTGAAGCTTTACCTCATTTACTAAGCTCTGGAGCAACTGCACTTTGCAAAGTACACAGTCTATTTGCCTTTAGTAAATCAACCCCACAGTTTATAAAACATTGGGGGTCTCATGCACACTGGACATTTTGCTATCTCTTCTAATCTCCTTTCCTCCTGGCAGCAGCCTTTTGGCAGAGAAAACGCCTGATGCTTGTAAATGTGTGTAATGCATTTAGGTGAGTTTAAACGTGTCAAGCGCCTGGGTGTTAATTCATTTCATTGGCCAGAATAATAATTTATAGCGGCCATTTAAATGAATTAACAATCAAGCTCTAAATGTGCCTAGCGTTAATGAGCGTTTAGATGCGTTTACGCGTGTCAAGCATTTATTTTGCCAGAACGCTGCTACTCCTGGGTGCACTGCCAATGGGATTTTCTTTTCTTTCTCTAAACGCCCCTTCCTCTAAATTCCTTTAAATGCCTATTGGGGTTGGGGGGTTGATTTACTAAAGGCAAATAGACTGTGAACTTTGCAATTGCTCCAGAGCTTAGTAAATGAGGCAAATTCCAGCTGACTTTCATCTTCCAATCATGTGCAAGCAAAAATGCTGTTTTTCTTTTTTTTAATCTTCCTTTCATATGATTGGGTATTCTTTGCAAAGGGAAACTTTACCTCATTTACTAAGCTCTGGAGCAACTAAACATGTGCAATTGGTTTAGTACTAAATTTGTTTTTCCAAATTTCCGGATTTTCGAAAATTCGAAATTTTGGAATTTGGAAATTCGAGATTTTGGAAATGTGACATTTTGGAAATGTGACATTTCGGAAATTCGAAATTCAGAAATTCGAAATTTGGAAATTCGAAATTCGAAATTTGGAAATTCGAAATTTTGGAATTTCGGAAATTTTGGAATTTCGGAAATTTTGGAATTTCGGAAATTTGAAAATTTGAAATTAGGAAATCTGAAATAATAACTAACTAATAATAAATATTAAATTATAGGTATTGGAATTTCCTTTCAAATTTTTGAATTTATGAATTTTCGAATTCTGAAAATCTGGAAATTCGGAATTCAAAAATTCGGAATTCGGAATTCAGAAATTTGAAAATTCGGAAATTCTAAATTCCAAATTTCCGAAAAAAGCAAAAAAACGAATGAAACGAAAACAAACAACTTTTTTGTCAGTGCAGATGTCTAGGAACAACTCCATTTGCCTTTAGTAAATCAACCCCACAGTATCACATTTACTTGGGCTGGAATACATTTGCAAAAGTTCCTATTACTACTACTGTCTATTGTATGGAAAGTTGAGGACTTCACTGGAGAATAAATTAAAGATGAACTCCGGACAGATATACACAACCCATGTTAATATAGCTCTGTATTAGTTAATCCATCCTTAACCACTTCAATACCAGGCACTTTCACCCCCTTCCTGCCCAGGCCAATTTTCAGCTTTTAGCGATGTCACACCTTGAATAACAATTTTGCGGTCCTCCCATGCTGTCCCCAAATGATACTTTTATCATTTTTTTCACACAATTAGAGATTTTTTTTTTGGTGGTATTTAATCACCACTGGGATTTTATTTTTTTGCCAAAATAAAGACAAAAAACACGGACCATTTTGAAAAAAAAAATGTTTTCTTTGTTTCTGTCAGAAAATGTTGTAAATAAGTAATTTTTCACCTTCACTGCTATGCACTGACAAAAAATGTGTTCGTTTTTGTTACATTCCTTTTTTTTGCTTTTTTCGAAAATTCGGAAATTCGAAAATTTGGAATTCACAAATTTCCCAATTTCCGAATCTTCGAATTCCAAATTCTCCAAATTCCGAATTTTCAAATTCCGAATTTTCTAATTTCCAAATTTTCTAATTTCCAAATTTTCTAATTTCCAAATTTTCAAAATTAAAGAATTTTCGAATTGCCGAAATTTAGAATTTCAGAATTTCCAAATTTCAGAAATTCCAAATTTTTGAAATTCCAAATTTTTGAAATTCCAAATTTCCAGAATTCCGAATTTCCGAATTTTCGAATTTCCGAATTTCCGAATTTCCGAAATTTTCAAATTTCCGAATTTTGTAAATAAGTAATTTTTCACATTTTTTGTCAATGCACAACACTGACAAAAAATGTGTTCGTTTTTTCTACATTCCTTTTTTTTTGCTTTTTTCGAAAATTCGAAAATTCGAAAATTTGGATTTCACTAATTTCCCAATCTTCGAATTCCAAATTTCCGAATTTTCAAATTTCCAAATTTTCACATTTCCAAATTTTCACATTTCCAAATTTTCACATTTCCGTAATTTCCCAAATTTCGGACATTTGGAAATTTGGAATTCGATGGAATTCGTATTCGGAACTAAACAAATTGCACATGTCTAGTGATGGGCACTGATAGACTGCACTGATGAGCCAGGAGCTCTAGGGCTTCTCTGTGCAAAACCAGACATGTTTGTTATTTTTATTAAAATGGAAGCTATAATATCACTTTAAATGTATTTATTTTTTTAAAGCATAAAGTAAAAATCCTCCTCTGTTTTCTTGTTAAAAAAAATCCTCCTCTGTGCCCCATTTGCCATTTATGTCCAGGTGCGGTTAAAGCATTTTTTACTTACCTGGTCCTGTGCTCCCCCATGCTCCATTGGTGGACTGTCCCTTGGCATCCTTACCTCCAATGCAGGGCTATAGTCCCTGCATCAGTCTTGATGACATCAGGGGCACCTGACCGCTGGAGTCCAGGGGATAAGAGGCTGCGGGGACTTGTCTTGTAGTGCAGAGGAGCCTGCAGGGAGCGAAAGGGTAAAATAAAATTACTTTCTCAATGATTACCTGCTATACAAACGTATGTCTAGTATCCATTGTCTACCTTTTTTTGTATTGTACTTAATCTGACAGTTTACTGTATTGATATTGCCTAAACGACTGTATGTTTTTTTTTCCCTTTAATAAAACAATGTATAAAAGAAAAAAAAAGCTGCTTTACCCGGACCCCTAGACATAAACGAGCACTGCAATGAAGGACCTTTACTTTTCACAGAGCTCAGCTTTAAAGAACAGCAGTGCAAGTCCTTGGATTTGATTTGGTGTTGGCCTTTTGCAGTCCCTGTGCAGCAGAGCCCAGAATAGGGGAGGGAGAAGCAGCACAAGGAACCAGCCATGTTGCAGAGCAAACAGTATGCTGATAGGAGGAGAGAGTAGAGTGACAGTGAAATGAAATCTCAGTCTGTTGCTCCTTCTTTTCAGTCATGGGCTGAGGGAGGGACAAGACCTGTAAGTGTTAAAAGCCAGCTCCAGGAAAAAATAAATAACTACCCCTGCTGCTTACTATGGGGGCAGACATGCGGGCTTACTCCCAAGCCAGGCTGTGTGTGTCTATAGACACACACAGTGTGGTTTGGACAACTGTAAGAGCTTTTTCTTGTTGTGCTTGGAGTTAGGCTTTAACTACAGCAGAGAAAAATTAGGTTTCCTGCTACAGTGCCTTGAAAAAGTATTCATACCCCTTGAAATTCTCCATGTTACAGCCAAAAACGTAAATTTATTTTATTGGGATTTTATGTGATAGACCAACACAAAGTGGCACTTAATTGTGAAGTGGAAGGAAAACGATAAATGGTTTTCAAATTTTCTTTACAGATAAATATGTGAAAAGTGTGGTGTGCATTTGTTTTCCCCCCCCCCCCCCCCCCCCGAGTCAATACTTTGTAGAACCGCCTTTCACTGCAATTACAGCTTCAAGTCTTTTTGGGGATGTCTCTACCAGCTTTGCACATCTAGAGAGGGACATTTTTTCCCATTTTACTTTGTAAAATTTCTCAAGCTCTGTAAGATTGGATGGAGAGCGTCTGTGAACAGCAATTTTCAAGTCTTGCCACAGATTATCAATTGGATTTAGATCTGGACTTTGACTGGGCCATTCTAACACATGAATATGCTTTGATCTAAACCATTCCATTGTAGCTCTGGCTGTATGTTTAGGGTCGTTGTCCTGCCGGAAGGTAAACCTCCACCCCAGTCTCAAGTCATTTGCAGACTCTAACAGGTTTTCTTCTAAGATTGCCCTGTATTTGGCTCCATCCATCTTCCAATCAACTCTGACCAGCTTCCCTGTCCCTGCTGAAGAAAAGCATCCCCACAACATGATGCTGCCACCACCATGTTTCACGGTGGGGATGGTGTGTTCAGGGTGATGTGCAGTGTTAGTTTCCTGCCACACATAGAGTTTTGCTTTTAGGCCAAAAAATTCAATTTTGGTCTCATCTCACCAGAGCACCTTCTTCCACATATTTGTTGTGTCCCCCACATGGCTTCTCGTGGACTGCAAATGGGACTTCTTATGGTTTTCTTTCAACAATGGCTTTCTTTTTGCCACTCTTCCATAAAGGCCAGATTTGTGGAGTGTACAAGTAAAGGCCCGTACACACGAATGGACTTTTTGACAACAAACATGCAAATTAGCTGTTTTGGACCAACATCCGACCGTCAGTTTTCATCGGACATTTGTTGGCTGTGCGAACGGACTGACTTTCTGCCAACAAAAGTCCGACCGTGTGTACACAAAACCATCGGACTTTTGTACAAAGTACAAACACGCATGCTCAGAACCAATGCAAAAGATCAGACAACAATACAAAAGTTGACAAAAGGTGAAGCTGGAGTATTTGAACGTCCTCTTTTGAAGTGTCGTCAGTACGTTGAAACGTCACTACGTTCATGTTTGTTGCCTAAAAAGTCTGATCGTGTGTATGCAATACCAACTTGGGGCCAACGCCCTTTGTATAAAAATCCACAGGAAAGTTTGTACAAAGTCCGATCGTGTGTATGAGGCTTAATAGTTGTCCTGTGGACAGATTCTCCCACTGAGCTGTGGATCTCTGCAGCTCCTCCAGAGTTACCATGGGCCTCTTGGCTGCTTCTCTGATTAATGCTCTCCTTGCCCGGCCTGTCAGTTTAGGTGGACGGCCATGTCTTGGTAGGTTTGCAGTTGTGCCATACTCTTTCCATTTTCGGATGATGGATTAAACAGTGCTCCATGAGATGTTCAAAGCTTGGGATATTTTTTTTTTTCTTTTTATAACCTAACCCTGCTTTAAACTTCTCCACAGCTTTATCCCCAACCTGTCTGGTGTGTTCCTTGGCCTTCATGATGCTGTTTGTTCACTAAGGTTCTCTAACAAACCTCTGAGGGCTTCACAGTACAGCTGTATTTATACTGAGATTAAATTATGCACAGGTGGACTCTATTTACTAATTAGGTGACTTCTGAAGGCAATTGGTTCCACTAGATTTTAGTTAGGGGTATCGGAGTAAAGGGGGCTGAATCTAAATGCACGTCACACTTTTCAGATATTTATTTGTAAACAATTTTGAAAACCATTTATCATTTTCCTTCCACTTCACAATTTTGTGCCACTTTGTGTTGGTCTATCACATAAAATCCCAATAAAATACATTTACGTTTTTAGTAGTAATATGACAAAATGTGGAAAATTTCAAGGGTATGAATACTTTTTCATGACACTGTATGCCGGACAATCTTGTGTTGTGTGCAGAGCTGTATAAATCTTAGGACAGGATGGGCAGATATATAAAGAATGGGGTTTATTTAATAAAGGAAAATAGACTGTGCACTCTGCAAGTGCAGTTTCTCCAGAGCATAGTAAATGAGCAGAAGCTCTGCTAACTTTCACCATCCAATCATGTGCAAGGAAAAATGCAGTTTTTTATTTTCCTTGCATGTGATTGGGTATTCTTGGCAAAGTGCAGCTTTACCTAATTTACTAAGCTCTGGAGCAACTGCACTTTGCAAAGTGCACAGTCTATTTGCCCATCAGTGCTTCCCATCAGTAGTGTCCATCAGTGCTGCCTATCCATGCTGCCTATCAATGCCCACCAGTGCTGCCTATCAGTGCCGCTTATCAGTGCCACCCATCAGTGCCACATATTAGTGCCACCTAATCAGTGCCTATAAGTGCTGCCTCATCAGTGTCCATCAGTGCAGCCCAGTGACGACTGGTGCTCAAAGGGGCGGGCGCAAAGGAACTGAAAAATTCAGAAAAATACTGAAACAAAAATAACAATTGCAGCCACTGTGCCATCAAATGCAGCCACTTTGCCCATCATATGCAGGCACTGTGCCCATCATATGCAGCCAACTGTGCCCTTCATATGTAGCCAACTGTGCCCATCATATGCAGCCTCTGTGCCCATCAAATGTAGCCAACTGTGCCCCATCAATTGCAGCCTCTGTGCCAATAATATGCTGCCACTGTGCCCCCACCGCCTGCCTGCCTGCTGTCTGCCCGGCACTTAACCCATGCCTGCCTCTCCATAGGCTCCTCCCCTCTTCAGTCTATTATGAATGCTGCTGTCAGACTTATCCATTTTACCAACCGCTCAGTGTCTGCCAACCCTCTCCTCCAATCCCTACACTGGCTCCCAATCGCCCAGAGAATTTAATTCAAAATACTAACCACAACATACAAAGCCATTCACAGCTCTGCCCCGAGCTACATCGCCAATCTTGTCTCCAAGTATCACCCAAATCGTCCTCTCCGCTCTTCTCAAGACCTCCTACTCTCAAGCTCTCTCGTCTCCTCCTCTCATGCTCGTCTCCAGGATTTCTCCAGAGCCTCTCCCATCCTCTGGAGCTCGCTACCTCAACCTGTCCAGCTATCCCCTACTCTAGCTACCTTCAGGCGATTCCTGAAAACTCATCTCTTCAGGAAAGCCCATCACATCTCCAACTAATCTTCTACCACTTCCATCAGCTCATTCCCCACAATTACAATCTCCTGCCCCACCCTATTTGATTGTAAGCTCTTCTGAGCAAGGCCCTCTTAAAGCGGAGTTCCACCCTAAAGTGGAACTTCCACTCATCGGATTCCTCCCCCCCTCCGGTGCCACAATTGGCACCTTTCAGGGGGGAGGGGGGTGCCGATACCTGTATAATCCATGTATCTGCACCCACTTCCGAGAATAGCTAGCCGTAGTTAGCTGCAGATGCCCCCCACGTTGTGTTCTGGGAAACACACAGTTCCCAGAACACAACGGGGACCAGTGAAGACGCGCAGCGTGATTCGCGCATGCGCAGTAGGGAACCGGGCAGTGAAGCCGCAACGCTTCACTTCCTGATTCCCTGACCGAGGATGGCAACGGGGGCAGCCGAGAGATGAGCGATTGCTCGTCATCTCCTGCCGACATCGTGGGCACCCAGGACAGGTAAGTGTCCATTTATTAACCACTTCAGCCCCGGACCAATTGGCAGCCAAAGGACCAGGCCCCTTTTTGCAATTCGGCACTGCGTCGCTTTAACTAACAATTGCGCGGTCATGCGACGTGGCTCCAAAACAAAATTGGCGTCCTTTTTTTCCCACAAATAGAGCTTTCTTTTGGTGGCATTTGATCGCCCCTGCGGTTTTTATTTTTTGCGCTATAAACAAAAATAGAGCGACAATTATGAAAAAAATGCAATATTTTTTACTTTTTGCTATAATAAATATCCCCAAAAAATATATAAAAAAAAACATTTTTTTTCCTCAGTTTAGGCCGATACGTATTCTTCTACATATTTTTGGTAAAAAAAATCGCAATTAGCGATTATTGATTAGTTTGCGCAAAAGTTATAGCGTTTACAAAATAGGGGATAGTTTTATAGCATTTTTATTAATATTTTTTTTTTTATTAGTAATGGCGGCGATCAGCGATTTTTATTGTGACTGCGACATTTTGGCGGACACATCGGACATTTTTGACACATTTTTGGGACATTTGTCATTTATACAGCAATCACTGCTATTTAAATAGCACTGATTCCTATGTAAATGACAGTTGTAGTTAGGGGGTTAACCACTAGGGGGCGGGGAGGACTCAGTGTGACGTGTTGTGTTTTTTCTTACAGTAGGGGGGCGTGGCTGTACGTCTGACGTCATTGATCGGCGTTCCCGATGACAGGGAACCGCCGATCACTGACAGTCAGTGTAGGAAGCGCGGGACCTCTCCCCGTTCTTCAGCTCCGTAACCCGATCGCGGGATACCAGCGGCGATCGGGTCCGCTGGTCCAGCGGCCGTGGTCACGGAGCTCCCGACCGGGTCGCGCGCGCGCGCCCCCCGGGCAGGCAAATTAAAGGGGACGTACAGGTACGTGCTTTTGCCTGCCCGTGCCATTCTGTTGACGTATATCTACAGGAGGCGGTCGGGAAGCGGTTAAAAGTCAGAAGCTGCAGTATTTGTAGCTGCTGGCTTTTAATCATTTTTTTTAAGGTGAACATCCTCTTTAATCCTCTTGTATTTTATTGTATTATAACAGTATTGTCTCCCTTTTATATTGTAAAGCGCTGTGTAAACTGTTGGCGCAATATAAATCCTGTATAATAATAATAATTGTAAAGCGCTGCGTAAACTGTTGGCGCTATATAAATCCTGTAATAAATAAATAAAATAAAATAATAATGAAATAAATATTGGGCAAAAATATGAAAAATAAATACAAATCAATTATATGGAAAACAGCCAAACACAAAAGAAAACAAAAACAGTCCATAAAGTGATCCAAAAAGAAGACCCCAAACTGTAAATATTGGTAACTTCCTTATCGAGGGTGATTCTGTGTTCATTAAATGTGCCACCCTGTAACCCTCCACCAATCACACTACATTAACTCACCGGAGCTAATGACTGGTAATGTTATAAAGCTGCGCCTCTGAACTTCGCACTTTATATATGCAATATTTTGTACTATATTTTATAGAGCAATTTGCACTTTATTGATGCACTATTTGCACATTAGAATTGTATATTGGTTTGTTTAAATGGTAATCCATACATTATGATGTTGGTGAAGTTCACATATAGGACACGTTGGGGTTGATTTACTAAAGGCAAATAGACTGTGCACTTTGCAAAATGCAGTTGCGCTCTGGAAGTGCAATTGCTCCAGAGCTTAGTAAATGAGCAGAAGCTCTGCTGACTTCCACCATCCAATCACGTGCAAGCAAAAATGTTTTTTTTTTTTTTTTCCTTGCACTTGATTGGGCATTCTTTCCAAATGAAGCTTTACCTCATTTACTAAGCTCTAGAGCAACTGCACTTTTCAAAGTGCACAGTCTATTTGCCTTTAATAAATCAACCCCATTGACTCTTCCAGATGTATCAGTTCACATGGATGAAGACAAACCACTTAACACTGAAAGGGGTGCTTACAACAATCAGCATTTATTTATTAATGTCAAACCTCAAAAGGAAAAAAAACAGTTTGTTGTAACTGATTATAAAGTGTTAGCTGGAGTTAGGCTTCAGTTGGTTAGTGTATTTAAATCTGCTAGTACAAATAACAAATTTAGACAGATTTTTATGCAAATGCACTGCAGCATAGCATTAAACAATTGTTTTCTATGTGCCCTCCTTATGTTGAGTAAATCAACGCAATTCAACGGACATGGAGTGAATGAGCCCTTCAGCCGCCATACAGAATGAATGACCACACAACACAATTCAAATTCAATTCAAAATATCCACAATTATTCTGACGATTAGATATTTTGAGAATGATAATGAATGACATTAACAGTTTAGATACAAATAAAGCTTATTCATTAAAACCACTTGCCGACCAAAATATGTATTGGGTCGGCAATACGAAAACGAAAATAAAGCATTTGTTTATGACGGATCTTTCGGTTTTCGGATTCTTCACATCCGTTATCGTTTGTTAAAAAAAATTCGGATGAAAATGCATTCGGACGAAAACGAATGCACATGTCTAATGTTTAATACATTTTACATCTTATGGCAGAATTGGTCATGGAGAGAGAAGGGTGGGAGAGGGGGGTGAGAGAGGGAGAGGGGTGAGCGAGAAGGGGGTGTGAGAGAGGGGGTGAGAGAGATAGAGAAGGGGCAAGAGAGAGGGGGGGTGAGAGAGAGGGGTATGAGAGACAGAGAGGGGGTGGAGGGGATAAGAGAGAGAGAGGGGTGAGAGAGAAGGGGGGGAGAGAGAGAGAAGGGGTGAGAGAGAGAGGGGTATGAGGGAGAGAGAGAGAGAAGGGGGTGAAAAAGTGAGGGGTGGAGGGGATGAGAGAGAGAGAGGGGGTAAGAGAGATAGAGAAGGGGTGAGAGAGAGGGGTGAGAAAGAGAGGGGTGGAGGGGATAAGAGAGAGAGAGAGGGGGTGAGAGAGAAGGGGGGTGAGAGAGAGAAGGGGGAGAGGGAGAAAGAGAGGGGTGGAGAGAGATGAGAGAGAGAGAGGGGGAGAGAGAGAGAGAGAGAGAGGAGAGAAAAGGGGGGTGAGAGAGAGGGGTATGAGAGATAGAAGGGGGTAAGAGAGAGAGGGGGTGGATGGGATGAGAGAGAGGGGGGGGGAGAGAGAGAGGGGGATGAGAGAGAGATGAGAGAGTAGAGAGAGAGGGGGTGAGAGAGGGGGTGAAGGGGGTGAGAGTGAGAGAGAGAGTGAGTGTGAGAGAGAGAGGGGGGTGATATAGAGAGAAGGGGTCAGAGAGAGAGAGAAGGGGGTGAGAGAGAGTGGGTGAGAGAGAGAGAGAGAAGGGGGTGAGAGAGGGGGTGAGAGATAGAGAGAGAGGGGGGGTGAGAGAGAGTGGAGAGATGAGTGATAGAGAGGGGAGGTGAGAGAGGGGGATGAGACAGAGAAGGGGTGAGTGAGAGAGAAGGGGGATGTAAGAGGGGGGGAGGGGGTGAGCGAGAGAGAAAAGGGGTGTGAGAGAGGGGGAGGGTGAAGGGGGTAAAGAGAGAGAAGAAAGGTAAAAGGGGTAAAAGAGAGGGGGGTGAGCAGGAGAGGGGAGGGTGAGAGGGAGCTGGGAGTGTGAGGGGGTAGGAGTGATATGGATTACTCTGGGTGGTTAGTGTGTGACAGGGCACAGTGGGTCTCCCTTCCCCTGGGTCCCAATTGCCCCGCACACTTCTGTACACTGGATGGCACTAGTGCACGGGGTGATTCGGATGTGCCCAGGCACACCTGGCACCCCCTTCTGCACACACCTATGAATCAGATTGTATAGTGTATGGTCAGCTTGGTTTATTCCTAGAAAGTTGCCTTTTCTAATCATTATAAGGCTAAAGGAAAACTGTAACTCTCCGGTTATTCATTCTTTTGATGCAGAAGTGAAGAGCCGCCCTCCCCGAGCCTCGAACCGGCGCCGCTCGGTCAGGGGAGAGTTGTGCGAGGATCCCTTACTTCCACATTACAACTTCGCGTCGGTTTCAAGGCTCCTCCCTCCCAGCCAAGAGGCGGGCAGCGGGGAGCCTGGAAACAGCCCAGACGAGTTGAAGGATTGACACAAATGGTCAGAGAGAGTTGCGCTCCGCTCCGGTCTGCAGTCGGCGGGAGAGAGGGAGAGCGCACACCGGATCGTCCGCCCCGGGCCAGCTTCATGCTGCTGCACTGTCCTGGCGAGGGATCATCCCGGCATGGCACGGCGGGACTCCTCTAAACTTTGCAGCCTGCTGGCGTTCTTCCTGCCGCTGGTGGTGTCGGTGTTGGCTCAGTATAATGGGGAGAAAGGCATCTCCATCCCGGATCACGGCTACTGCCAGCCCATCGCCATCCCCCTGTGCACCGACATCGCCTACAACCAGACCATCATGCCCAACCTGCTGGGGCACACCAACCAGGAGGACGCTGGGCTGGAGGTGCACCAGTTCTACCCCCTGGTGAAGGTCCAATGTTCCCCAGAACTCAAGTTCTTCCTGTGCTCCATGTACGCCCCGGTGTGCACCGTGCTGGAGCAGGCTTTGCCGCCCTGCCGGTCCTTGTGCGAACGGGCCAGGCAGGGCTGCGAAGCCCTCATGAACAAATTTGGCTTCCAGTGGCCCGAGAGCCTGCGCTGTGAAAAGTTCCCGGTGAACGGCGCCGGCGAGCTGTGCGTGGGGCAGAACACGTCCGACAAGGGCACCCCCACCCCGGCGCTGCCCGAGCTCTGGACCAGCAACCCCAACATCAGATCCCCCTACCGGGACAAGTTCAGCTGCCCCAGGGCCCTCAAAGTGCCCGCCTACGTCAACTACCACTTCCTGGGGGAGAAGGACTGCGGCGCCCCCTGCGAGGCCGGCAAAGTCCACGGGCTCATGTACTTCGCCCCCGAGGAGCTGCGTTTCGCCCGCATCTGGATCGGCATCTGGTCGGTGCTGTGCTGCGCCTCCACGCTCTTCACCGTGCTGACCTACCTGGTGGACATGAAGCGCTTCAGTTACCCTGAGCGGCCCATCATCTTCCTGTCCGGGTGCTACACCATGGTGGCCATCGCCTACATCGCGGGCTTCTTGCTGGAGGACAAGGTGGTCTGCAATGACCGTTTTTCCGAGGACGGCTACAAGACGGTGGCCCAGGGCACCAAGAAAGAGGGCTGCACCTTCCTCTTCATGATGCTCTACTTCTTCAGCATGGCCAGCTCCATCTGGTGGGTCATACTCTCCCTGACTTGGTTCCTAGCTGCCGGGATGAAATGGGGGCACGAAGCCATCGAGGCCAACTCCCAGTACTTTCACCTGGCCGCCTGGGCAGTACCGGCCATCAAAACCATCACCATCCTGGCGGTGGGGCAAGTTGACGGAGACATCCTAAGCGGAGTTTGCTTCGTTGGTATCAATAACGTGGATGCCCTGCGTGGATTTGTATTGGCCCCACTTTTTGTTTACTTGTTTATTGGCACGTCCTTCCTCCTGGCTGGCTTCGTGTCCCTCTTCAGGATTAGAACCATCATGAAACACGATGGTACCAAAACGGAAAAGCTGGAGAAGTTGATGGTGAGGATCGGAATCTTCAGCGTCCTCTACACCGTCCCCGCCACCATCGTTATTGCTTGTTATTTTTACGAACAAGCCTTCAGGGAACAATGGGAGAAAAGTTGGGTGAGCCAGAGCTGCAAGACCTATGCCATCCCTTGCCCCAGTACCAACCACCCCCCCATGAGTCCGGATTTTACAGTCTTTATGATAAAGTATCTCATGACTTTAATTGTCGGAATAACTTCTGGCTTCTGGATTTGGTCGGGCAAAACGCTTAACTCGTGGAGAAAGTTTTATACGAGACTCACCAACAGTAAACAGGGGGAGACAACAGTCTGAGGGCTCCTGACCTTCGACTCCTCCTTTTTTTTTTTGTACAGTGTGTATGTTTTTTTTTCCATGTAAATAATAGTTGTAACATTTTGTAAGTATATTTTGTATTTAAATGATTCCAGACCATGCCTTTTTTTTAAGAAAAAAAAAAGAAACAAAATGTAGAATGTTTTAACTCTTCGGAGGTTCTAAGGCTTACTGGGTCTTAGATTTAAAAAAAAAAAAACTATTTGGTTTGTTACGCCATCTGCGTAAAGATAAAAATGCTTTTATTTTTTGAGAGGGGGGGTCTTCACAAACAAGGACTTTGATAGCACTTGTAAGCAGCTTTTTATCTTTTAGCCTAATAACAAACAAAAAAAACTTTTGGCCTTCCACAAGCTTTTGCACCATGACCTTTTATCAAGTTCCATTTTTTTTTTTTTTTTTTTTTTTTTTTATTTGGGCTTTTCGCTTGCAGTCAGTGTCACCACAATCCGACAGCTCCTTTCTCCTTTCATAACTAAAGCTTGAAATTTAATAAAGCTTTGCCATCAGAATTTTTGATTTTTTTTTCTTTCAGATTGTCTTTTTTTGTTTTTTTTTTAAGGAGAAACTATGGAATAATTTAAAACAAAATACTTTATCATTAAATTTTCTTACATTTTTTTATATTATTAAAAATCCTCAAATATTTGCATTCTTTTTTAAGCTTATAACACTTGGAAGATAACATTTGAGCTCAACATGGATTACAATTATTACTTATTTAGGGTTTTTTTATTTTTTTCTAATATTTTCTATTTTTTTTATTTATTTTTTCTTTCTAGTAGAGCTCACTGTGTAAAAGCACTTTTCTCTGCCCCAGTAAAACAAGTGACTCTCCATATTCTCATTCATTTCAAGCTGAAAGTTGATTCTTTTGTTAAAAATTCTCCGAGGACCGCCTTTGTTTAACCTTGTCAGCTCCTGATACAAATCTTGGAATCCCCATTTGGCAGAGTACAGATTGATTTAACTAGGTAATTGCCAAAGTGGGCACAGTTAATTGTGCTGAGGGTTAATTAGACAGCTAGATAACAATAGGCTAAATGAATGTATTATTTTTGTCCCCTTTTTCTTTTTTTCTTTTTTTTTTTTTCCCTTCCTGCATAGCAGCGTGTTTATAGCAACAGGGCGTGGAGCAAATTTTGCTGTGGAATGAATGCAATCTTGCTTTGTATGTGGTTAAAAGCTTGTAATGGACGCTTTAAATTGACTGAGTTAATACAGTTATTAAGAGCCATATAGTATACCACAAGGCTTTTTATTTTTTTTTATTTTTTTACTCCTACTTTGAACCACACATAAGCTAATCAACTGTCTTGATATATGATTTTGATTTCAAAAGCTATTTTATTACAGCCTTCTTTTTTTTTTTTTTGTTTGTTTCAAGCCTTTACATTTTGCTATAGATATCTACTTTAGGGTAACCCCCCCCCCCCCCGAACACCACCACAAAACCCTTTTTTAATTCACCACCAAACGTTCTGCTTGCTCGGTCTCCAGATTTCAATATATATTGAGTATGTCTGATTTTTAGCTTCCTAAATGTATATTTTCATGCCCTGGAAAAATGTAGTGTGTTTTTTTTTTTTTTTTTTCCAAATAAGTATAGTTTCTGTTTTTTTTTTGCTTTTCAGAAGATCATTTTATATTTATAGAGAAATAGTTTATATATGCATATATCATTTTTAATTTCTTTGCAATAAATACAAAATCAAGGACTGGTTCAAAGTGCCTTCTTTTTACCTTCTGTTCTCACACACTCAGAACCCCAATATTCATTTGTGTTCTTAATTTCTTTTTTTTTTTTACAAAATTCAGGCATAAAACAAATAAAAGCATGACATTCATTAGTTTACTTTTTTTTTTTCCTTGCTTGAAAATGGAACGTTTTGTTTCTTGTTTACTCAAAAGCTTCCCGTTGCTTTTTCATGTGACAATAATAGAATGGTCATACTTTACAGAGCTGTTTATGTCATTTTTATCCTTGAGTTACCTTTAAAAAATACACCCATCTATTTTATAGGGAGATGTGTTTTTTCATGTGTACCAATCCTGCATATCTCTGGACATTATTATTTTTAAATTTAATATAACATTCTAAAAATTGAACTTCATACTCATACTTTACAGGGCTGTTTATGGAGTTTTAATCCTTGAGTTACCTTTAAAAAACACATCCATCTAATTCACAGAGATTTGTTTCTTCGTTTGTACTAATCCAACATGACTTTTGGATATTCTTTTTTAAATATAGCATTCTAAAATTTTAACCCCCCCTAAAAAAAATAATAATAATAAATCCCCTTGTTAAATATTCCTTTCAACACAACATTACTCACACATAAGCTTGCTAGCAAACAAAAACACAAATGTTGAATGTCAGACTAAAATATCAAAGTAGAAAATATAAACAAGCAGTGTGGTCAAGCTATCTATTGTGGGTATAATGATGTTTGTTTAATGCTTTTTAAAACTGATTTTGGAAACCTCAATTGTGCAATTTGGAAACTGGTTTGTCAAGTTTTTAACCCTTAAAAGCAGGCCTTTAAAAAAAAAAATATATATATATATATATATATATATATATATAATATATATATATATATATATATATATAATATATATATATATATATATTATTATATATTTTTCTTTTTTTTTTTTTTTACAGACCAAAAACACAAAAAATAAATACATTTATAAATGTATTTATTTTTTGTGTTTTTGGTCTGTAAAAAAAAAAAATGATATATATATATATATATATATATATATATATATATATATATATATATTATATATATAATATATATCTTATATTATATATATATAGATGTAAATATATATATTTAAAAAAAAAAAAAATTTTTTTACAGACCAAAAACACAAAAAATAAATACATTTATATATTCATTTATTTATTGTTTGTGTTTTTGGTCTGTAAAAAAAAAAAAATGATAATATATTTTATATATATATATATATATATATATATATATATATATATATATATATATATATATATATATATATATATATATATATATATTTTTTTTTTTTTTTTTTTTACAGACCAAAAACACAAACAATAAATAAATAAATATATAAATGTATTTATTTTTGGTGTTTTTGGTCTGTAATTTTTTTTTTTTTTTTAAATAATTCTTTACATCTGTAGCTGTTAATATAAGATATATTATTAAGAACTGGTGTGGAAATGATTGTATTGCTAATAGAAGTCAGTGGCACTCTAGCTGACCTTTTCCTAGGGAGGGATACAGAAAGCTGTACCCTTGCTGGTTCCTATGATCAGCACCCGTGTTTTTTTGGCCCGGTTGCATGAATGTGTTGCATCAATAACTATGTTTACATGGTCTCTTCCAGCTGTGAGTAGTACGCTGCCTATACTCCAAAATTGTCTTTTTGTGACTGAAGCTGCTGGAGGAGGCCTTTGGCCCTTCCCTATAAGCTCTCTCCGTCTCCTCCTCCTATCTTGAAATCCCATCAGGCCTATAGAGTGAAAGTTTGGCTGTAGCACCATGGCCTGGGGGGACAAGCGCCCCTCAGGCTAGTGGAATTTTAAGAAGTTTCAAAGCTCACAAATTGAAGGTTAGCTGCCAGTCACAAAGCTCATGACGGTAGGATATTTTTGGAATGGTGGTTGTCAGTCACGGCGACGTCAACAGTGTCAGGGAAGCTTTTCTGTAAGAGAAAAATCTCCAGCAGTAAAATTCTATATAATTGATTTGTTACATATTTAAAGACAAATTTGAGATTATTTAATAATAGTGCAGAGAGAAGATGTGTGTAATTAGCCGTAGCATGTAAACAGTTGTGTGTATTTTTAGAGTGCGCAGCTTGCGTAACCATTGTAATATTTGAATGTAAGTTTTTTTATTCATCTTTTTTATTATTTTTTTTTGTGTTAATGTGAATTAAGCTGGCCATATCAATTTTTTTTATTTTAATTTTTTGCTTATCCTGCAGGCGGAACGGAAAAAGAATAAAATAGAAAGATCTGAGAGATTCCTCCATCTCTGTTATACAATGTGGATAGACAAATCTGCTGTGCCGGTTACTGTTTTCTGACAGCCCTTGCCGCTGGCAGAAAACACTCCTGTGACCTGTTTTTAGCAGACAGCGGGTTGAAGTCCGCTGTCAGCTGACGTCACAGAGCCGGACCAGGCTTGGGCAAAATCGTGACAATGGAGTTGGCATGCACCCACATGCCCGGATTGGCACCCGGCTCAGGCTTTCAGCGAGCCACTGAGAGCCTAAACCGGCCGTTCCCGCCCCCTCCACAACCCAGCCCTCCAGTGAGCGAGGAGGGGGGGCAGAACATAGAGTCATGACTGACAGTCAACAGCTCTCTGCTTGGGGAGCGGTGAGAACCGAGGGATCTGCGGTGTTAGATCGCTCGGTTCTCAGTCTTATAGGTACCTGGGGAATGTCCGATGCTGCATTCACCTAGGTAAGTATGATTGTAAAAATAAAAAATATCCCCATATGTCTGTTTTAGGGTGAGTTTATGGGGATTGGAGGGACTTACCAATGGCCCCTACTTGGGTAAGGTGACCATTTTTTTAAATTATAGAGTGCAAAATCTGCTGCAACTTTGCATGTTAACCAATCAGCTTCTAACTTCGGCTTGTTCAATTAACCCCCCTGGTGGTAATCCCGAGTCTGGCTCGGGGTTGACCTTTAGTACCATAAGCGGTAACCCCGAGGCAGGATACAGGGAGACTTACTTACCTTGTCCCCTGGATCCTGCAATGTCCTCCCGCTGTGTGTGCGAGCCGTCTCCTCGCTCGATTCACACAGTGCCGAGTGCCGCTGATCTCCATTCCCTGCAACGTTACCACGCACGGGAGCGGAGATCGGCGCCAAATTCAAAAAAGTTAAAACACACAAAACACATACAGTACTGTAATCTTACAGATTACAGTACCGTATAAAAAAAATACACATCCCCTTTGTCCCTAGTGGTCTGTCCAGTGCCCTGCATGTCATTTTATTTAATAAATAGTTATTTTTCTGCCTGGAAACTGGAGATTGTCCATAGCAACCAAAAAGTGTCCCTTTATGTCAAAAGTGGTTTTAGACCAGCTAGAAAACAGCGATAAAAAATTAGAATCACAATTCATCATCAAACACTAAATCTAATGACAGCGACAATTCTGCAACTGAGCAAATTTCAGTGTTTTTGATTTGATTACATTATTGAATCATTTTTATAGTTATTTATTATATTATAATTTATGATTTTGTGTTTTCAAACTTTATCATACCCGGGATGTCTACTAGACTCTGGTTTGGACAGATTTAAGTGAGTTATTCATAAGAATTGCAGGCCTACAATATAAAAACGCCAAATTTCCATGCAAAATAATTGTACCGCTTTTGGTACAAAATTCCAGACATAATCATACCGCCAGGGAGGTTAAGCATTGCGTTAAAAAAAAAAAAAAAAACTGGAAGCAGATTGCTTTCTATGCAGAGCTGCACCAGATTTTGCACTCTCCAAGTCAATCCTCATTTCTCTTTAAATTCCTGCTTTTCCATATTTTCACAAATATAGTTTATCCTTATTTTCAGGTTTTTCCTTATTGATGGTTGTTTGTGCAACAAGCCGTATGGTTAGGATCCTAGCTGAACAAATGGCGAGATAAGACTGACTGGCTACATAGTTCAATTTCGGCCACTCCGAGATTAATAACAGGCTGGCACTCAGAGGGAGGAACGCTGTGACATAAGCCTTACGCTGCTTTCACAATCAGGCGGTTTTCAGGCGTTTTAGCGCTAGAATTAGCCTCTAACTAATGCCTGAAAACCACCTCCCCATTCATTTCAGTGTGACTTTTCACACTGGGGGGGTGTGCTTGTGGGAAATTCTGAAAAGTCCTGCAAGCAGCATCTTTGGGGTGGTTTGGGGGCCTTTCAGTGTGAAAGTAGCCTTAAAGCAGAGCTAAACCCTCCTATTGTTTTCAGCCAAGGAAGCTCCTGCCATCTTGGCCTCTGATCTTCAACTGCCATGATGCTGCACATGTGATCAGTTATGACACCAGACAGTTCATGGTTTGACAGTTTGGTTAAGAGCGCAACCAATGTGACAGTTACATTCCCGAAACAACAGTTTTTTAAAACTGCTAAATTGATGGGTCTAGTTCCGCTTCAGGGTGTGCTACTCCTAAATTGAATATATATGGGGGGAGATTTACTAAAACTGGAGTGCAAAATCTGGTGCAGCTGCGTATGGTAGCCAATCATCTTCTAACTTCAGCTTGTTCAATTTACCACTTGCCGACCGCCACGCGCCGATATACGTCGGCACAATGGCAGCGGTGGGCAAATTGGCGTACAGGTACATCCCCTTCAAGAGCTGGGGCTAGCAGGGGCGTGCATACAGCGTGACTGACCAATCACAGCTGATCATCGCATGAACCAAGAAGTGTCGGTAAACGGCTTTCCTCTGTTCACACTGACAGGTAGAGCCGATCGGCATCTCTCCCTGTCAGAGGGGGGGGGGGGTCTGCGCTGATAATCAGCACATTGATTATCAGTACGGCCCCCAGCAGATGTGCCCATCAGCTGCCAATAAGTGCCCATCACCTGCCAGTCTGTGCCCCATAATAAACACTTGCCAGTGCCCATAAAAGTGGCAATTAGTGCCCACAACAGTGCCAATCAGTGCCCAATCAGTGCCCATAAAAGTGCCAGTCAGTGCCCTTCAGATGCCACTCAGCCATGGCTGTCAGTAGCTCTTCATCGGTGCTGCCTAGCCAGTGCACATATCTATGCCCATCAGTGCCACCTGTCAGTGCCGCCTATCAGTGCCCATCAGTTTATTTTTGCCGAAATTGTCGGTCTTTTTTTGTTTATAGCGCAAAAAATAAAAACCCCAGAGGTGATCAAATACCACCAAAAGAAAGCTCTATTTGTGGGAAGAAAATGATAAAAATGTAGTTTGAGTACAGTGTTGCATGACCGCGCAATTGTCATTCAAAGTGCGACAGCGCTGAAAGCTGAAAATTGTCCTGGGCGGGAAGGGGGGAAACTGCTCGGTATTGAAGTGGTTAAAAGCCAAGGTGCATTTATCTTCCCACAAAAGGTATTTTTATATACAACTAGCAGAAATTCCTGAAATCTCCTGTATAGCAGCCTTCAGATCATCAGATTGGCTGACATTACCTTTCTCAATTAGGCCTCTAATTCTTTGCACAGCGGTGTCAGTCTAAAGCCCCATACACACGGTCGGACAATCCGCGGACCAGGTCGGTCGGATCCTGTCCGTCGTACTTTGTCCGATGTTGGTGTTGCGTACACACGGTCGGACAAAGTTGTCGGAAAATCCGATCATTCTGAACGTGGTGACGTTTGTTGCCTACGACGGGACTACGTAGAGGCTAGTAGCCAATAGCTTTGGTCTTGTAATGTGATCTGAGCATGTGTAGCACTTTGTCCGGTCGGACAACCGTACACACGATCGGGTTTGGTGTGATCGGACCGGGTTGACGGCAAATCTTTCCAGCAGGAGATAAGACTTTGTCCGTCGGACAAACCGACGAACACTGTCCGATGGTGCATACACACGGTCTGATTTTTCAACAACATTGTCCGATCGGACAGAATCCATGAAAAAGTCCGACCGTGTGTATGGGGCTTAAGGCCTCTTGCACGCGATACTCCTGTTTGAGCAATTACTTTTCTAGACTTTTTTTTTTTTAATGTATATTTTCGCAAAAGCACGAAAACGTATTCTCGCATTCTTGTTCTGCACAATATGTAAATGGTCATTTGCGCATATGAGGTGTAAATTACTGACCAAAAATGCAGGCGCTTGTTTACATGCCTGTGTGAATAGGCACATTACAATTAATGGGCTGTATTTTAGCTCAGAAGAAAAAAAAAAAAAAAAAGCTTTACTGAGCTAATTCAAGCTGCAGTGTACAAGAGGCCTTTCTGTGTAAACATGCTAGCATAGGGGCCACCTCCTTGGTGTGCTGCTCCTGTAACCACCCTGGCGGTATGATTATGTCAGATTTTTGAATCTCAAAGCGGTACAATTGTTTTGCATAGAAATTTGGCGTTTTATATTGTAGGCCTGTAATTCTTATGAATAACTCACTTAAATCTGTCCAAACAAGAGTCTAGTAGATATCCCGGGTATGATGAAGTTTGAAACACAAAATCATAAATTATATATAAAAAATAAATATAAATAATTATAAAAAATTATAATATAATAATAATAAAATGTATTTCCCCACGATTCACTATCGCTTAATTCTGCAAGTGTTCTAATTTATTATCGCTGTTTTCTAGCTGGTCTAAAACCACTTTTGATGTAAAGGGACACTTTTTGGTTGCTATGGACAATCTCCAGTTTACAGGCAGAAAGAACAGTATATATAATATAAAAGTGCATGCAGGCACTAGACAAAGTACTAGGGACAAAAGGGATGTGAAATAATTTCATACAGTAATGTAATCTGCAAGATTACAGTGTACTGTATGTGTTATGATCTTTCATTTTTTTTAATTTGCCGCCGTGCGTCGCGGCGCTCGCAGGGAACGGAGCCCGGCTCAGAGAGGCATCGGCGGGGGACAGAGCCCATGGACACAGCGGGGGGACATTGTAGGATCCTGGGGACAAGGTAAGTAACCTGCACCAGGATCCTTCAGTGAAATCCTGAGTGTGGCTCACGGTTACCGCTAAGGCCGGCTTCACACTGGGGCGGTGCGGGCGGCGACGGTAAAGCAGCGTTATGTTTAGCGCTGCTTTACCATCGTTTTAGTCGCGGTATGCGGCCGCTAGCGGGGCGGTTTTGACCCCCGCTAGCGGCCGAAAAAAGGGTTAAAATCCCCCGCAAAGCGCCGGCGGTATCCCCGCGGTGTCCCATTGATTTCAATGGGTAGGAGCAGTGTAGGAACGGTGAATACACCGAATACACCGCTCCTTCACCGCTCCAAATATGCTGCTAGCAGTACTTTTTTTACCGTCCTGCTAGCGCACCTCCGGCTTTCACACTGGAGTGAAAGGACCCGCTTTTTTCAGGAGCTACACAGGCGCTATTTTTAGCGCTGTAGCTCCTGAAAAACGCCCCAGTATGAAAGCACCCTGATGGTGCTGAAATTTAACCCCGAGCCACACTCGGGAAAACCGCCAGGGAGATTAAGCCCCATACACACTATAACATTTTCTGCAGATTATTGTGTTCAGATTTACCAAAACCATATAATATGAGGTCAAACCTTAATGCCGCGTACACACAATCGGAATTCTCGTCGGAAAAAGCTCTGATGGTCTTCCCGACGGAATTCCTCTCAAACTGTCTTGCCTACACACCAAATTCGACCGTCAAGAATGCGGTGACGTACAACACTACGACGAGCCGAGAAAAAAATGAAGTTCAATGCTTCCGAGCATGCGTCGAATTGTTTCCGAGCATGCGTAGGAATTGCACGTCGGAATTGCTACAGACGATCGGAATTTCCGATAGAAACCTTTTCCGTCTGAAAAATTGAGAACATGCTGGCGGGAATTCGGCCAGCAGAATTCCGATGGAGCCTACACGTGGTCACATTTTCTGATGAAAAGCTCTCATCGGTCTTTTGCTGGCTGAAATTCCGAACGGGTGTACGCGGCATAAGAGTTTCAATTTGTATGCAAGCAGGCAGGCCCTTGCAGTACATGGTTTTGGTAAATCTGAAGCCAAAAATCTGCAGACAATCTAATAGTGTGTATTGGGTCTTAGTATCCAGTTAAAGGCAGAGGTGGCTCCTGTACCAGTCTGCTTTACTTGACTGCAGTGTAGTATAAAGGGGGAAATCCAGTATCTGGCTGTGCTGTCTGGCAGGGGTGACTGCATTACAGTTCTGGCTGATTAATTTGTCAGATTAATATATATATATATTTTAGTTGTAAAGGTATTGGTTTGCTTGAGTTCATCTGTAACAGTTTCATTTTGCTGGGATGTCACTGGTTGCTGCTCATGGTCATTGCAGTTGATATAAATATGCCCTATATTACAGTCATTGTGTGTGTGTGTATATATATATATATATATATATATATATATATATATATATTTCAGGATTTCAGGCAGTGAAGGAACATCTCTTGAACACTGAATATTCTAATACTTTCAGATAATTGCAACAGAGTGAAACTTACTGGTGAAAATTGAACAGGGTAAAAAGGGAGGTATTGCCCATAGTAATCAAATTGCATGTTTTATTGTATTGCTGCTGGTTAGAGAGCAGACGATTAAACTTGACTGGTTGCTATCGGTAGCAACCACAGCTATTTCTTACCATGGTTGCCAAGTGTCCCTTTTTATCTATTAGTATGCATACCAAGGGGGTAGATAAAGCTGGCCATATATGGGTAAAAAGGAGGTAGATGGAGGAATTACCCCCCTCGCCCCACCAGGGCGTTGTATTCTGACAGCGGCAAACCACTGATACACTGATCAGTGATTGCAGCTGCTGATCAAGGAAAATTTCCAACATTAATTCCAAATATCCAACATTAATTCATCAGAAATCAATTATAAAATTAACTTCTGCCAAGTGGTGGAGCCCACACACTGATCAAAATGTGGCTGATCTCTGCCAGACTGGCCGATCATTGTCTGGCTAGCTTTAGTTGAATTTTTCACATGTGGGTGATTTTTATTTTTCTTCTTTTTTATTTTTTTTAATGAAAGCATAGGGGTAGATTTACTAAAACTGGTGCACTCGAATCTGGTGAAGCTGTGCATGGTAGCCAATCAGCTTCTAACCTTAACTTGTTCAATTAAGCTTTGACAATAAAACCTGGAAGCTGATTGGTTTCTAGTCAGAGTTGCACCAGATTTTGCACGCTCCAGCTTTAGTAAATAACCCCCATAGACTTTTAATCAAGATCAATTTCTAAACGATATGTATGGATAGTGTCATTCTGAATTGGTATATTGTGAAACTTCTATTTCACTGCATACAAGAATGGCAATACATGGAATTTTTCTTTTTTTTTTTTTGCAATCAGCAGGTAATATGGGGCTCTTCCCATATTTGGTGAAGTGGCTCTGCAGCTTACGCATGTTTTTGGAAATGTGTGCAAACTAAACCCCTGTTTTTAACACATACTGTTAGACCGGATAATTTGGTTGGTTGCAGGCTGGCGGGTAAGTTGAGCTGGGAATTTTCTTTGGTTTTGTTTTACATGCGTTGCCCTTCCATGTGCTCCTTGCTGCAAAGGCCAGTTATAGATGTGGGCAGTGGCCATTTGTTGATAGCGTGCAAAATCAAAACTTGCTGGCTATACACTTTTTAAATGTTTACTGGTTAGGCAGGCCATACACAGTGCACATTTCTTTCCTGCAACCATGGATTGCAGGAAAGACATTTGTTTAATTTCCCCATCAATACAAACAGTGCTGACAGGGAAATCCCTCCTACCGAGCCATTGTCATTGTTCCTCTGTAGGGAGAAGGAGGGAGAAGGCAGTAATTATCCTTAGCGGCTATAACAGCTGCTAGTGATAATCGCAAGAGAATCCGGCTGGTTGGTTGTACCCAAGTTGATTGATTGATCAACTTGGTACATTTAGCCTGCCCATTAATGGTTTGAATCTCGGCAGGTTCCTGCTGAACCAACTGAGATTTGAAGGCCTTACCGATGATGAGGCAGGCATTTGCTCAGAAGGAGGTTCTTCTGGTTGCCTCCCATCTGACAACCCTCGATTGAAAAGCCAGGGGGAAAATTGTCTTCCAAACAGTGGCAGCCTCCAATCAGATGCAGCCTATATTTGGGTATTTTGACAGCTAGCAGGGCCACCTGTCAAAATACAGTAGGCACAGTGGAAGAGTCGTCAATTGGATTGTGTAGTTGGTCAAATTTTTTTTTGTTTAGCCAACAAGCTAGCTATGCAAGTTGTAGTCTATACCAAAACTGGATAATGTAGGGTCTTGGGCTGGCCATAGACGGTGCAAATTTCTTTCCTGCAACCACGCGTTAGAGAAGCAAAAGTTATCAATAGATAACATGTATATCTATTCTAAAGTGGGGTGAGCGTTGTCTAATATTTGATTTCCATAAAGTGAACCTGTCATGTCCCACAAACCAACGTTGTCTGAAGGTACCTATGTTTATCATCCAGTCAATTCCAGATGGAACCCCTGAATTTCATACCCAGGTAATGCACAGGTTCTTGACGTTTCTACAAATCGGCAGAAGTCCCCGCCCCCTACCCTTTAATAGTTTAGTGCCACAGCATCAGCTCTGCCTCATTGCTCCTCAGTCTCTGGCCCAATCTTACAGCTCAGGCCAATACAATGCATATATAAGGAATGTAAGTTGCTCACAAACCTGGGCAATAAAAACAAAACCAAAGAAAATTCCCAGCTCAACTTACCGACCAGCCTGCAATCAATCAAATTATCCTGTCTAACAGTATGCATTAAAAACGGGTTTCATTTGCACACATTTGCAAATACATGTGTAAGCTGCAGAGCCACTTCACGACACCACAGTATTTTCTGCAGTCCTAACTCTAAATTTTGATAGCCTCCATAGTAGAAGCACCGGCATTATAATGGATATGCTTCCCAAAATACTTTATAAACTACATATGCTCCCCATTCCTATTCCTAAGGCATATTTCAGGACGGTTAACGCCCTGATGACTACATTAATATGGCAAAATAAGAAACCAAGAATATCGCTGGTAAACCTACAGAAAGGGAAGCCTCAGGGAGGACTGGCAGTTCCAGATTTTGAAAAATACCACGAGGCGATCCTATTAGCCCGTATGGTGGATTGGGCAAAGATTAAGAGTGAGAAGAGGTGGGTCAGCATTGAACACGCAATGCAGAAACGCACCTGGGTAGAGAGATGTGGATTCCAACTCAGTTTAGGGGGGAATACACATACATTAACAAAAAACGTATTAAGGATCTGGGACAACCTACACAAAAAAGAGAAATGGGAATTTAATTCCCTATTGATGATATTAAGTGTAAATGATTATTTTGCACCGTGGAAAAAATCGATTGGTGGTAAATGGATGAAAAAAGAGAATGTACATAATGCACAGAGGGAAAATTAGCACGTTACACGAGTTAAAATTGAAACACACATTGTTTGAAATTAATAAATGGCGCTACCTCCAGCTCAAACATTTTGTTGCAGCTCTTCCACATCCGATAAGAGGCACGGAAGATCTGACCCCCTTTGATCGGCTATGTGACACAGAATCAAAACGGGGCTATACCTCATTGATTTAGAAGATGCTCATTGGGGGAGATGAGAGGGAAGTCCCGACATTCATAAAAAATTGGGAGAAGAAATTAGGACACAGGGGGGTAAATCAAGAAGTAGGAAAAATAATGAGTTGGGTACATGGATCGTCAGTAAATATAAAAATAGCAGAAATGAACTACAAGTGCATAACTAGGTGGTATAGAACGCCGGACATAGTAGGGAAATATATGGTGGGGCAATCAACAGAATGCTGGAGGGGATGCAAAGAAAGAGGGACCATGGCCCACATTTGGTGGAAGTGGCCCACGGTTGAAACTTATTGGAAGGAAGTGATAAGGTATATCAGGGTGATTGCCGACACGGAGGTACCAGAGGACCCTTGGATTTGCCTATTCCACGGAATAGACAAACCCAGGAGAGAATATAGGAACTCAATGGTGATCCATCTGATAAATGCAGCAAAAAGTGGGATCCCGAGAAAATGGAGAGAACTAGAAGGCCCCACATTAAAGGAATGGTTTGGGAGAATAGACGAGACCTATCATATGGAGGGACTTAGATAAAATGAGGTGGAAGAAAGAGAGGTTTATATAAAGAGATGGGAAAAATAGAAAGAGTTTAAACTAACCGAGGAATATTTAGAGGTGATAGGGCAGTAGGGGGGAAGGAGGGGTTAAGAAGGGGAGGGGGGAAGGGGAAGGAGAGGGGAAATGGGAGGAGAGAACAGGGTATTAACCATATCAATATGTAAGGTTATAACCCTCTTTAGAGGGGGAATGGAATGAGTAAGTTTATTAGGTTCTATATTGTTTACTTATGTTTCTTTGTTCCTTTCCCTTTGATGGGTTTATTTCTGTGTATATGAAAAATTTTGAAAAATAAAGAGTAATAATAATGGATAGGCAATAAAAACTGAGTCTATGATTGGATTGTACACAAGCAAAGGTTACTTTCAGTCAAAATTATCAGGATTGAAAAATCACATCAATATATTATAGGATTGCATGGATACCGATACTAGAATCGGTATGGGTGCCGATACTGAGCATTTTCAGGAGTACTTGTACTCGTGCAAATGCTTCAATGCTTAATCCGATACCTTCCGGAAGTGGGCAGAGAGAAGACAGAGGGAGTCAGCGTGCCGTTGTTCTATCAGATTACCGCGTTCCAATATGCGTTCCACAGCACGATGCGTTCCACACACTTTATGATGTGATGGGTAGCGGTATTCTGATAGAGCAACCAGCAGATTTGAACGAGTGCACATGCGCAAGCCGGCCTGGCGCACGAGCATGCACCAATGACAATTACAGAACAGAATGTTATAGAGCTCATCAGATTTTTGCACCAATTACAACAACCCATTCGAACATCCTACTACACCCAGCTACGTCTTGAATTTCAGAGTAATTTTAGCAAATGCTGCCTTTCAATGCCCATCAGTGCCGCCCATCAGTGCCACCTATTATTTCCCATAAGTGCCGCCTATCTGTGCCACCTATCAGTGACCATCAGTCAGTGCTGCCTATCAGTGCCACCTATCAGTGCCCATCAGTGCTGCATATTAGTGCCTCCTCATTAGTGCTGTCTCATCAGTGCCCATCATTGCCGCCTCACCAGTGCCACCTATCAGTGCCCATCAGTGCTGCATAAGAAGATATCATTAGCTTGTATTGTGCTTTGAAAACTGTCACACGACATTAAAAAAAAAGTATCGGAATCGGTATTGACGAGTAATTGAAAAAAGTATTGGTACTTGTACTCGGTCTTAAAAAAGTGGTATCGGTGCAACCCTATTATATTATTTATTTATTATAGGTATTTATGTAGCACTGACAATTTACGCAGCACTTTACATACAGGCAGTCCTCAGGTTACAATTAAGATTCTGTAGGTTTGTTCTGAAGTTGGATTTGTATGTAAATTGGAACAGGTACATTTTTTAAGTGTAAATCCGGCCCAAAAAAATGCTTCTGCCGCCGGTTACCCGCTTAAAGCAAAAAAAGGCTGCTCTTATCCTGAGGCTGTCTTCCTCCGTTGTGACGTCCCACGCTGTCTGACATCTCTTATATAGCCATGGGGCATGGCCATCCGATAACATTACCCAGAGAGCCCGCCCCTTGTGTGCTATTTTTTAAATAAAGGAATTGTCAAAGACTGGCTCTTGTTCTTTTTTACATTTCACTGCTTTTTTGGTGAATACATAGGGGCATGTACCCGATACCCATTCACATGGGGGGCGGGATCTGGGGGTCCCCTTGTTAAAGGGGGTCTTCCAGATTCCGATAATCCCCCTGCCGGCTTACCCTGACAAACACTGGCCAGGGTTGTCGGGAAGAGGCCCTTGTCCCTATCAACATGTCCTTGCCCCCCATGTTGAGGGCATGCAGTTTGGTATGGTTCAGGTGGGGGGGGGGGGGGCTCTCGCTCGTCCCCTCCCTTTCCTGACGTACTGGGCTGGATGCTCAGATAAGGGTCTGGTATGGATTTTGGGGGGGACCCCACGGCATTTTTTTTGATCTGGGCGTGTTCCCTCCTCATCTATACCAGACCGAGAGGCCTGGTATGGTTTTTGGGGGAGACCCCACGCCGTTTTTCTCGTGAATTTTTTTAGCTGGCATTTTTTTTTTTTACATTCAGCTGTCAGCTGGGAAGCCCGCTGACAGTTGATGACTCATCGGTTGTTAAAGACGCGGCGACCGGCTTCCCGGCCCGCTCCTTGGCAACCAGCTATATACAGTGAATGTAAAAAAAAAAACTCAAATCGCAAATTGCAAGACGCAAATTGTGGCAAAATTGTGATAAAATCGTTTTGGATGCAGGTCCATTAAAGTCTATTTCATGCAAAACGCTGGGGAAAAAGTCCCCGACTCTTTCCAAAAACGCAGGGGCACAAAAATGCATTGATGTGAACGTGTTCCATAGGAACCCATGTTAAAAAAATTCCCTACTTTTCTACAAAAGGCATCAAAAACGCATTAGTGTGACTCAAGCCTTAAAGGACCGCTCCCCTTTATAGTACATAATCAGACATTTTTGTTTCATAGCTGACTTATTATGGCAGCATTCTGTGTTATGTTAAAAAAATATGGGTAAATTGGTAAAACAATTTGGGAACGAGCATGGAAATCGAAAGTACCCAAATATTTCCCTGCATCAATCCATATATCTAAGCTATACTGAGTAGGAACAGCCCCATACGGTCCCTTTAAGCATCCAGACCCAGAGAAGAGGCCGATGAGTCAGAGGCGGCCAATGTGCTTCTAATTATGGGCTGACCCTAATTTGCAGGGGTTTCCTCCACTGGGGAGATTCTCCAGTGAGATCATAATGGGATAATAGAACATTTACCAGGTTCTCCAGTAGCTGAAAATTAAAATGTCATTGAATCAAATTCAGAAAATGGAAGCCCTGAATATTATTCCTGTTTGCTACTTCTTCTGGACGTGGATGTGCTCAAGGAATGCAAAATATAACAATCCATGAGGAATACCTAATTCACAGTTACAGTGAATGTATTACTTAAAGTAGTATACATATACCCAGTGAAGTAATTGGTCTCAGGTGATACACAGAGATGAAACAAATCCTCCTACATACGTTACCTTTTTATCTGCAGTCTTCTCTCCTCTACAGCCATTTAAAGTTCTGAGTTTATGAAGCTTGTCTGAGAGTTAAAAAAAAGGAGGCGGAGAGCAGAAATTATACTCTGCAGAGTTCAGTGAGAAGGGCTCTTTGAGCTGATTGGAAGGAAGAGACACACCCCCCCCTCCACACAGGAACAGAGCTGAGGCTGTCAATCGGGTGGAGATCCCTTCCATGTCACCATTTTTCTTTTGGTGTCAGGAAAACTTATCAGAAGTGATTTATGCAGATAGCAGGGGAACAAAGCAGAAGACAGAAAGGACACTTAGTGCTCTGGATTGAGACAAATACACACTATAGAGGGATATGCTTTGTTCATTATTCATGTCTGAGGTTTACAACTACTTTAACCACATGCCGACCGGGCCATAGCCGAAAGACGGCTACATCGCGGTCGGCTTATTCTGGGTGGACGTCCATAGGACGTCCTCCCAGAACCTTGCTCCCACGCGCCCCCTGGGGCGCGCACTCGGGAACATCCTTGACCACCAGGTCCAGAGGACCCGGCGTATAGCGGATCGCGGTAAATGGCCGCTGATAGCGTCCGTTTACCACGTGATCGCTCAAAGGACGGAGCGATCACATGTACACAATCTGTTGTCACGTCATGACGCCGGTTCCTACCTCTCTGTACCGAACGGTAGAGTGAGAGGGGAGAAGCAGAGAGGGGGAGTGATGGGACCAGTGCTGTGGGCTGGATGTGTAGTGCCCACAGCGCTGGTCAGTGACAGCTACTCTGCCAGCACTGTGCAATACACTGCCACCACTGTGCAATACTCTGCCACCACTGTGCAATACTCTGTCACCACTGTGCAATACTCTGTCACCACTGTGCAATACTCTGCCACCACTGTGCAATACTCTGTCAATACTGTTCAACACTGTAATACTCTGCCAATACTCACCAATACTCTGCAATAAATTTTAATAGAAACAAATAATTTTTTATTAATTTTTTACCAAATTTTCTGTATTTTTGGATTTATAGCGCAAAAAGTAAAAAACCCAGTGGTGATTAAATACCACCAAAAGAAAGCTCTACTTGTGTGAAAAAAAGGACAAACAATTCATTTGGGTACACTATTGCATGACTGAGTAATTGTCATTCAAAGTGTGAGAGCACCGAAAGCTGAAAATTGGTCTGGTTAGGAAGGGGGTTTAAGAGCCCAGTGGGTAAGTGGTTAAACTACAAATTGTCGCTAATATGAAAGCCTAGTTCCACCAAAAAGAAAAAGTTGTTTCGGATAAAGTGGGGTAGAATTAAAGGTAAACTCTCGACATATATAAAAAACTAAATGTTGCAGCTCTGTAATCTTTAATAAGTCATTATTAATATATTGTGCCTACATAACAGCATATGGATGGATGGGGTTGTGTGTCACAGTATGGGGGGGGGGGGGGGGGTGTGTTGTGCAGTGGGACCCTGCAGGAGACCTAGTGGTGCTGTAAGGGATTATGTTTTCCGGAGGGGGCTGGGGGGAACTGTTGGAATTTGGGGACACTATGGAGGCTGGAGACTCGGCAGCAGGCTTGGGGGGGGGGGACTGTACAAGCTGAATACTCTCAGGGGACTTTGGGGCACTGTGGGGCACTGTTGGTGTTTGGGGACACTATGGAGGCTGGAGATTCTGCAGAAGGCTTTGGGGGGGGGGGGGGCACTGTGCAAGCTGAATGCTCTCAGAGGACTTGGGGGCACTACCGGAGTTTGGGGACACTATGGAGGGCTCTAGGCTCTGCAGCAGTCTTGAGGGGGCACTATGCAAGTTGAATGTTCTAAGAGGACTTGGGAGCACTGTGGACTGCTATGGGAAGTTGGGAGACACAATTGATGCTGGGAGGCACTGTGGGAGGTTAAAAGATTTGCAGCTGGCTGGAGGCTTCAGAGAAGAGAGGCCGCAACCCAATGATTGAAAACCACTGTGCCTGAGAACCGACAGGCTGTGATGCAAGCTCCTCTTACCACCCATGTGTACATTGTGTCCACTCAAGACGACTAGCTTGGTGAAGACTTTTTCTGAGCCCTTTGCTGCGAGAAGTGCACGTTTTGCAGCTGTGGTCAAAGATGATGCGCAGATATACAGAAAAAACAAAAAAGCTTGAAGGCACTAGGCCTTACCAGATGAAATTTTATTGAAAATGAAAAAGATAATGAGTGCATACTCATACTAACCAAAGGCTAAAACAGCAATATAGACCAGACCCAAGTGACCCTGGCATCACCAAGACTCCCCAGCAAACGTGTTTCGAAGAACAAGCCCTATTCATCAGAGCATAGCCAGTTTGTATGTCACATCTCTTCTTATTCTTACACGCACCCCCATGCCTTTCCTAAAGGGGAGAAACCAATACACCAAAAATCAGTGATCACTGACTCTGTTCGTTCATAACTGTCACTGAGCATCGTAAACTGTGTTTACGATGCTTCAGTTTATGAATGGAGAGGAGCCGCTATCTCCTGTCCATTCATTTCCAGTGCAGCTGAGGCTGCACAGAAAGGGACTGGGGGAATCTCTGTCCTCAGTCTCTTTCCCTGTCTCAAAAGGGAGAAGTCAGGGGTGTTAAGACCCCTGATATCTCACCAAAGCCCCCCCAACAGGGCTGATTAAAAAAATAAAAAATAAAGAATTGTAATAAATAAATAATTAAAAGGTTAAATTGTAAAAATAATAAAAAAATAAAAATAAAAAACACACTGACACCCCCCCCCCCCCCCCAAAAAAAAATATATGTCCTCAATCCCTTTGCCTGTCTCAAAATGGAGAAGTCAGGGGTGTTAAGACCCCTGATATCTCACCAAAGCCCCCCAACAGGGCTGATAAAAATAAAGAATTGTAATAAATAAATATTTAAAAGGTTAAATTGTAAAAATAATTAAAAATATAATAAAAAACACACTACAAAATTGTAAAAAAATAAAATTGCAAAAAATATAAAAATTAAAATTAAAAACTACTGACACAGTCCACGCGTCATCACTGCTGCATATTAGTGCCACTGTGACATGACATTAAAAGGTATCGGTACTTGTACTCGGTCTTAAAAAAGTGGTATCGGTGCAACCCTAGTTAGATAGAGTAGGCTTAGAATGGGGGTGGGAATAGGTTTAGAGTTAGTTAGGGTTTGCCTTTACTTCCACTTTAACTTTCTGACCTTCTTTACTTTCCTTTTCTTGCTGATTTTTTTAAAAGGGATTGTAAAGTTAATTTTTTTTTTAAATAACAAACATGCTATACTTACCTCCACTGTGCAGCTCGTTTTGCACAGAGTGGCCCCAAACCTGGTCTTCTGGGGTCCCTTGGCGGCTGTCTCGTCTACTTCTCACGTTCATGCGAGTTCCCCTCACATGGTGAGAAGTACTTGCGGTCGCGCTCCCGTGATACAGCCGGCGGCTATAGCCGCTCACTGTATCACTCTCGGCCCCGCCCCCCAGCACGCCACGTCATTGGATGTGATTGACAGCAGCGCAAGCCAATGGCGGAGCTGCTTTCAATCCATCCACTCTAGCCAATCAACAGCCAGGCTGAGCGGCGAAGAGGATGTCGGAGCGAGCGCGGGACTTTCGAGGGGTCAGGTAAGTAAAACGGGGGGGCTGGGGGGGGCGGCATTGTCAGATGTTTTTTCACCTAAAAGGATAGAATGCATTTAGGTAAAAAAAATTTACCTTTACAACCCCTTTAATCAATTTTTTTTGTAAACTTTTTCAATTTGTGTTTGTTCATGTTTGTAGCACCATAAAAAATTGTACCAAAAACATAATTCTAGTGTCTTTATAAAGGGACAAATTAAATTTTTAACCTTAATTACTGTTTTTAACTCTAACATTTGTCGTTTGAATTTTAGTTCACCGTTTTACTATTTCTTTTCCCTTTTCTTTGCTTTATTAAAACCATTTTAAACTTGTGTGTTCGTTTTTGTAGCACCAAATTCAACTTTGGGAGTGCACTTTGCCATTCTCGACTTGGATACCAAAGGTCCTTTTACAGGCACTGCCCATCAGGGCTTGACTGCACCAAACTAATTGCATCAGCCTAACAATCAAGGAATAGAAGCCGTATTCAGCATTGTGACATAAAGTGTCTTTTATTGTCCTGTCTGTGTTGTGGATTTAGGTCTAGTTGAAAATTCCGTTGTTCCAAATTCCTGAAGATTGACACTCCTGAGTTTGCCGTGTCTTGCCCGGACTGGTTTTATTGCCAGTTTTGTGACTCACATTTTCTGCAGTCATACAATATTAACTTTCTTCTCGTCTTCTCAACAATCTGCACTGTACAACATGCCCTAAATATGACAGAGAGATGAAGGCGCAAACTTCCACATTTTATCAACTTTGCCTGCTATAGCACAAGATTCATAAACAAGAAACTTTGGAAGATGATATACAGCTCTCATGTCTGAGAAATGTTTTATTTATGGTGGAGAACTTTTCTTTTATTAATTCGACACCCCTAGTTATGTCTACAGATAGCCCTGAATGACCATGGATAATCTGTTACTGTATCTGGAAGTATCTGGAGGGCAATTTCCTTATACAATCATGAACAATAATGTAATACGGTATATTGCAGCTTACCAGTCCTTAAAGCAGTATTCCACCCTAAAGTGGAACTTCCACTCATCGGAACCCTCCCCCCCTCCGGTGTCACATTTGGCACCTTTCAGGGGGAGGGGGGGTGCAGATACCTGTCCCACGGGAGTCTATGCCTCTTCCTGTCCCCCCCCCCCGCTGTCTGCTGGGACACACATGGGTCCCAGAGACAGCATGGAGCATTCCTATTGCGCTGCGCGACTTTCGCATGCGCAGTAGGGAACCCGGGAAGTGAAGCCGCAAGGCTTCATTTCCTGATTCCCATACCCAAGATGGTGGCGGCGGCATCCGAGGACCGAGGGACAGTTCGGCCTCGGGTGCCGACATCGCTGGACCCTGTGACAGGTGAGTGTCATTATTTTAAAAGTCAGCAGCTGCAGTATTTGTAGCTGCTGACTTTAAAAAAAAAAAAAACATTTTCACCGGACTCCCTCTTTAAATTAGGTAGCTGCATTCGTTTTTTTTTGTGGATGAGCCTGCCAGTCCCAGGGTGACAACACATATCCTACTGTATCTAATAAGGAACAGCGTTGTCACCCTAGGACAGGACTACAGAATACAATATATTGTAAAAAGTATTGGGACGCCTGCCTTTAGACTCACATGAACTTTAATGGCATCCCAGTCTTAGTCTGTAAGGTTCAATATTGAGTTGGCCAACCCTTTGCAGTTATAACAGCTTGAGCTCTTTTGGGAAGGCTGTTCACAAGGTTTAGGAGTGTGTCTATGGGAATGTTGGTCAGGCATTGATGTTGAACCAGGAGGCCTGGCTTGCAGTCTCCACTCTAATTCATTCCAAAGGTGTTCTGTCGGGTTGAGGTCAGGACTCTTTGCAGACCAGTCAAGTTCCTCCACCCCAAACTCGCTCATCCATGTCTTTATGGACCTTGCTTAGTGCACTGGTCCAAATCATTTGGTGGAGGGGGCGATTATGGTGTGGGGTTGTTTTTCAGGGGTTGGCTTGGCCCCTTAGTTCCAGTGAAGAGAACTCTTAAGGCGTCAGCATACCAAGACATTTTGGACAATTTCATGCTCCCACCTTTGTGGGAACAGTTTGGGGATTGGCCCCTTCCTGTTCCAACATGACTGCGCACCAGTGCACAAAGCAAGGTCCAAAAAGACATGGATGAGCAAGTTTGGGGTGGAGGAACTTGACTGACCTGCACAGAGTTCTGACCTCAATCCGATAGATCACCGTTGGAATGAATTAGAGTGGAGACTGCGAGTCAGGCCTTCTCGTCCAACTTCAGTGCCTGACCTCACAAATGCGCTTCTGGAAGAATGGTCAAACATTCTCATATTTTGACCAAATCCTTTTGGGTGGAGCACCCCACTCAGTAAGTACCTCAATTAGTGACCACCTGTATCATGGGTGGAGACCTCATGTTCTCCCATATAGAGGAGTATATATCCCTTGGTTCAGAGAGGCAGGATCTCCCGATCTATGGATAGTGTAGGACCCACTAATCATGGGGTACTTTGTCGCAGTAAGTGGGCTTAAGCACCATATAGCAATATGGTGTGACCAAATCCCCATATTTTTTGATAATGTTTTTTTGAAAATGTCTGTCTAGGTGCTTTTAAATAGCCTTGCTGGAGGTAAATGTCAGTTTTGCATGTGTGCGCTGTAATATTTTGTTCTGTTGTATGGTCTTATGGCAGCACCATCTTAATGCATTCTTTAGGGTGTGCCCCCCAAATATCTTTTTTGTTTAAACATTCTAATAGACGCACTCCTAAACCTTGTGGACAGCCTTCCCAGAAGAGTTGAAGCAGGTATAGCTGCAAAGGGCGGGCCAACTCAATAAATATTGAACCCTACGGACTAAGACTGGGATGCTAATAAAGTTCATGTGCGTGTAAAGACAGGCGTCCCAAAATTTTTGACAATATAGTGTCCATCTCTTCTTAACATGCGGGAGACATTTGGTAGTCCACAGAGATAACTAGGAACAATGTGCACAGCACACAGTTTTCAAGGCAACTGATATGACAGTTCAGATTAAACTTTATTATAGACACCTCAATTTAAACTCAGCATCAGTGCAATTGTTTCCAAGGCCCAGAAGAAGGGGGAGGCATTTCCCCAGAAATGCGTTGGTTTATCTTGATACTCTATATCAGGGTTTCTCAACCAGGGTTCCATAGGGTTCCTCCATACATTGTTAGGGGTTCTTTGAGCAATGATCAATTTCTGCCTCACAGATAAGTTCCCACCATTGATTCTTTTAGCCGTCTGTAGGGGGTAATTTTTCCCAATGACCACAAATGTAAGGAACATTCTTCCCACTGACCATCATACTAAATGAATCATGAAACCACAACGTTACAGTATTTCAAGGGTTCCTCTGTGTTGAAAAGGTTAAGAAAGGCTGGTCTATGTAAAAAAGTTGGACAAAAGTTTATGAAGTGTCATGAAGTTTTGTATTGGGTTCTCCCCAACACTCACCACAAATGATGAGAGGCAGCAGTCCAAGACCAGAACAAGGTCTAGTCCATGCTGCTAACTCGAAGTTCATCAGCCCCTTTGAAGGAGGACTCATTTTGGGATTAAATCCAGAAGTTCCAATACCCCATTTCTATCAGTCCAATGCTATGAGGCACACAAAACCAGTCATTTCTTTTCTTTCTGAAAGTCAGAAATTTAAATAACTAAAGGCAAAACTTTTTTTTTGTAGGGGTTTTGGATAGAGTGGAGAGGGGCTAGAACACCTATCACGTTTTTGTTGCTGTCTGTGCCCCCATTAGACAGATTCGCCCTCTCTAATTTGTCCTGGTGACTGTTATTATCAAAAGTGAAAGAAAATCCTACATTTTTAGTGGACACAAGACAGGAATAAAGGGGAACTCTACCAGTGGAGACACAAGTTCACTAGAGACTACCAGTGATTTACCTCACTTTGGATAGGTTTCCTCTCATTTCCTGTTACAGCTATTGGACAGGAAGTGAAAGGAAATTTCCCCAATGATACCATTTCCCTCAGTTTGAATGGGATTCCGCTAATTTCCTGTTGCAGCTATAGGACAGTTTTTCCAAAACTAAGCTCATGAAAATGTCATCTCACCACCATGCCCCCTCCCAATGTTTACATAAAGATCATTAGCACAATTATCAGTCCCTCCTCTCATGCCAGGGTGTTGGGTATAATGTAGAGTCTGACATCTATCTCAGGCTCCACATCTCAAAACTGTCCAAATCTTGCCACCATGTCTGAAATATGCCCCTTCTTACCCAATGACACCACCAAGCTATTATTTCACCCTCCTGTTATCTCTTGCTCATCTATTGCAACATCCTCCTTGTTGGTCTACTTATAGACAGGTTATACCCCCTTCAGTCTATGATGAATGCTGCATCCAGACTCATCCACCTTATAAACCGCTCAGTGTCCTTCACCCCTCTCTGCCAATCCATTCAATGTCTTTTTCATATCCAAAAAATGTAATTCAAAATACTAACAATAACATACAAAGTCATTCACAACTCTGCTCTGAGCTACATCACCAACCTCATCTCAAAATCTCACCCCAACTGTCTTCTTCACTCCTCCCAAGACCTCCTGGTCTCTCTCTCCTTTGTCACCTCTTCCCATGCTCTCCTCCAGGACTTGTCCTCTGTGTCTTCTATTCCTACCACGGTGTGTGGAGCTATCTCCTACTCTGTCCCTCTTTAGGTGATCCCTGAAAACTCATCTCTTTAGAGAAGTCTTTCCCGCCTCTATCATTTGCTGTTGCAGCAATGGGACAGGAAGTGAGGGGAAATCTCCCCAATGATACCATTTCCCTCATGTTGGATGGGTTTACTCTCAAGTCAAGCTTTATTGTCATTCTACTGCACGTGAGGACGTACAGTAGAATGAAATTTCCTATCTCACTGGGCCACGGTGATACATACGAATTAAACATAATTATAGATATACAAAGAACAAAACACAGCAAAGAATTAAAAAAAAAAAAAACCTATACACTTCTGGGAACTACGTACCTGTACATATACTGTGTATTTCTAAGACTCTTTGTAGCAGCAAGTGTTTATAAAAGTGTCTAGTGCATATTCAAGAGTAAAAAGGAGGGGAAGTGAGACGTTCCTGGTCACAATATATAGGTTATAGAAGAGGTTTCAAAGAGTATTGGAGTTGAGGGCTCTCACAGCCTGGGGGAAAAAACTGTTGAACAGTCTGACAGTCCGGGTTTTGATACTATGGTACCTTCTACCTGATGGCAAGAGCTGGAAGAGACTGTGGGAGGGATGGGTAGGATTCTTCACGATACTAATTGCTTTGCTGGAGCATCGGGTATGGAAAATGTCCAGGATGAAGGGGAGAGAGACACCAATAATCTTTTCAGCTGTCTTCACCAGCCGCTGCAGGGTCTTGCGGTCAGCAGAACTGCAGTTGCCATACCAGACAATGATGCAACAGCTCATTTCCTGTTGCAGCTATAAGGCAGGATTTGAAGGGGAATTTCCCTAATAAAACACAGATAAGGATTATAATCCTCTCTTAGGCTGGCCATACATGTTCAATTTTCTTGTACAGTGGAACCTCGGATTACGAGCTTAATCAGTTCCAGGAGAATGCTCGTAATCCAAAGTACTTGCATTTTAAAGCGAGTTTCCCCATTGAAGTCTATGGAAACTAAAATAATGACTTCAATGGCATGTAATACCGCATGCGGTCAGAGCCGGGGGGCGCCAGAGAGCCTCGGAAATGGCCAAAAAGGCCCGAGGACACCTCGGCTGACCTCGGCAAACCTTGGCAAACCTCAGAAAGACTTTGTTCCCGAGATTTTCCGAGGTCAGCAGAGCTGTCCTTGGGCCTTTTCGTGCATTTCTGAACGGCGCTGATCGGTGATGTTTGGCTCTGGCACCCCCCCCCCCACCTTAGGCCAAACGCTGTACTGCACACCACTTTGGCCTGAATCGTGCACGTTTTGCGAGACAACACTCGCAAACCGAGTTACGATTTTTAAAAATACAGTGCTCGTATTGTGAAGCGTTGGTTAACCGCGTTACTCGCAATCAGAGGTTCCACTGTACAATTTTTCTTTAGCTTTACCAAAAAACATATAATATGAGGTCAATACTAAACAACTTTCAATTGTATCCAATAAGGCAGACCCTTGCACTAGATTTAAATTTAAAGGAAAATTGTACAAGAAAATTGAACATGTACGGCAAGCCTTACTCTATACAGAATAAAAAGAAATCCTTTAGTTCTACCTAAACTGTTCCCTGCTCTATCCTAAGCAAAAAAATAGGGATGGAATTAGGCTATACTATATAAGGTTTACTCCAGTACAGGGAGTAACCTTTTTATCCGCTTCACGACCGCCTCACGCCGATGTACGTCGGCAGAATGGCACGGCTAGGCAAAACCACGTACAGGTACGTGGCCCTTTAAGAGCCTAGCCGTGGGGTCGCGCGGGCGCCCCCGGGGGCGCGCTCGCGACCCGGTCGGGAGCTCCGTGACCACGGCCGCGGGACCGGCGGACACGATCGCCGCTGGTGTCCCGCGATCGGGTCACAGAGCTGAAGAACGGGGTGAGGTCTGTGTAAAAAACCCTCTCCCCGCGCTTCCTACTCTGCCTGTCATTGATCGGCTGTTCCCTGTCATCGGGAAAGCCGACCAATGATGTCAGACGCCAGCCCCGCCCCCTAATGTTAAAAAAAACACACACGTCACAGCCCATAACCCCTCCCCTCCTCCTAGTGGTTAACTCTTTCATTGCCAGTGTCATTTATACAGGAATCAATGCATTTAAATGGCATTGATTGCTGTATAAATGACAATGGTCCCAAAATGTGTCAAAAATGTCCGATGTGTCCGCCATAATGTCGCACTCACAATAAAAATCGCTGATCGTCCGCCATTACTAGTAAAAAAAAAAATATTAATAAAAATGCTATAAAACTATGCCCTATTTTGTAAACGCTATAACTTTTGCGCAAACCAATCAATAATCGCTAATTGCGATTTTTTTTACCAAAAATATGTAGAAGAATACGTATCGGCCTAAACTGAGGAAAAAAATTTTTTTTAATTATTTTTTGGGGATATTTATTATAGCAAAAAGCAAAAAATATTGCATTTTTTTCAAAATTGTCGCTCTATTTTTGTTTATAGCGCAAAAAATAAAAACCGCAGGGGCGATCAAATACCACCAAAAGAAAGCTCTATTTGTGGGAAAAAAGGATGCCAATTTTGTTTGGGAGCCACGTCGCATGACCGCGCAATTGTCAGTTAAAGTGACGCAGTGCCGAATCGCAAAAAGGGGCCTGGTCCTTTGGCTGCCAATTGGTCCGGGGCTGAAGTGGTTAAATTGCACACGCAATATAGGCTAAGAATGTGAAAATAATTGGAGTAAGATTATTTTCTCTCTGTAGCAGCAGACAGCTCGGGGATGTCTGGGTTTGCTCTGTCATATTTTGTTAAGCAAGACACACGGAAATATCTATAGCATGATCTGGACAGCGAGAATGAGAAGAATGAAGAGAATGAAGAAATATTACATATTGCATACATACTTTCCCTTTCTGATATATATGTGTGTGTATCCAGTGGAAAAGTCTTGGTCTACACCCAACTTTCAATTATCCTGAGGATTTTCATGAGTACATTTGAACCCCATATCACCATTTTGACCCCTAACCTAACACTCCCTATATGAATAACCTGATTATCTGCTATGGCTAAGTGTTCATGGAGAAACATTTCCTTTTTCTGACCTCACATTACTTCTATAGCAAGGTCCCAGGCCTCCTTCGGTCTAATGAGAACCTCCAGGGCCAGAGACAGCTGACATCCTTCTGTATATGGTGGGTTGTGAGGCATGGTGGGTGCAAGGTAATTAAAGTTATTGGGCGTCAGACACTTCTTGAATGCAAAAGAGAGATTATTTCTCTTAACAAACTTTTTGGGGGAAGAGATTGTTAGGGCCAGGACACCTTTAGGTAGTTGCAAGATTAATTAGCAGACTCCGAGACTTCAATAGAAGGACAGCCATTCAGGGAAAGGCATCCAGCAAAGGAGGCCACATCTGCATGTGCATGTGCAGGAATGCTGTCTCCTATGGCAACAGTCTTTAACAGTTCCTAACACAAAGCGTAACAGTTCCTTCACTTCCACTACAATCACTTCTTGTAGTTCTTTAGCCCGCTGAGCTCCCGGTCTCTCACTAGACTAGATGATTCACTGACACTGAATCCCTTGAGCTCCTCCAATCTTCACAGTGGTATCTTCCTCAAGTGTCACCTTCGCTTCTCTGCTGGGTCCCTAGCTTGACACTCAAGATAACTCTTAAGCTTCACCCTACTGGCCTGTTTGGTCCCTGGCTTGACACACAAGGCTGCTCTGCAAGCATCACCTCCGCTGGCTCGGTCTCTGGCTTGATACCCTCTGAAGTTTCCTGATTCTTCACCGTGTTGAGAATGCTGCTCCGGTGCTTGCTTTAGTGACTCACTGTGGTCCCTAGTAATAAAGTGGTAGGTCCCTTAGTGGCGACAGCTTTCCCTTCTACCTCTGACCAGGACAGGTTCTCCGGCCGGCAGAACCGGCACTTCTGGTTGAACTGCAAGCCGCAGTCCCAAACCTGTGCTGCTCTCTTGCTTCTGGATAGGCCCTCAGACAGCCTAGCAGCCAGATATACTCAGGATAGGCAATCTCCGGCCTAGCAGCCCAGGCAGTACAACACACATCCACCCAGACAGCCATCCAGGTGGCACAGAACACTGATCACCTGACTCCACCCAAATCTATAGGTTCTCCCAGCAGGCCAAGGGATTCAAGAAAACCCCTGCCCATTGGCTGAGATACCCCATATACCCATAATCTGACCTTCCAATGCCCTTCTCATATCCAGTACCACCAGGTACCCGGCCACCTAGTGGTAGAAGAGAAAAGTGCAACAAGGTTAAACTTAGGGAGAAATCAATTGATCTCTAACAATTAGCCAAGGTGACTATTCCTGGCAAGTACATTTTTGAGGAGGAACCCTGCCTAAACTCGAGGGTGCTACATCTACAATGATATGAAATCAAAGGGAGGAATAAGTGAGAGCTGTGTGTGTGGGGGGGGGGGGGGGGGGGGGGGTTGGGGGGACAAGTCCTTTGTATCAGAGCATTGTTGAGTGGCACAGGGAGCAGGAGCAGTAAATATATTATGCCTCAGATAGTGGCTTTTCCTGATAATATTTTATCACATGACAGGGTCATGTAAAGTAGGTATATAGGGGGATGGAGGGGTATATTCAGGTACAGCCAGATATAGAGACTCGGGTGATCAGCGATCCGAGTAAGGGGCACCTATCAATGCCTACAAGTGCTGCCAATCAGTGCCACCTAAAAGTGCTGCCTATCAGTGTAACCCATCAGTGCCCATCACTGCCACCTATCGGTGCCCGTCACTGCCACCTCATCAGCGTACATCAATGACGGGCAAAAATTACCCATTTAAAATTTTTTATAACAAAATTTAAAAAAAAACATTTTTTTTTTTAATTCGATCTTTTAAAAAACTTTTAACAAAAAATAAAAATCGCAGAGGTGATCAAATACCACCAAAAGAAAGCTCTTTTTGGGGGAAAAAAATTATAAAAATGTAATTTGGGTACAGTGTTGTATGACCGCGCAATTGTCATTCAAAATGCGACAGCGCTGAAAGCTGAAAATTGGTATGGATAGGAGGGGGGTTTAAGTGCCCAGGAAACAAGTGGTTAAAATGGTTCTAAAGACAGAAGTTTTTTTTACCTAATGCATTCTCTGCATTAAGGTGAAAAAACCTTCTGCAAGCAGCATAACTGAAGACTGCTTGATCCCTTCTCTGTAGCATTTCTTGAAGCCCTTCATGTTCCTCTCTGCCCCAACAACTAGATAAGTACCACTTATTTATATTATATATTCATATTTTCTTTTAACCAATTACGGACCAGGGACCAGGCCTATTCTGACACTTTTTGTTTAACATTGAAAAGTACCGGTAATTTCTGCTAGAAAATTACTTAGAACCCCCAAACATTATATATGTATATATTTAGCAGAGGCCCTAGAGAATAAAATGGCTGCCGTTGCAATTTTTTATGACGTATTTGCGCCATGGTTTTTAAAATGCAGTATTTTTGGAAAAAATATACTTTAATGATTTAAAAAAAAGACACAATATATAACCCAATTTATTTTGTACAAAATAAAATATAATGTTACACCGAGTAAATAAATACTTAACATGTCATGCTTTAAAATTGCGAACTCTTGTGGAATGGCGCCAAACTACGGTATTTAAATATCTTAATAGGCGACACTTTAAAAATGTTTACAGGTCACCAGTTTAAAGTTACAGAAGAGGTCTAGCGCTAGAATTATTGCTCTCGCTCTGACGTTCGTGGTGATGCCACTGCACCTGCTGCCTTCCTATGCAGGCATACAGGGGGGCATGTGTGCTGGGAACACCGTTTACATATGTGGGCGTGACCTACATATGCATTCACCACTATATTTTATTTAATTTTTTAATTTGTCCCTTTAATTTTTTTTTAATCACTTTAATTGCTGTCACAAGAAATATAAACATTCCTTGTGACAACAAAAGCATGACTGGCCCTCTTTAGGGAGAGATCTGGAGTGTATAAGACTCCACATCTCTCCTCTACAAAGTAAAGCATTCGATCAAAAAAACCCAAAACATTGATTTAATGCTTAAAAAAAATGGCCTTGTCAGGTCCTTTACCCCTTAAGCACTTCGAAAACGAACTAGAGCTCCCAGTTGCGGAAAGATTCAGGTTCCATCAAATCTCCCATTACACTTACCCCATATAGAGAAAAAAACCAAACCCCCCCCCCCCCCCACGTTCATGGATTATAAAAGCTGGTGCGGCCGGGCCATGGAGCAGAGGGGAGGGATATCTATAATCTATGCGTCACTTGCAAGGAAGGCTAAAAAACAACCTTATATGCTGTCTTGAGAAAAAGACCTCCAAGACACATGGGATTGTGACCTCCAAGACACATGGGATGGTATTGGCACGAGTCATTCTCCAGATCACTCAAAGACATTTTCAATACCTCACTCATAGAAGCCAATATTAAACTCTTCACAAGATGGTACCTTGTCCCCACTAGATTAGCGTCCATATTCCCTTCCTCCTCCCCATTATGCTTCAGGGGCTGTCAGAACTTGGGTTATATGCTACACGTCTGGTGGGAATGCCCAAAACTCAGAGGGTTCTGGAATAATGTTTTACACAACATTCGCAAGGTCACAAGCTGTGCCATCCCCCAAAACCCATCCATAGCTTTGCTTAAGGGATTCATCCCGAGTATCCCCAAACTCACCCGCAAATTGATTCGGTTTATTCTAACTGGGGCAAAAATCTCTATAGCCAAGGCCTGGAAACGACCCAAAGTCTCGCTATTATCCACGAAAAGGAAAATGTATTGGATAATGACCCAAGAAAAAATAGTAAGTAAGTAAGTAATAGTAAGCGACACAACCAAACAATTCGAGGCAACATAGGAACCCTGGGCCCAATACATGGGCATTTCTCTACTATCCGGAAATAACGGTCCCTGAACACTGAGACTGGCATCACAAAGGCTGGCAACTGTCTCTTCTCTTATCTATCCTCTTCCTACTCTCTTCTTTCTTCCTCTAATGTACTCTACACTCCACAATATCTGTTAATGGATTACACGTCAAGGTTCATATGACCTAAAGAGATCCTAAACACAACCAGGATCAGAATTACTCCCAAGGCTGAGGTGCTCCCTCAGTGGACACAACGCACCTAAGCATCTACACTACGAAGGCTTCTATAGGAGTTAGAATGGTGTTGGACAGAGGTGCGTCCACCTCGGAAAGACCAGTTGGTGCTTATCGTAAACCTTACAAACCTGGATGATTTAACCCTATGTCAATGAGATGATCAATGTTTTGTATTGTGACCTCTATTTTGATATCTCTGTTCTGTTGATTTATTGAAAACCAATAAAAAGCTTTAAAAAAATTAAATAAATGGCCTTGTTTACATCGGCCCTGAACCAGAAGTGACATCATGACCTCCTAGGCCATAAAGATGAGCAGAGGCCATCTTTCCTATGTTCATCCCCTGTGGCCTTTGGCAGAAAGACCAGCACCTGAGAAAATAATTTTTACCAGGGTTATGACATCTAGCTGCAGCCATAACCCCAGTGTTAAGCGTCAAACTAATGTTGTATTTTCCCAGTTCGGCGTTCAGCATGGGGTCTGTTTACCCCCTCTATGCTGAACTTCTAGCTTCTTCCTGCTCCAGGTAATGTATGGAAGGTGTCATAAATGCTTGAAAGTGCAAACAAAATTGCAAGCAAGCAATTACATCAATCCCCACAGGATTCTGGGTATTAGAAAATATTTGGTGTGCTATAAAGTGGATGGCTAGATCAAGAAATGTTATAGAGCCCAGGCATTTCTTAGCAGTCTAGGTCCACATTTGGGAGAAAGTCATATCCCCTTGTATCTTTATCTTGCACAGGAAACAGGAAGTTCTGACAGAGATGATTGAAATGGTGACTGACCTGTTTTACAACTTGTCAACTGCCCTCACAGGAATTTGTTTTGCGCAGTTAGATGCACAGTTAGTTAGCATATATGTTAGTGATTGACAAGTATCCTTTACTACAGAGGTCTCAAAACTTTCCAAACCAGTTTATTGTCCTTCAGACCTTGGGGGGGGGGGGGGGGGCAGACTGTGGCAAGAGGGAGTAGAAAATACCTTGACATCGGTGGTAGTAACAATGCCCCATCTTTGGGAGACACTACATTAAGCCGGCACCGGTACTCAATTGAGCACCGGACGTCGGAGGCACCTGAAGTGGTTACATTTCTCCTCATCAGTAAGTCTCTTCATAGCCCAATTAACTATACTATATTATCTGCTTTATTGAATATCAAATAGCCTTGTTCCTTTTTACTCATTACTCTTATTATTCTCAGGGAACAAACTTTTGTTTGTGTTACCAAACCTTGAAAGTGTATTGGACCAATACTGCAAACCAGCACTTTATTATATACAAACATACCTCCATGCAGGTATGTTGCCCTTCTATTCCTAATCTTTGCCATATTACCTATACTAAGTCTACAATATTAACCCTCCACAGGTGCCTCCCTGCCATCAATATGTAATTTTTCGTCCGAGTCCATTTTTCTTATACAAATTTTATAATTAAAGTAAGTACTGAGACGTTTTGTCCTTTTCACAGTGATATGCCATACACTTGTGGGTTATTGTTTCCACAACTGAGCAACACTGTGCCTTATGTTTATTATAATAATAAGAATTAGCTCCAATCTATGCAATCTAATAATGATACTTATTGCTAGGTCTAGTATGTCTCCTGCTACCCACTGAAAGGTGTTCACCCGGAGACCCCGCTCTGGGTTCGGTTGATCTCCTCCATGTTTTCTATCCATTAGTGAATTTCGGGTAAGCTGGGGTTGGGTATATTAAGTAGTATATTCCATCTAAACTAGGATGGGCTGACTGGATGTATGGATGCATTCCCACTCTCCTCCTCATCCCCCCCCCTCTATTTTTCCCCCCATTTTTTCTCCCCACCTCGAGTGTTGATTGCCTGATTCCATGTACTGTCATTAATTATTATTCTTTCTACATAGATACAACCTTTTGCATAACAGGCCAGCCCCGAGGAAGCCATCGGTATGGCGAAACATGTCGGATATTAAAATGGCCTGTACTACCTACTCCAGGTTTTTCCATTCAATATGATTGAAAAATTTCTCGGTTGTTAGATACTGTAATTCAAACTAAGAAAACCATGTTCTTTATCTGTGATAAACTGTCTTACATGGGGGCCTTTGAGCAGATGTACTAATTTCACCATTTAGGCGTTGATTGATGTTTGTTTTGTCAAATTGTGCTAAAATACTCTAAATAAAACTATATATTTTTAAATTAAGCATTGAATTGTCAGCAACCCTTATTTTTCTTTGATTTTTGCACCATTAAAATCCATATTATCCATTCCTCCTATACATTTAATTACAAAAGGGATGAGGTGCTGTATAAGGTTGTGGATCCTCTCTGTCATATATACACAATGCCCCATCTTTGTTATTAGGGAAGGAATAGTGCCTCATCATTGGAGTCAGTGGGGAGAATTGTTAGTGGATTTTAGTGGAAGAAATAGTGCCCCATTGTTGGTGTTAGTGGGAGGAATTGTGCCCCATTGTTGGCATCATTGAGAGGAATTGTGTCCCACTCCCATTACTGGTGTCAGTAGGAGAAATAGTGCCCCATCCTTGGTGTCACTGGGAGGAATAGTTCCCCATGAATCATTGATGTCACTGGGAGGAATAGTACCCCTTTGTTGATGTCAGTGGGAGTGCCTTATTGTTGATGTCACTGGCAGGAATTGTAGGCCATTTTTGAAATCAATGGATGAAATAGGGCCAGATAAAGGTAAGCAAAGGGCCACATCTAGCCCTGGGGCCACAGTTTGGAGACCACTGCTTTAATACATTGGCAACATCTAAATCTATCGCTCTACTCTTGAACTCACCCCCTCAGTCTCCTTGCATATTACTAACTGACATATCAGTATGAATATCAGACCACTTTCTAAAACGTAATCTTTCCAAAACTGAGCTCATAATATTTCACCCCCTATGCCCCAACACTTCCTTAAATCAATAGTACAACTATCAGTCTCTCCTCTCATGCCAGGGTGTTTGGTTTATTCCTACACTCTGACATCTCCCTCAGGCCCCATATCCCAAAACTGTCCAAATCTTGCCTCCATGTCTAAAATATGTCCCTCCTTACCCAATGACATTACCAAGCTATTAATTCACTTTCCTGTTATCTGTCACCTCAACTATTGCAACTCCTTCCTTGTTGGCATAATTATACACAGGTTATACCCCCTTCAGTCCATCATGAATGTGGTGCCAGACTCATCCACCTTACTAACCACTCAGTGTCCTCCACCCCTCTCTGACAATCCCTTCAACTGGCTTTTTCTCACCCAACAAATACAATTCAAAATACTAACAGTGATATACAAAGCCATCCACATCTCTGCTCTGACCTACATTACCAACATCATCTCAAAATATCACCTGAACCGTCTTCTTCTCTCCTCCCAAGACCTCCTGTTCTCTCGTTCTTTTGTCACCTATCTACATGTTCTCCTCTAGAACTTCTCCAGAGCTACTTCCATTCCTACCCCAGTCTGTCAAGCTATCTCCTACTCTGTCTTTAAGTGATCCCTGAAATTGCATCTCTTTAGGTAAACCTATCCCACCTCTACCTATCGAATGATCGTTTACCTTCTCTATCAACTAATTTCTCACAGTTATTACCTTTTGTATCACTTGCCCCTCCTTATTAGTTTGTAAGCTCTGGACAGGGTACCCCTAATACTCTTGTCTAGCATTGCATTGCAACTGTACTGTCTCCCCTCAACTATGTAAACTGTTGGGATAAATCCTGTATAATATTAAAAGAGCATCTTCACTCAAATATTCACACACAAAAATAGGTCACAGCAAAGCAAGCTATGAGTAAGCACTCTTGGTAGTGGGAAAGATATTTTACCTTCATGTATTCCTTAATTTGCATCTTCATAATATTAAAGTGGTTGTAAAGGCTGAAGATCCTTTACCTTCATTAATGAAGGTAAAAAAAACCTTCCCCTGCAGCCCCCCCCTAAATACATACCTGAGCCCGATCCCGGTATGCAAGAGCTGCTGCTGTCCCGGGTCTTTGCGTCCTCATTGGCTAAGACGGAGCTCCCACTGCTGTCAATCACAGCCAGTGAGGAGGGACTGGTGGGTGGAGCTGTGCTCCATCCCATTCTGTGTGTCTTATGTGTCTGTGTGTCTGTGTGTCTACAGGGCTGTCTTTAATATTGATTGGACCCTGGGCAAAACTCTTCTTGCCCCCCCCCCCCCCCCCCCCCCCCATGCAGTTTTGCTCTCCACCTACTCTGAGACATACAATATATAGCAGCTAAACTCAAAATCAGTTTACTGAATCAGATCAGGCTGCAATTGCAATTGGTTGCCAGAGGTTACAGTGTATCATTACCGCTCACGGACTGGTTGCTAGAGGTTACAGCACACATTACGGCTCACTCATTAGTTGCTAGAGGTTACAGCACATGATTTCTGCTTGTTGATTGGTGGCTAGAGATTACTGTGGATATGACCTCATGGGGGCATGATATACATATCAATGCTGCTAGCCAATGCTATTTACATATGAATGCCGGTAATGTACATGTAAACACAGGGTCTGCAGGTGAATCATCTGTACACAACAATAGGGCAGAGCTGGTCAGCATTAGTAGCAGCACTTCACACTGAGAAATTGGGACACAGCGCAGGACTAAAACCTCAAGGGACAAGGGAATTTAAACCAGGATAGTTGGCAAGTATGAGGCAGCTGCTTTGGGCCCCACAACAATGACAGGGCCCAGGGCAGCTGCCCCTTTTGCCCTGCCTTAAAAACGGCCCTGTGTGTCTATGTCTAAACTCCCCTGCATGTTATCCTATGTGTCCATATACACATATTCTTTTAGCAGCGTTTAGTGGCAGGAGAGTTTAGAGGCCGGAAAAAAAAAACCTCAATGCCAGTGCGTCCAGGAGCAGCAGAGTTTTGGCAGAAAAAATGCTTGGCGCTGCTAAACGCGTCTAAATAAACCTAAACGCTATGCACATTTATCACTTCAGAGTTTATTCATTTCAGTGATTATTGCTAGCGGCTATATCAGTTCTCATGGATAGTCGCAGGTAAAACCCAGCAGGCCCGTTGTACCCAAGTTGATCAGTTGATCAATCGAACAACGTGGTACATTCAACCTGCCCATACACGGTTTGGATTTGAAACCGTGTATGGCCTGCCTTAGTTAGAAGGTTTGAGGAGGGACAAGTTTTTTTCTGCCTATGCAACTGTTCTGCTATCAGCCGTGATAAGCGATATGCCCAAGCATTCCCCACAGGACACAAATGACAACAGCACAAGCTACCAGAGAAAATAATATTTACTAAGTTTTTAATGCCAATTTCCCAATTTCCTTTCCTGTATGCAACGTAACAGAAGGATTGGGCGAAACTTTAAATTGGTTATTTTTTTCAAGTAACGAGAGAAATGATTTCCTGTCGTTTGGCAATTAGTTCCACCTTAAAAAGGTTTCTTCAGCCTGTCTAAACAGCGTTTACATTGAGCCGTATGGTTTGTGAGGGCTTCTTGTTACCAAGACTTATTTTCAAACATGTTTTTGAAAGTCAACTAGTGCCAGCTTACAAAACGAAATGCTTTGCAAATAAGAATTATCCAAATTAAATAAATACGAGCGTCTTAACGGAAGCATTCAGTCATCTCGGAAATTACAGTGTGTAGACATGACCTGGTTAACCGAAAGGAGTCACTTTCAAACATAAATATATATTTTGCGAGGAGACGTGGGTCAGAAGATTTGTACTTTGCCCGTGAATGTACAGTATATGGTTATTATCAACAAATATGATATGTGGAAACAGTAACTGTAGGAGTTTAAATAAACATGAGATTTAAAGAGGACCTTCATCGTAATCACATTAGTGCCGAACTCCAGGAAAATAACTAAATACACAAAGAAAATACATATATGGGAGCTGTTTTCCAAGAATTTGTATTTTAGTCCATCCAGCCCTGAAGTTTAAAGAGGTTGTAAAGGTAAACTTTTTTTCACCTTAATGCATTCTATGCATTAAGGTGAAAAAACATCTGACAATACCGTTCCCCCCCCCCCCCCCAGCCCCTCGTTTTACTTACCTGACCCCTCACTCGCCCCCGACATCCTCATCGCCGCTCACTCTGCTCGTTGATTGGCTAGAGTGGATGGACTGAAAGCAGCGCAGCCATTGGCTCGCGCTGCTGTCAATCACATCCAATGACGTGACGCGCTAGGGGGCGGGGCCGAGTGATACAGCCAGCGGCTATAGCTGCCGTTTGTATCACAGGAGCGCGCCCGCAAGTACTCCACACCATGCGAGGGAGCTTGCATTAAGGTGAGCAGTACTTACGGGGAGGAGCCGAGACAGCCGCAGAGGGACCCCAGAAGACCAGGTTCGGGGCCACTCTGTGCAAAATGAGCTGCACAGTGGAGGTAAGTATAACATGTTTGTTATTTTAAAAAAAATCTCCTTTACAACCCCTTTAACACAGCAAGACTATGTCTGGGAAGCTGCTGCCTCAGAGCAGCTGGTGACTCGGGCCTGGGCTGCCCCTCGATGTGAGGATTGGAGGTGATAGTTACATAGTTACATAGTTAGCTAGGCTGAAAAAAGACACAAGTCCATCCAGTTCAATCATAAAAAAAAAAAAATAATAAATAAAAAAATAAAAAATATTGTACAATCCAATATACCCAATTCTTTACCCACAGTTGATCCAGAGGAAGGCAAAAAAAACCCAGCAGAGCATGATCCAATCTGCTACAGCAGGGGCAAAAAAATCCCTTCCTGATCCCCCGAGAGGCAATCGGATTTTCCCTGGATCAACTTTACCTTTAAATGTTAGTACCTAGTTATATTATGTACATTTAGGAACCACCAGAGTTAGCCAGAACCACCTCTGGAGGGAGTCTATTCCACATTTTCACAGCTCTTAAGCCCCATACACACGGTCGGACTTTTTCATGGATTCTGTCCGATCGGACAAGGTTGTTGAAAAATCAGACCATGTGTATGCACCATCGGACAGTGTTCGTCGGTTTGACCGACGGACAAAGTCTTATCTCCTGCTGGAAATCTTTGCCGTCAACACGGTCCGATCACACCAAATCCGATCGTGTGTACGGTTGTCCGACCGGACAAAGTGCCACGCATGCTCAGATCACATTACAAGACCAAAGCTATTGGCTACTAGCCTCTACGTAGTCCCGTCGTAGGCAACAAACGTCACCACGTTCAGAATGATCGGATTTTCCGACAACTTTGTCCGACCGTGTGTACGCAAAACCAACATCGGACAAAGTATGACGGACATGGTCCGACGGACCTGGTCCGCGGATTGTCCGACCGTGTGTATGGGGCTTTACTGTGAAGAAACCTTTCCGCATTTGGAGATGAAATCTCTTTTCCTCCAGACGTAAAGAGTGCCCCCTTGTCCTCTGTGTTGACCGTAAAGTAAATAACTCAACACCAAGTTCACTATATGGACCCCTTATATATTTGTACATGTTGATAATATCCCACCTTAATCTCCTCTTCTCAAGAGTGAATAAATTCAGTTTCTCTAATCTTTCCTCATAACTGAGCTCCTCCATGCCTCTTATCAGTTTGGTTGCCCTTCTCTGCACTTTCTCCAGTTCCCCGATATCCTTTTTGAGAACTGGTGCCCAAAACTGAACTGAGTATTCCAGATGAGGTCTTACTAATGATTTTAAAAGGGGCAAAATTATATCTCTCTCTCTGGAGTCCATACCTCTCTTAATACAAGAAAGGACTTTGCTCGCTTTGGAAACCGCAGCTTGGCATTGCATGTTATTATTGAGCTTATGATCTACCAAAACCCCCAGATCCTTCTCCACTACGGATTCCCCCAGTTGTACTCCCCCTGGTGATGTCAGGTTCAATGCAGGAGTGAGCACTCCTTGGGGAGGAGGAGCAAAGGAATCTCATGCCATGCTCATTCCTCTATCAATATGTCAGTTGTAAGGATCCAAAAGGTTTTGGCTCTGAGGAAGAGGGTTTACCCTTAAAAGGCTTAAGCCGGTTGGATTCAGGAGATGTCCTCCAAAGCTTCAGGAGCATATGGAGTGGCATGAACATGTCTACCATTTGTTTACTTCTGTGTTTGTAAGTAGTCACTTGCTTACTTGTAACAATAAAAGGTTATTGGGATAATGCACTAGGCTGGTGCGTCCTCTCTTAGTTTTTTTAGCCCTGAAATTTACACAGTGCTACCATATAAACAAAGAAACAAATGCTTGTTTGACTTTCCAGGTACTAATACAAGATACACATTTTTATTACATACCAATTCTTTTAAACATAGGTTTGGATGATGCTCTTATACAAATAGCAATACATAACACTTCCATGTCTAGCCCAGCAGAAGTCCTCATATTGACCAAGACCAGTGCTTCATACATACCATTGACATCCTATGTAGCCATATCTGTATATTCATTGGTGATGGGGATATGATATACTCTCTATGCTTTCTTGGACCACTGGTCCACTTCATCAGGAAAATTGTCACAAAAAGCCAGGGATTCTGGACCCAACCTGCTGCCGAGGTGCAGATTCTAAGGCAGCTTTTCTCAACCAGGATTCCTCCAGAGGTTGCTGAAGATTCCTTGAGCAGTGAACAACTCTTTCTTCACAGATGGGTAACCATTATGACCACAATGTCTATCTGTGAGGAAGGCAGGGGGTAAATCTTCCCAATGACCACAAATGTAAAGAGCATTCTTTTAATTGGCCAATGGCCATTACACTAATGTACTGTGAATTTTTCATACAGAAATTATTAGTGGGGTTCACTGAGCCTGGAAAGTTATTTCAAGAGTTCCTCCATGTTAAAAAGGATGAGAAAGGCTCGTCTTGGGAGCGGCTGGTGTTCCCTATAGCACCCCACAAGGTATGATGAACCTAAAAATGTACATACATTAGGAAAACTATGGACTATTGAATGCAGGGCAGCATCATTTTTTTTTTCATATTTGCTTGTAATTTACCTTTTTTATCTTATACCTAAAGATAGGATTTTTAAAGCCTTACATGACAGTTTCACCCAAGATTCCTCCTACCTACATTAGTGCAGATAGTGTGATTTAAGTATAAAGATGGAGGAGACTAATATGATTTGACATTTAATGACCCACTAAAAGCCTTATAATCAAGTGATAGTTCACTATTGACATTAAGGACATTCTATCAGTTTGCTCATTTAGGCTGAGTTCACATTTTGTGCAGCGTGGGGCACAGCAGGGTGTCTGGTGCATCCCCATTCACCGTTTCTGGTCTGAAATAGGTCCACATTTTAGCCTGAATCCGGACCTTAAATGGAGCCAAAGACACAATAGGACCCTTCTGCTGTGCACTCCACAGCTGCCCCGGAGCTGTGTGGACCGTCTCCATTGAAAGCCGGTCAAACTCTAATGTCCTGTGAATTGGATGCGGGGAAACCCGCATTCAATTTGCATAAGTGTGAACTCTAAAGCCCCATACACACGGTCGGATTTTCGCATGGATTCTGTCCGATCGGACAATGTTGTTGAAAAATCAGACCGTGTGTATGCACCATCGGACAGTGTACGTCGTATTGTCCGACGGACAAAGTCCTATCTCCTGCTGGATAGATTTTCCGACAACACGGTCCGATCACACCAAATCCGATCGTGTGTACGGTTGTCCGACCGGACAAAGTGCTACGCATGCTCAGATCACATTACAAGACCAAAGCTATTGGCTACTAGCCTCTACGTAGTCCCGTCGTACGCAACAAACGTCACCACGTTCAGAATGATCGGATTTTCCGACAACTTTGTCCGACCGTGTGTACGCAAAACCAACATCAGACAAAGTATGACGGACATGGTCTGACGGACCTGGTCCTCGGATAATCCGCGCGTGTGTAACAGGCTTTAAAGCGGTTCTGCACACACTATTTTTATTTATTTTTTTCTTGTAATGTTAAAATAATTTTTATTATTTCAATACACTCACATTTTTGGTGTCCGTCCGTTGTCCGTGTCCGTAATTCTTAAAATTCTGAACTTTTAAAATATATACCAGCAGCAATGTCATTTTGCTTGTGGGCATTTGAAACCCACAAGCATTTACTTCCTTGTTCCCTTTACTTATGGGAACCAGCATGCCTCACGGCCACATCCGCTAAAAACTCGTGAGATTTCATCAGGAGGCCCGTAAATCTTGCGAGACTCCTGGGACCAATGACACCAGATCCCAGGAGACAGTGCGGCATGACGAGGATCGCCGCACAGACCCCGCCCACCCCCGAAGAGACAGAGCAGCAATTACAAGGTAAGTGAAAAAAAAAAAACACGCCATTTAGTACTCTTTGCCTGATTTGGAAGGCAAAGAGATTTACTAAATGAAGTGTGTGCAGAACCGCTTTAAGGTCTTTTATTGGCCTAATCCCAACCCACTGATACTCATTTTTTATGGATTCACTTGCACTTTCTTCTTGTAGTCAAACTCTGTCTAAGCTCAATGCTGGATGGTGTCCGAGCTTTCACAGAGTTATTCACATTTCTTTCTCTTCAGGTGACAGAGTTCAGGCCTGGTGATTGATCAGACCACAAGCCCAAGCACTGCATCCCGGAAGGAGGCCACATGCATTCCCCAGAAGAACATCGTTTTTTTATTCAATAGCTGCAATGGGGATCACAATTAAAATCTGCAGTTCTTTTTTTTTTCTTAGAGTCAAAACATGAACTCCTCAGATTGGGACTTTCAACCGGGCCACAAATAGTTTGATGGTAAAAAAAATATATTCAAAATGTATTACACATTGATAATATATAGCAACATGAACACGGGCATATATGCAACAGTAGAAGACCTATTGGTCGAAACGCGTCGGACTTTGCTGATTTTGAGACGCTTATACTGCTTTTACTCTGTTTTATTTTTGCTTTTATCAATATATGCTCTGTACTGCTTGAGTGAATTCCCCTGTTTGTACCATTATTTATACCCCATACCCAATAAATTAGTGGTGGTATCACACTATTGGAGTTCCTTTTTCCTTTTTCCGTTTCCTGCTTCCTGGTTCGTTCCTGGTGTCGTGCCCCACACGTGTGTCGTTTTGGAGGATTCCGGAATATCCAGCTGAGAGTCCATCCCAGACCTGGAGGAGTGCTGCCAGAATCCAGCTTTCATCCCTTGGGCGTCACCTACAGGAGTTACCATAAGCCTTACTGACCCACTGCCGTATGGTAGGTGGGTCCAACATCGCTGGTAAGCGTATGCATTCCATAACCATTGGAGGGTTTATATACTCGTCTATACACATTAGAATCTGTGTTTGCTGAGTTTCTCCACATACATCTCATGTGCAAGGATGATCCATGTCATATGATCAATTTTCTTTGAACAAAGGACTTTATCACTGTTTCACTATATTATATTGCACCGGACTTTCTTTCACTTTATGAGTCTATTGGCTCTATTTTTTGTTAGCGCTACACATTGTGGTTATTTGCTTGTTTGACTTTGTCTGTTAGAGTGTTGGCTGCTTTCACATATATTTTCAGGATATTCACTGTACACAGTACACTTTTGATTACAGTATTATTTTTTGGATTAATTTCATTATTATCACTTTTTGAGTTAGCGCAGTGTTTCCCTCACTCCATATATGCAACAAACACAAATATTGGGAGCAGAAATGGAAAGCTGCAAGGAAAAGCTCAGAGCTTTGTCAGACAGACAGAACGTCCAACGTGTTTCTAAAAACAAAATGCAGATCTTCTTCAGGGACAGAGGGCTTGCGGGTTCCAGATCTGTAGCTTATATCCCAAATGTTGATGCTACACCCATAAAGACAAAAAACATAACTCAAAAATCAAAAGAAAGCTATGTCCGTCAGAGCAGCGCACAAGCAACAGAGAACGTGAATGACATCAGCCAGTGGTCCGTATATTGTGGGATGGTCTTATAGTATAACTTAGTGGTATAACTCTATCTAGACCATAGCTATAGAGGAGAGGTAGAATAGTACTTTCCCCTTGATGCAGGACCGGTTGATAGAAAATGTGTATCAAAAGTTATTAAACCATCCAGAACTTCAAGGGTTAAAGATGGTTGTATCCATCAGCCAAATATCTGGATGTGCCTTATGGATCTTAACCACTTCCCGACCGGTGCACGTTGATGTACGTCAGCAGAATGGCATGGGCAGGCAAAAGGGCGTACAGGGACGTCCCCTTTAAGATTGCCGCCGTGCCATCGCGTGCGCACCGCCGGCGGCGCGCTCGTGCGCAAGGTCGGGACCCCGTGAGTCCGGTCACGGGTCCCGCAGACTCGATCGCCGCGGGGCTACCCCCGATCGTTTCACGGGATTGCTGAACGGGGAGATGCGGAAGTAAACAGCATCTCCCCGTTCTGCCTAGCAACTAGTGACACTGATCTCTGCTCCCTGTGATTGGATCAGAGATCAGTATTCACTAAATCACAGCCACGCCCCCCCCCCACAGTTAGTAACACACCCCTAGGAACACTTAACCCCTACACTGCCACCTCCTAGTTAACCCCTTCACTGCCAGTGTCATTTACACAGGAATCAGTGCATTTAAATAGCACTGATTGCTGTATAAATGACAATGGTCCCAAAAATGTGTAAAAAATTTCCGATGTGTCCACAATAATGTCGCAGTCACAATAAAAATCGCTGATCGCCGCCATTACTAGTAAAAAAAAATTATTAAAAAAATGCTATAAAAACTATCCTCTATTTTGTAAACGCTATAACTTCTGCGCAAACCAATCAATAATCGCTTGTTGCGATTTTTTTTACCAAAAATATGTAGAAGAATACGTATAAGCCTAAACTGAGGAAAACAACGTTTTTTTATATATTTTTGGGGGATATTTATTATAGCAAATTTTAAAATATTATGCGTTTTTTTTTTTCAAAATTGTCGCTCTTTTTTTGTTTATAGCGCAAAAAATAAAAACCGCAGGGGCGATCAAATACCACCAAAAGAAAGCTCTATTTGTGGGGAAAAAAAGGACGTCAATTTTGTTTGGGAGCCACGTCACACGACCGCGCAATTGTCAGTTAAAGCGACGCAGGGCCCAATCGCAAAAAGTGGTCTTGTCTTAAGCCAGCGAAATGGTCCAGTCTGAAAGTGGTTAAAGATGGAGCCAAAATGATGTGGCTGGAGATGTGGCTGGTGGTGTCTGGCAAGGTAGAGCATGCTCTTAGTACATGCTAAATCCAGTATCATTCACTTCAGTTAGGAAGGAACTGAATGCCATGATTTAAAGAATTTGTTTAATGATGGAGCTACAGATCACAGGTCAACACTAGAGCATACCCATCTAAGTACAGCATTGTATGGACCCAGTGCCAGCCTGTATTAGGGAAACAAAAGCAATAAGATGCAAAAGTCTAAATAAGGCAACTGACTATTCACTATTTCCACCCAAGCATAATTTGCTAGGGTGTGCCAATACATACCAACTACAAGAGGTGACAGAATCCAAAGAACATGTAATAGTTATCTTTTCATGCTGCATCATCAAGAGCAGAGAATAACAAGCACTGAGAGAAATCAGTAGCTCATACCGTATACTGTCTTATTAAGGCCTCAGTGCCGGCAGGACTAAGGACTGTAGATTCCAACACAAATGCATTGATTCTCTCTATCTGCTGCATTAGCAAGAGAAAAGAATGACAGACAGCAGAGTTAGTGGCTCATATAAACTAGATGGTCAAAAGTTTGTAGAAAGCCTGACCATCACACCCACACTATATGGCCAAAAGTTTGTGGTCACCTATTCAAATGATTGAATTCAGATGTTTCTAGCAAAGGGTACTATTAATGCTACAGCATACAAAGACTTTTTAGACAATTGTGTGCTTCCAACTTTGTGGTAACAATTTGAGGAAGATATTTTTCTGTTCCAGTATAACTGTCCCCCTGTGCACAAAGCCAGCTCCATAATGAATTTGTTCGACAAGTTTGATATGGAGATACTTGAGTAGCCTACACAGTAGACATGTGCGATTTGTTTAAAGCGGAAGTAAACCCATCGATTTAACAGTCTAAAAAAAAAAGGCATGCCGTGAATGCTAACTGCACATTGGCTGTGCTCTCAACCAAACAGTCAAACCATCCAATGGCTGGTGTCATAACGGATCACATGTGCAGCACTGTGGCAGTTGAAGATTAAACAGAGGCAAAGATGGCAGCTTCCTTGGCTGAAAACGATAGGGGGGTTTACTTCCACTTTAATTCTGAATCAAAATATTCGTTATTCGGAGATTTGTATGTATCTGAATCTCAAAATCGCAATAGTATTGAACTTCAATGAATCTAAAATAAATAAACAAAACAACAAAGTAATTTGTATTCATTTGTTTCATTCGGATGATATGATGTGATTGATATGATTGATATGATGCAATAGTTTTGGCCTGTTGTTAATGTTTGGAGCATCCGAAATGACACAACGACATAACGAATGGTCCAAATTGATTCAGATCCATTTAGTTTTTATGTTGTTTTGACATTTTTTATTATTATAAAAAATGCACTACAGAGCAAATGGAAACATATTGCAATAAATACAGTAAAATATAAAAGTGAAATAAGATGATGATTCCTACTTATTGTGATTGGGTTGGATGGAGGTGGATCCATCAGAATCTCCAAATCATAACATAATGAATGAATCCGAAATGAATTTAGTTCTATTTGTTCTTTTGGATGCACGTGACTCCAGATGATATTAATCAGCTCATTCCATTTCTCTTTGTGGTTTGGAGTAGCAGGGATGATTAAGAATGCATAAACAATCTTCCAAAATAACAAAAGTAACATGTTAAAAAGAATATAGACAATTATCCAAAATAACTTCCAAAAATACGAATTGATTTGGAGCAACAAATATACCAAACAAATCTGAATACACGAAAGGAATTCCGAAAACAAATCATTCCAACACAACAAATATGACGAAACAAAATGATTTACTTAACAAATTAATTTAAAACGAAACAAATTTTTTCATCATGCACATCTCTACTACACAGAGAACACTTAGGCTGGAGTCACACCTACGCATTTTTAGTGCTTTTTGCATTTTTCAGATTTGCACTACAGAATGTGTTCCATAGGAAACCATGTTATATGGACTGTAGTGCAAATCTGCAAAATGCAAAAAGCACTAAAAATGCATAGGTGTGAATCCAGCCTAAGGCTCTATGCACATCTATGCATTTTGCTTTTGAGCGTTTTTGCAGTGATTTTTGCGGTGCTTGCCGCGTTTTTGGACACACGTTTTTTACCGCGATTTTGCAGCGATTTTGCCGCGTTTTTGTTTTTTTTTTTTTTTTTTTTACACTGTGGTTGCTTAGCAACCAGCTATATACAGTGTAAAAAAAAAAAAAAGCAATTATTAAAAAAAAAAATGCAAAATGCAAATCGCGGCAAAATCGTGGCAAAATCACGGTAAAAACGCAGCAGTTGCGTTTTGGATGTGGGTCCATTGACTTCTATTACATGTAAAACGCTGCATTTTGCATGAAAAAAAGTCCCCAACCCATTCCAAAAACGCAGAGGCACAAAAATGCATTGATGTGAACATGTTCCATGGGAACCCATGTTAAAAAATTTCCCTGCATGTCTGCAAAATGCAAAATGCATCAAAAAACGCGCTAGGGTGAATGGAGCCTAAGGCTGGATTCACACCTATGCATTTCTAGTGCTTTTTGCATTTTGCAGATCTCCACAACAGTCCATTTAACATGGTTTCCTATGGAACACATTCTGTAGTGCAAATCTGCAAAATGCAAAAAGCATTAAAAATACGTAGGTGTGAATCCAGCCTTATTGCTCTTTTGACTAAGGCCTGATTTACACCTATGCATTTTTAGTGCTTTTTGCAGATTTGCACTACAGTCAATTTAACATGGTTTTCTATGGAAAACGTTCTGTAGTGCAAATCTGTAAAATGCAAAAAGCACTATAAATGCGTAGGTGTGAATCCAGCCTAAGGCTCCATTCACACTAGCGCGTTTTTTGATGCATTTTGCATTTTGCAGAAATGCAGGGAAATTTTTTAACATGGGTTCCTATGGAACATGTTCACATCAATGCATTTTTGTGCCTCTGCGTTTTTGGAAAGGGTCGGGGACTTTTTTTCTTTTTTTTAAATTCTATATTTTATTTTCAAAATGTACACAAAACATAACTTAGTTATATATCGTTTCATATTTATATCTGATTATACATATACACATAAAAAAAAATAAATAAATAAATATATACACATATATACATATACATACACACGCACACACATATACATGAAGTCACTTTTTTTCATGTAAAATGCAGCGTTTTGCATGTAATAGAAGTCAATGGACCCGCATACAAAACGCAAGTACTGCATTTTTACAGCGATTTTGCCATGATTTGCGTTTTTTTTTTTACACTGTATATAGCTGGTTGCTAAGCAACCACAGTGTAAAAAAAAATGTAAAAAAAAAAATACGAAAACGCAAATCGCGACAAAATCGCAGTAAAAATGCGTGTCCAAAAACGCGGCAAGCACCGCAAAAAGCACTGCAAAAATGCTCAAAAGCAAAATACATAGATGTGAATCGAGCCTTAATGAGCACATATTCCCTCAGACACATTCCATCATTTTGTGGAAAGTCTTCCCAGTAGAGTGGAGGACAGTACTGTTCCCAAGGTTTTGGAATGGGATGTCCAAGAAGCTCAAACAGGTGTGATGGTCCGGTGTCCACAAAAGTATTTGGTCAAACATAAAAGATGCTCTTCACCACTATCAGTTTATAACTGGCAGAAGCCTCAAGGACTCTGGTACACCCATCCACAGAAGTGGTCTTCTTGTAAGAGCTGTGGCCAAATAGCCATTCCTCCATGCCCATGGTTTTGGTATGGGATGTCCAACAAGTTGATATAGTTATGGCGAGGTGGTCAGAAACATGCCCCTATGTAGTGTATGCTTGTGCTTTTACTATATACGTGTCTTTAACCACTTGCCGACCAGCCGCCATCATTATACTGCGGCAGGTCGGCACGATCCCACGATCCGACATAGCTGTACGTTGGCTCCTTTAAGCAGGATAGCAGGCGAGCACGTACCCGCTGCATTGTGGGGGTGCCGATGCTCATGGCCAGCGGTCGCGACGACCACCGGCAACACGCGATCGCGTGCACCAGAGGCAGAACAGGGACGTGTGTGTGTAAACACAGAAATCCCTGTTCTGTGAGGAGAGGAGAGGCAGTTTGTGAGTTCCTAATATCTAGGAACCACGATCTGTCCTCTCCTATAGTCAGTCCCCTCCCCCCACAGTTAGAACACACAGTGAGGGAACACATTTAACCCCTTGGTCGCTCCCTAGTGTTAACCCCTTCCCTGCCAGTGACATTTACACAGTAATCAGTGGATTTTTATAGCACTGACTGCTGTATAGTTGACAATGGTTTAAAAAATGTGTCAAAATTGTCCGATGTGTCCGCCATATTGTCGCAGCCCCGATAAAAATCGCAGATTCCCACTATTACTAGTAAAAAAAAAAAAAAAAAAAAATGCCATAAATCTATCCCCTATTTTGTAGACGCTATAACTTTTGTGCAAACCAATCAATATACACTTATTGCGATTTATATTACCAAAAATATGTAAAAGAATACTTATCGGCCTAAACTTTTTTTTTTTTAAAAAAAAAATGGGGATATTTACTATAACAAAGAGTACAAAATATTGTTGTTTTTTTTTTTTTTAAATTGTCGTTTTTTTTTTTGTTTATAGCGCAACAAAGAAAATCCGCAGAGATGATCATATACCACCAAAAGGAAGCTCTATTTGTGGGGAAAAAAAAAAACAGACGTCAATATTGTTTGGGTACAGCGTCGCATGACCGCACAATTTTCAGGTAAAGCAACGCCGTGCCGAATCGCAAAAAATGGCCTGGTCATTGAGCAGCCAAATCTCCCGGGGCTGAAGTGGTTAAATATGTGTACATAGTACCGTATCAGAGTTTTGTTGCCATTCCATGCTGGTTTATAAAGCAGATTTGTTACTCGCAGCTGCTGAGAAAACTGAACTGTTTCCATCATCCTGCTTCTTCCTCGCAATCATTTTTTAAACTGAGCATCTGGGAGCTCCTTTTCATCTCTCAATAAGCTCAGTGTGATTCTCAACCCATCTGTCCTAGCGCACATTAAAACCATCACCTCAAACAATGTTTCCTACACCGAATGGCTTCAAATTAATTTCAAACAAGGGAAACTATCGCATCTTCGACTTTTTATGTCTATTTTTATTTTGCTATATTGACTTCTGGTGCATTTTTGGAACGCGCTGAGTCGTATACAAACAGTTAGGTTTTGAAGTTTGAACTCCTCTGCTCCTTCTCTCCTTCATATGCCAATATCCTTACAAACTTTGAATCATTGGTCTTTTAATATTTTTTTTTCAGCTGTAGCTTAATACCGTTATTAGTGTTTATACGGGAAAAACCTTGTTTCTGTGTAGTTTGTAATTATGTCTATACAGGATCTGCAGCAATATTTGCTTATCACTTATGTAAGCTGTACTTGCTGCCAGCTCAGACTGTAAATAATGGGCTCTCTTTGTTGCCTATTCTAAAATAGCTCAGTGGTTGTTCAGCAGGGATGTTGACTTGCTGTCTATTATATTTATTGCTGCATCGGACATAAAAGGCCCAGCACAGTACCAAGTACGTCCCAGTTGGGAAATTCCACTTTCTTTTAGACATGTGCACAATAGAAAAATTCGTTTAGTTTCGTTTCGTTTCTGATCGTTTCGGTTGATTCGTAACGATTCGTAATTTCGTAAGTCGACGGTGTTCGTATTCGTAACGATTCGTAATTACGTAAGTCGTCGGTGTTCGTATTTTCGTAGAGTTATTTTTTCGTTGATTCGTTTTTCCGTAAAGCCCCATACACACGGTCGGATTTTCCGATGGATTCTGTCCTATCGGACAATGTTGTCGGAAATTCCGACCGTGTTTAGGCATCATCGGACAGTTTCCATCGGATTGTCCGACGGACAAAGTTCTATCTCCTGCTGGAAAAATTTTCCGACAACAAAGTCCGATCACACCAATTCCGATCGTGTGTAGCGAATTCCGACGGACAAAGTGCCACGCATGCTCAGATCACATTACAAGACCAAAGCTATTGGCTACTAGCCTCTACGTAGTCCCGTCATAGGCAACAAACGTCACCACGTTCAGAATGATCGGATGTTCCGACAACAAAGTCCGACCGTGTGTATGCAACACCAGTGTCGGACTAAATCCGTCGGACAAAATCCGATGGATTTTGTGGTCGGATTTTCCGACCGTGTGTATGGGGCATTAGTCTAATTTTTGTTTATTCGAAATTCATATTTTCGTATTTTCGTTATATTTTGTATTTGGACGCATTCGTATTTTCGTAGATTTAGTTACATTCGTACTTTCGTAAGATTGATTTATTCGTACTTTCGTAACATTGTTTTCGTAGATTCGTAATCGGAGCATAATTCATAATTTTATGTAATGTGTATGCTATTATTACATTGTAGAGACACTGAAAATTACGAATCAAAAAAAAAAAAAAAGTTACGAATGTACAAATTTTTTCATTCATTACATTCGAAGCACGTTAAGCAGCGCCATTGTAAGAGACACGGAAAATTAAGAATCAAAAAAAAAAAAAAAAGTTACGAATGTACGAATTTTTTCGTTCAATCCATTCGAAGCACGTTAAGCAGCGCCATTGTAAGAGACACAGAAAATTACGAATCAACAAAAAAAAAAAAAAGTTCCGAATGTACAAATTTTTTCGTTCAATCCATTCGAAGCACGTTAAGCAGCGCCATTGTAAGAGACACGGAAAATTACGAATCGACAAAAAAAAAAAGTTACGAATGTACGAATTTTTTCGTTCAATCCATTCGAAGCACGTTAAGCAGCGCCATTGTAAGAGACACGAAAATTACGAATCGACAAAAAAAAAAGTTACGAATGTACAAATTTTTTCGTTCTATCCATTCGAAGCATGTTAAACAGCGCCATTGTAAGAGACACGGAAAATTACGAATCAACAAAAAAAAAAAGTTAAGAATGTACGAATTTTTTCGTTCATTTTGATTTTCGTTGTTCCTGTTTTCGTTTTTCGGATTTTCATTCTTTCGTAGTTTTGTTGTTTCTAATTTAATTATTTCGTATTTTCGTTGTTTTTCATATTCGTTAGTTTCGATAATTCGTTATTCGTTAGAATTTTTAGCGAATCATTCGTTCATTCGTACGATAACGAATGAACGAATATAACGAATTTGAACGGAAAACAAATTAAAACTAAACGAATTGCACATGTCTACTTTCTTTTCATTTTAAAATTTAAGAATCAGTCCACTCATAAATTATGCTGGAAACTCTATTGGCGATATTTCTGCTCTGAGTTGCCGGGTCTACATACCTGAATTGCCCTTTATATGGTGTTCTCCCTGATGGATTATATTATGTAATATGTAATGCGAGGAGCTGGTATTTATAATGGTGGCCTTTCTCCCAGGTGGACAGCATCAGAGTCAGAAAATATGGAAAGGAGATATTACTGTAGGAATATCCAAGATGTATAAGAATCAAGCTGCTCTGCCTAAAACTGGAATACCCTGTTTGGTGGAATTACCCTTAAACCCTACTCCTAAGGTATTTTAAAGAAGAAGGCTCAATTTTTATTACAGTGTTCTGTCCCCTAGGGCAGTGGTCATCAACCCTGTCCTCAGGGCCCACTAACAGGCCAGGTTTTATGTATTACCTTGGGGAGATGCAGACTAAAATACTGCAATCACTGAGGAGCAAACGGCGATGCATACTAGCACGTTATGACATTACCTTTCAGAGTACAAAAAAAATGAAAGCCCAGCAGTTTACTACCACTTTAAAGTGGTTGTAAACCCTTATGCCGCGTACACACGTGCGGACTTTTGCCGGCGGACTTAGTCCAGCGGACAATCCCGCGGGACTTTCCAGCTGGGTCCGCTGGACTTTCCGAGCGTGTGGACTTGCCCACACACGCACGGACTTCTCCAGCGGATAATCCGCCGGCCAAAAGTCCGCGGGACTTTTGAAAATGAACGGACTTGCCCACACACGGAGCAGTCCGTTCATTTCGAACGTAACTTCAGGTTACGTAGCTAGCGTAGGCAGTAAATGCCGCCGCGCTAGCTCCGTAAGCTGGCATGGATTTAAAGGGAATCCCCACGCCGAAAAAACGGCGTGGGGGTTCCCCCCAAATCCAAGTCAGACCCTCATCCGAGCACGCAGCCTGGCAGGCCAGGAAAGGGGTGGGGACGAACGAGCGCCCCCCCCCCTCCTGAGCCGTACCAGGCCGCGTGCCCTCAACATGGGGGGTGCCCTGGGGAAAGGGGGGCCATGCGGCCCCCCCACCCCAGGGCACCTTGTCCCCATGTTGATGAGGACAAGGGCCTCTTCCCGACAACCCTGGCCGTTGGTTGTCGGGGTCTGCGGGCGGGGGCTTATCGGAATCTGGGAACCCCCTTTAATAAGGGGGCCCCCAGATCCCGGCCCCCCACCCTATGTGAACGAGTATGGGGTACAATGTACCCCTACCCATTCACCTAAGGTGTAAAATGTAAAGTACAAAAACACACACACTTTTGAAAAAATATTTTATTGCACTGCTCCGGGGGTCTTCTTCCGTCTTGGGGGTCTTCTCGCCGGACTCCTCCGCTCTCTTCTGCTCTTTTACCTAGCTCTTTCACGAACGGAGGAGTCCGGCTACCTTCTTCGTCGTCGCCGCCGTCGTCTGGGGGTCTCGATCCGCCTTCGGGGGTCTTCCGGGGTCTCTTCTGTTCTTGCGGCGGTCGTCATCTTCCGCGCCGCCGGCGCCGCCTTCTTCTTCTTGTCCTTCTTGTTGTTCTTCTTCTTCCGATGTTGACCCGTCGCTGTCTCTGCCCGGAATGCCTGTGCCGCTCTGCGCTCGGACTTATATAGGGACATGGGGGACAGGGTCACATGTTCATGTCACATGGTGACCCCGCCCCCTTGCGATGTCACAGTCCCAGCATCCTCCGGGACTGTGACAACACAAGGGGGCGGGGTCACCATGTGACATGTGCATGTGACCCTGTCCCCATGCCCCTATATAAGTCCCAGCGCAGCGCGGCACAAGCATTCCGGGCAGAGAGAGCGTCGGGTCAACATCGGAAGAAGATGAACAAGAAGAAGGACAAGAAGAAGAAGAAGGCGCCGGCGGCGCGGAAGACGACGACCGCCGCAAGAACAGAAGAGACCCCCGGAAGACCCCCGAAGGCGGATCGAGACCCCCAGACGACGGCGGCGACGACGAAGAAGGTAGCCGGACTCCTCCGTTCATGAAAGAGCTAGGTAAAAGAGCAGAAGAGAGCGGAGGAATCCGGCGAGAAGACCCCCAAGACGGAAGAAGACCCCCGGAGCAGTGCAATAAAATATTTTTTCAAAAGTGTGTGTGTTTTTGTACTTTACATTTTACACCTTAGGTGAATGGGTAGGGGGTATGGGGTACATCGTACCCCATACTCGTTCACATAGGGTGGGGGGCCGGGATCTGGGGGCCCCCTTATTAAAGGGGGTTCCCAGATTCCGATAAGCCCCCGCCCGCAGACCCCGACAACCAACGGCCAGGGTTGTCGGGAAGAGGCCCTTGTCCTCATCAACATGGGGACAAGGTGCTTTGGGGTGGGGGGGCACGGCCCCCCTTTCCCCAGGGCACCCCCCATGTTGAGGGCACGCGGCCTGGTACGGCTCAGGAGGGGGGGGGGCGCTCGTTCGTCCCCACCCCTTTCCTGGCCTGCCAGGCTGCGTGCTCGGATGAGGGTCTGACATGGATTTGGGGGGAACCCCCACGCCGTTTTTTCGGCGTGGGGAGTCCCTTTAAATCCATTCCAGGTCACGGAGCTAGCGTGGCGGCAGTAACTGCCTACGCTAGCTACGTAACCTGAAGTCACGTGCTAAATGAACGGACTTGCCGATGAGCGGCAAGTCCGTTCATTTCAAAAGTCCCGCGGACTTGCCCACTAACGGCGGGATTGTCCGCCGGACTGCCAAGTCCAGCGGATAATTTTAAAACCAAACTTAAAACTTTGGTCCGCCGGACTTTGGCGCCAAAAAGTCCGCCGGCGCCCACACACGAGGGGATTATCCGCTGGACTTCAGTCCAGAGGATAATCCCGCGGGATTGTCCCTTCGTGTGTACGCGGCCTTACACATACCCAGTGAAGTGACTGGCCTCAGAGTGATACTCAGATATGAAACAAAGCCTCCTACATAAGGTGTACCTGTTTATCTGCAGTATTCTCTTCTCTACATCCGTTCAAAGTGCTGACTTTATTCATCTTGTCTGAGCTTTCAGAAAGCAGAGGGCAGAGAGCTGAAATTTTACACTGCAGAGCTCAGTGAGGAGAGTTCTGACAGCTGACTGTAAGGAAGGGACATCCCCCCTCCTTCACACAGCACACAGGAACAGAGCTGAGCCTGTCAATCAGAGGCTGGGTGCTGGAGATCCCTTCCCTGTCACCTTTTTTTCTCTTGGTGTCAGGATGTGATGCTTTGTTCATATTTCATGTCTGAGGTTTACCACTTTAATGATATGTGAAACTCTTCCCTGCTTACACTGTGCAGTTCCCAACCCCTGGAACAGCCACTTACCAGTCATGACTGCAGTCACATGGGGCAGGGGAAGCATGCATGGCTCTAAACAAGTATGGAGTTTGTCAAAGTCAAACAATTTACAGGAATCTGTAGGGTCTTCTGCAGCAGATTAGGGCAGCAAAGAAGTGTGAAAAGGCATACCTCCCAACATTTTGAGATTGGAATGAGGGACACCTATCGGCAAAAGTATGCAGGCATAGGACACACCCCTTGCCACGCCCCCTTAAAGTAGAATTGTACAAAAAATCAAGATTGGTTAAACTCACAAGTGCTTTTTTTACCATTATTATTCCTTTATATTGGCTTTTGGAATTTACAAATGCAGCAATTTAGAAATCAGATGAAAGGTTTGGCACTGGAAAACACTTTTTGATAGATAAAAAGTAAATTTTATATACATCTATATAGATCGGACCAAAATGAGGGACAAATGAGGAGGAATGAGGGACAGAGGGACATTGCTCCAAATCGGGGACAGTCCTTCAAAATCAGGGACAGTTGGGAGCTTTGGAAAAGGTAACATGGAGAATCCGGGGCCTGATATCAAGCAAAACTTTTACTTTGCATAGTTAAAAAAAAAGTACAGGTTCACTTTAAAGAAAGATGAATGCTATGAATTACAATTTAATGTACACGCAAATCCATCAAAATCCCAAAACAGATAGCAAAGTTCTATAGAAGCCACTCGGAGCTGAAAGAAGATCACTTTAGCTTATAGTAACTTAAATTCCTGTTGAAAATGTTCCTTTTCCGAGCTTAAGCCAGGCTGTACAGTTCCAGGAAATGGATATCCATTAAAAGCTATTTTTGCATTGTGAGTTAACAGTCCAGGGAACTGAATTTTGTATTGATATTAACCCCTGTATGCCGCAATCCTAAACCATTAGGTTAATACTAATTCTACAGATGCAGTTCCTGTGAACTGGGATTTACTGATATGGATTTAGGTATTGTGCCTTAAAGGACGACTCCACCAAAAATGGATTGCTGAAGCACTTACATTTAATCAAAAGCCAAAATGTGATGGGACCACCATTAGGGGCAACATTTCTGCCAGTGACACTAACAATGAGGCACTATTCCTCCCACTGATACCAATGATGAGGCACTATTCGTCCCAATGATGAGGCACTATTCCTCCCACTGACACCAATGATGGGGCACTATTTCTCCCACTGACACCAATGATGTGGCACTATTTCTCCCACTGACACCAATGATGTGGCACTATTTCTCCCACTGGCACCAATGATGGGATCATTCCTCCCTCTAAAGCTGTGACATTGTTTACTCCCACTGAAACCAGGACACTTTCTACTCCCACTGGCCACAGTCCAGCCCCCCTGAAGTCTGAAGTAAAGTAAACTGGCCCTTGTTTAGAAAGTTTGGAGACAACTGGTCTAGATATTTGGCACATAATTGAACGTAGAAAACAACAGTTCCAATATAGTTCCCCTTGTGGGATTCTTAATGCATTGTGCTGTAGCATCTTACGGGCAGCACAGGGGCTTAGTAGTTAGTGCTTTGACCTTGAAGCATTAAGTTCGGGGATTTGAATCCCAACCAATACACTAGATGCATTAAGTTTGTATATTTACCTTATGCTTGCACTGGTTTTCTCCCACACTCCAAAGACATTGTCACTTAACTGGTTCTGAAGCCGAAATGCTGAGAGGGCTCTCCTTGGGGCTGAGTGCTTGGTGTCCCTGAAGGTGGAAACAGTGAACACGAAGCCCAAAGAAGCAGAAAATGTTGGCTCTGCTACAAATCAGAGATGCAGGTGTGGAGATCTCTCCGCAGGTGGCTCCCCGATGGTGTGAGCAGTATGACCCAGTGGAGCTGATGATGGGGCGGACCGCACACAGCAGGAAACAGGTTACAGTGGAAAGTGCAGCAGGTATGCAAGAAGGTATGGCAGACTGGAGTAGCAGGTACTCTAAGTACTGCAGGTAGGTACAGCAGGCTGGATACTGCAGGTAGGCACCAGGGCGGATCACAGCAGACGGGGTGAAGCAGGAGTTGCAGTCAGGGATGCATGCCAAGATCCGTGGGCAATCCAAGGTCAGAGCTGGGAGAGACAAGAGGTATCCAAGGGCAGGCCAGGTCGGTAACAGGTGATCAGAAGCATAACTAAACACATGAACAGGAAGCAGGAAGCTGAAGACCAGTCAACAATGTCCATGTGCCACAGTCACTCTTTTAAAGATCAGAGGGCACCAGGACGTGCATTGCATGTGCTGGCACGCACACTTGTTCGCCATGGTGAACGTGCATTCACAATACGTGTGCACGTATTTGGAAATTGGCCACTGTGCCAGGCCTACGGGCAACTCTCCTCCGGCTAGTCTCCCGACAAACATGCTAGTAGGTTAATTGGCTTCTGTTTAAATTGGCCCTAATACCTGTATGTGTGTGTAGACATATGAGATAAGGACCACAGACTGTATGCTCCTTGATGGCAGGGACTAAATGCACAATATATATGTACTGTAAAGAGCTGCATAAATTGTTTGCGCTCTCAAAAAAACAATAATAAGAATCTTCACCACACAGTCCTTAACAATCTTTTTGGCTTGAGGTCATAAGGATTCCCCGAAGAGTCGTTGTTCCCAGTCTATGTTTGGCAGGGAAATGAGAAACACTTCCTACTTACTTGGCTTCTCTGTCTGACTACCTCTATACAACTCATTCAATGTTCTCTCCTAGATTGGAAGAACATTGATGAAGTATTATGAGTTTAAGCCCAACTCGGGAAAACCTGAAAATTCTCCCCTGCAGTGGGGCTACACTTGCACTGCAGGGGTTATTTGCTTATTTAGTCTAGAAGAAAGGAGAAACATTTTTTCCTACCTAATCCTCCCTTCCCCAGGCAGATGGTTGTCCGCTACGCTCCTGCAGTGGACTGTCCATCAGCATCAACACATCCAATGCAAGGCTAGGGACCCATAATGACGTAAGGAGCCTAGACCATTGGAGCGTGGGGGAGAAAAGGCTGCGAGGACTGGTCTAGCTGCAGGGCAGAAGGAGTAGAGGATAGCGAAAATAAATCTTCTTTTATTGTTCCCTAAGACCTAAATGAGAATTAACCTTTGCAGTGTGGTCACAGCCCTACTGCAAGGGATAATTTGTTTAGTTGCCTGGAGTTGGACTTTAACCTTCCTGATCCTCCGCTCTCCCAGCAGACAGTGCTTCCCCCTGCTCCAGTGGTGGACTTTCTTTCGGCCTCCTCGACCAAATGCCAGGTTGGAAAGACCCAGCATCAGTCTTGATGAAATCAGGACCTAATGCCGCGTACACACGAGTGGACTTTTCGACAGCAAAGGTCCGACGGAACAAATCCGTTGGACAATTCAATCGTGTGTGGGCTCCACCAGACTTTTGCTGTCGAAAAATCTGGACTTTAGAAATAGAACATGTTTAAAATTTTACCCCCGGAACTCCACCGGACCCAGTTCCTATCGAGAAATCAGCTTGTCTGTATGCTAGTCCGACGGACAAACAACGACGCAAGGGCAGCTATTGGCTACTGGCTACGAAATTCCTTATTCTAGTCCAGTCGTACGTCATCATGTTCAAATCCGTCGGACATTAATACGAATGTGTGTGGCCAAGTCCGTTCATTCGGAAAGTCCGTCGGAACTCTGCCGAAAGTCCGTTGGAAAGACCGTCGGACCTAGTCCGTCGAAAAGTCCGGTCTTGTGGCATTAGACCTCTGGAGCATGGAGGAGAAGATGCAGTGGGGACTGGTCTAACAGTAATGAGGTGCAGGTAAGTGATTTTAAAGAGGAAGTAAACCCTAATGGGTTTACTTCCTCTTTGTTTCCCTGCAAAGGTAAAGCATAATGGAGTACTATGGATCGCATAGTAGTCCATTATGTGTCACTTACCTGACACAGGAGCCAGCAAAGTCACTGCTGTCCCCTTGTGTACGAAGCCTCCATCTTCTTGGTGGGTCTCGTGGCTCCGAAGCTGTCATCCGACGGCACCGCAATGACGTCACTCCGCACGGGAGCCGCCACTCGCGGCATATCGCCGTTGAGAGCGGCGCCTGTCTTTTGGCAAAAATCTCCTAAACCGTGTAGGTTTAGGAGATATTTCTTGGGCCTACAGTTAAGCCTTAATCTAGGCTTACCTGTAGGTCAAAGTGGTTTGTAAGGGTTTACAACCACTTTAATTTTCCATGCTACCTAGACAGACAGTTAATCCTTGCACTGTAAGGGAGAATTTTCAGGTTTTCTGGAGTTCAGCATTATTTTAAGGGGTTATTGTTGGGGGTTACATTAGAGGTAAAAATTCAATTTGTTAGATATAAAATATAAAGGATTTCTATTTCTGAGTAAAGCTGGCTTACATTTTGGATTTGGATCTTGGTAAATCTGAAGGAAAGTTGTACAAGAAGATTGTATAGTGTGTGGCCAGCCTAAGATACTAACTTCCGTGTATCACCAGTTTTTTCTTAGCTTGGGAGGGGATGAAATTTGCTCTGGGCCCCATATCACTATTGCCCGTGTCATAATGGTCTATTGGCCTTGTGGGGTAGGTATAGCAATTTCTGGCTATACTTTACACAATTTTCTTGTTCAATTTCCATTTTGGATTTGGATCTTGGTAAATCTGAAGGAAAGTTGTACAAGAAGATTGTATAAAGTGTGGCCAGCCTAAGATACTAACATTCATGTATCACCAGTTTTTTTCTTAGCTTGGGAGGGGATGAAATTTGCTCTGGGCCCCATATCACTATACCTACCCCGCAAGGCCAATAGACCATTATGACATGGGCAAGTGTACTGTTCCTACAAACAGATATCCATTAGAAAGGCAAATCTAACAATAAAACATACAACAGCAAACATTTACCTTGTGGTAAAATTTACAATAAAAAACTCAGTAAGTAAAGAGTTGAAAAAGTCTGAACAACGGCTTAAATCCTGAGCCAGAGAGCACATTTATCCTGGTTTCTTCTGTAATATCAGATAATTGAAAGTAATTAGGCTTGGCATCTATAGATAACTATTTACCTAATTGCTTGCTATTAGCAATCTGGAATGTGTCCACCATTTTTATCACCTTTTCACTCAAGAGTCTATTTTTTAAATTTTTTTCTGGGTCATCAAGGTATTTGAATCTGATTTAAATAACTGGCGTAACTGCGGTTAAATTTTTTCTTGACGATCCTGATTTTTTTTTTTAACTATTTGTTAAAATATGTATAAACGGAATCCCTCAAATCTCATATAACCTTTAAACATGTTGATAACATTTCAAAGGTCATTTTCAATATTTTTATTGAATAGTTTTTCTTTTTTTAAAAGATACCTGGTAGACATGTGCACAACAAAAAAATTTGTTTATTTTCGTTTTTTTCGTAACGATTCGTAAGTCGTCGGTGTTCGTATTCGTAACGATTCGTATTTTCGTAAGAGTTATTTTTTCGTTGATTCGTTTTTCCGTTAGTTTAATTTTCGTTTATTCGAAATTCGGACGCATTCGTATTTATTCGTACTTTCGTAACATTCGTAGATTCGTAATCGGAGCATAATTCATAATTTTATGTAATGTGTATGCTATTATTACATTTTAAGAGACACGGAAAATGACGAATCGAAAAAAAAAGTTACGAATGTAAATTTTTTTTCGTTCAATCCATTCGAAGCACGTTAAGCAACGCCATTGTAAGAGACACGGAAAATTACGAATCGAAAAAAAAAAAAAGTTACGAATGTACGAATTTTTTCGTTCAATCCATTCGAGGCACGTTAAGCAGCGCCATTATAAGGGACACGGAAAATTACCAATTCAACAAAAAAATAAAAAGTTACGAATGTACAAATTTTTTCGTTCATTTTGATTTTCGTTGTTCCTGTTTACGTTTTTCGGATTTTCTTCTTTCGTATATTCGTTGTTTCTGATTAGTTTTTTTCGGATTTTCGTTGTTTTCGGATTCGTTCGATTCGAACGATTCGTTATTCGTTACAATTTTTAGCGAATCGTTCGTTCATTCGTACGATAACGAATGAACGAAAATAACGAAAAAAAAACGAAAAACGAAAGAAAACTAAACGAATTGCACATGTCTAATCCTTGGTGATCCTGCCATGAAGGCCTGTGTTCAGGTATTTCCTGCTATAGGGTGTCCCTGTCTCCTGTTGTCTCCCTGTCTGAAGTTAACATATCAACACACGGGCATTGTCCAGTGTTGTCACATTCAGTGAACCCACCCCAAAAAATGTGTACCTCACAAATTTCAGGGATGGGAACCAGGGATAAAGTGCCTTGAAAAAGTATTCATACCCCTTGAAACTTTCCACATTTTGTCATATTACAACCAAAAACATAAATGTATTTTATTGGGATTTTATGTGATAAACCAACACAAAGTGGCACATAGTAGTGAAGTTAAAGAAAAAAAATGAATGGTTTACAAATAAATATGTAAAAAGTGTGGTGTGCATTTGTATTCAACCCCTCTGAGTCAATACTTTGTAGAACCACCTTTCTCTGCAATTACAGCTGCAAGTCTTTTTGGGGATGTCTCTACCAGCTTTGTGCATCCAGAGATTGCAAAATAGCTCGAGGTCTGTCAGATTGGATGGAGAGCGTCTGTGAACAGCAATTTTCAAGTCTCATTACAGATTCTCAATTGGATTTAGGTCTGGACTTTGATTGGGCCATTCTAACATGAATATGCTTTGATCTAAACCATCCCATTGTAGCTCTGGCTGTATGTTTGTCCTGCTGGAAGGTGAACCTCCGCCCCAGTCTCAAGTCTCTTGCAGACTCTAAAAGGACAGTGTAAAAAAATAAAATAAAAAGTAAAATAAATTAGAAAAAAAAAAAACCTTTAACCACTTTCAGACTGGACCAATTTGCAGCTAAAGGACCAGGCCCCTTTTTGCATTTCCGCACTGCGTCGCTTTAACTGACAATTGCGCGGTTACAGACCTCCTCTGTAACTCTAAGCAGGTAACCTGTGAAAGCATTTAATGGCGATTTTTAAGTACCGTAGTTTTTTTGTCACTCAACGAGTGTGTGCAATTTTAAAGCGTGCAATGTTCGGTATCTGGTTACTTGGTGTAACATCATCTTTCACATTATATAAAAACATTTGGGTAAATATTGTGTTTTGTCCTTTTTTGAAGAGGGATATCTCGGTAATGGCAGCAGCTGCTGCCACACCCGAGATATCCATCTCTTCAGGCGCCGGTCGTGTTTACGATAATGGTGATCTCTGTAGCGGATTCGCCGCGAGATCACCGTTATCGGCGGCGGGAGAGGTGCCCCCGTCGGTCCTTTCCTGTGCTGGGTATGGAGACAAGTGAGGCTAAGATGGCCCCCACCAGTCTCTATACCATAGCAGGGTGGAAGCGACGTCAAAACGTCACTTCCGCCCATACCTCTTAAAGGCAAATTTTTTCAAATTACATTTTAAATTTTTTTTTGCATTTAAGTCCAAATATGAGATCTGAGGACTTTGACCCCAGATCTCATATTTAAGAGGACCTGTCATGCTTTTTTTCTATTACAAGGGATGTTTACATTCCTTATAATAGGAATAAAAGTGACCCAATTTTTTTTTTTTTAAAAACTGTGTAAAAATAAATAAAATAAAATAAAATAAATAAGAAAAAAAAAAAATGTTTTTTTTTAAAGCGCCCTGTCCCGACGAGTGCGCGCGTAGAAGCGAACGCATACGGGAGTAGCGCCCGCATATGAAAACGGTGGTCAAACCACACATGTAAGATATCGCCGCGATCGGTAGAGCAAGAGCAATAATTATAGTCCTAGACCTCCTCTGTAACGCAAAACATGCAATCTGTAGAATTGTTTAAACATCGCCTATGGAGATTTTTGAGGGTAAAGGAGCGAGCACAATTTTGAAGCATGACATGTTGGGTATCAATTTACTTGGCTTAACATTATCTTTCACGATATATAAAAAATTTAGACTAACATTACTGTTGTCTTATTTTTTTATTCAAAAAATTGAATTTTTTCCAAAAAAAGTGCACTTGTAAGACCGCTGCGCAAATACAGTGTGAAAAAAAGTATTGCAACAACCGCCATTTTATTCTCTAGGGTGTTAGAAAAAAAATATATAATGTTTGGGGGTTCTAATTAATTTTCTAGCAATAAAACCTGTTTTAAACATGTAAACACCTAAAATCCAAAATGAGGCCTTAAAGTGGTTAAAGAGGAGTGCTTACAAAAAAAAAAATTTAAGAGTCAGCAGCTACAAATACTGCAGCTGCTGACTTTTACTAATCGGACACTTACCTGTCCCAGGGTCCAGCGATGCGGGGGAACGAGGCCCCCCTCGTTCCCCGCTCCGCTCGCGGCGCCGGCATTCTTAATGTGGGCACCCGCCTGTGGCTTCACAGCCGGGCACCCACTGCGCATGCGTGAGCGGCACCGTGCGCCGTGATTCGACGCTCACTCATCTGGGACACGTGACAGGTCCCAGATGACTGTGTGGCGCCTAGGGGAAGTGACGTCAGTGCCCGGGCACTGAAGGAGGCAGACTACGAGGGACCCCCTAGCAACAGGCATTTAGAGGTGAGTAAAAACATTTTTTTTTCCAATTATTTTTTTTTTTTTTTTTTTTTATGATTTTTAAGACAATTTTTTTTTTTGGTGGCAACACCACTTTAATGTGTATTTCTTCCAAAAAAAAAAAATGCATTCGCAAAACTGCTGCGCAAATACTGTGTGAGATATTTAAATTTGCAACAATGGCCATTTTATTCCCTAGGGTCTTTGCTAAAAAAAAAATAAATAAATAAAAAAGAGGGGGGGTTCTAAGTAATTTTCTAGCAAAAAATACTGATTTAAACTTGTAAATAAAAAGTGCCAGAAAGAGCTTGGTCGGCAAGTGGTTAATAGCCCTGTAATTTATTATTCATGATATCACTTTTACTGTATTTTTCTGCCTTCTTTTAATGTCCTCTGTGAGCTCCTGAACCTCTTCTTTTCCCTGTCACTTCCATTTGTTTGGAATGAGCAGTGCACTTTAGTTGCAGCCATGTACACTGCTCTATGCACACCACACATGATCCCATAGTCCATAGTCCATTGGGAAGCAAGCAGAAGAGAGTGGCTACGTTCCTACATGCAATGGGACCATGGAGATTGGAGAATAAAAGTAGCCACCCTCTAACAGGAAGTTGGATCACAGTAGACAAAAAAAAAAGGAATTTCGAGATTTGGATTAGGCTCAGAGAGAAGATACTCTTATGCCCCGTACACACACGGTCGGAAATTCCGAACACAAAATCCGTCAGATTTTTTCCGACGGATTTTGTCCGACACTGGTGTTGCATACACACGGTCGGACAAAGTTGTCGGAAAATCCAATCATTCTGAACGTGGTGACATTCGTTGCGTACGAAGGAACTACGTAGAGGCTAGTAGCCAATAGCTTTGGTCTTGTAATGTGATCTGAGCATGCGTGGCACTTTGTCCGTTGGAATTCGCTACACACGATCGGAAAAAGTCCGATAGGACTTTGTTGTCGGAAAATTTGAGAGCAGGATCTCAAACTTTTTCCGTCGGAAATTCCGACGGAAAAAGTCAGATGGAGCCCACACACGGCCGGATTTTCCGACAACATGGTCCGATAGGAAATTTTCCGTCGGAAAATCCGACCGTGTGTTAGAATTAAGAAAACATACTTGAATTTTTCTTTTTTTTTTTTTTTTATATATTTACATTTTTATTATTTTCCAAGAAATTACAAAGTAATATAAGCATTTTTTTTTCTTTTTAAAAAAGAGTTTAATATCACTTTAATGTGTAAAGAAGATTGGTTAAGCCCACAGGCGCATCTTTTCACCACTGCTTTTTATTATACCGGTTTTGTAACTTCACTTAGCATGTCTGCATATAAAGTGGTGCTTCACATAAACAATATATGAGCTTACCTTACAAAAATAGATTGAAGACTAGAATAGACTAATTTGAAAGTCTAAACAAAAAAAATCTGTATTAAAATGGTTGTAAACCCGTAGATATACCCAGCAAAGTGACTGGCTTCAGGTGATGCACAGAGATGAAACAAATCCTCCTACATAACTTGTACCTGTTTATCTGCAGTCTTCTCTCCTCTACAGCCTTCTAAAATGTAGCATGTCTATCATCAGAACGCAGGGGGCCGGGATTTGATGTCACACACTGCACAGTATAGAGAGGAGAGCTGAGTGTAATCTGAAACCTGAGTGAAAGGATTGGACAACCCCCCCCCCCCCCCCCCCCCCCCCCCCCCCCCTCTTTCTGCACAGTCTCATAGGGAAACATGCACAGCTGAGGCTATCAAACATAGGTTGTGTGCTAAAGCTTCCCTCCCCGGTCTCCCTGGATCCCTTGGAGTCTGCATCACCTGTCAAAAGTGGCTCATGAACACAGAAGAAGAATGAGAAGACAGAAATCACACTCAGTGCTTTGGATTGAGACAAGTACACACCATAGAAGGATGTGTTTTGTTCATTTTTAACTTCAGAGGTTTAGAATAACTTTAAGCTTAGGGAAAAAACAGGTAAAAAACTATACAATCAGTCTGAGCTAACTACAGCCCAGCCAAAAACTAAATTGACATTGTAACATCTGTTTAGGACAAGGGGACTACACTGGTAAGAATGAATTGATAAAGAAGCTACACATTCAGTAAGTGATTAAATCAGCTCCAAATGGTGCTTAGAAAACTGAAGGTTTATTATCACTTTAATCCTAAAATGAGAATACAGAAGATATAGAATAATAGATATAGAAAATCATTTTATAAACGTGTAAACATACCAAAAAAGGAAACTAGAATGAGCAAAATCTGTTGGCTATTCACAGCTTCATGTAATGTGTAGTAAAACTACACATAATAAAATATGTAGATACAGTATATTACTTAACCTCCCTGGCGGTATGATTATGTCAGATTTTTGCGTCTCAGATTGTTTTTCATAGAAATTTGGCGTTTTATATTGTAGGCCTGTAATTCTTAGCAATAACACACTTATATCTGTCCAAACAAGAGTCTAGTAGATATCCCGGGTGTGATAAAGTTTATAACACAAAATCATAAATTATAATATAATAAATAACTATTAGACATGTGCAATTTGTTTCCATTTTTTTTAAATTTTTCGTTATTTTCGTTCATTCGTTATCGTACGAATGAACGAACGATTCGTTAAAAAATTTGACGAATAACGAATCGAACGAATCCGAAAACAACGAAAATCTGAAAAAAACAAATTAGAAACAACGAATCTACGAAAGAAGAAAATCCGAAAAACGAAAACAGGAACAACGAAAATCGAAATGAACGAAAAATTTGTACATTCGTAACTTTTTTTTTTGTTGAATTGGTAATTTTCCGTGTCCCTTACAATGGTGCTGCTTAACGTGCCTCGAATGGATTGAACGAAAAAATTTGTACATCCGTAACTTTTTTTTTTTTTTTTTTCGATTCGTAATTTCCCGTGTCTCTTACAATGGCGCTGCTTAACGTGCTTCGAATGGATTGAACGAAAAAATTCGTACATTCGTAACTTTTTTTTTTCGATTCGTAATTTTCCGTGTCTCTTAAAATGTAATAATAGCACACACATTACATAACATTATGAATTATGCACCGATTACGAATCTACGAATGTTACGAATGTTACGAATGTACAAATAAATATGAATGCGTCCGAATTTCGAATAAACGAAAATTAAACTAACGGAAAAACGAATCAACGAAAAAATAACTCTGACGAAAATACGAATCGTTACGAATACGAACACCGACGACTTACGAATTTACGAATCATTACGAATACAAACACAGACGACGTACGAATTTACGAATCGTTACGAATCAACGGAAACGAAAAAAACGAAACGAAAATAAACTAATTTTTTTGTTGTGCACATGTCTAATAACTATAAATAATTATAAAAAATAATAATATAATAATATTAAATGTATTTCCCCACGATTCACTATCGCTCAATTCTGCAAGTGTTCTAATATACTATCTGTGTTTTCTAGCTGGTCTAAAACCACTTTTGATGTAAAGGGACACTTTTTGGTTGCTATGGATAATCTCCAGTTTCCAGGCAGAAAGAACAGTATATATAATATAAAACTGCATGCAGGGCATTGGACAAAGCACTGGGGACAAAAGGGATGTGAAATAATTTCATACAGTAATGTAATCTGTATGTGTTATGAATTTTCTAGTTTTTGAATTTGCTGCTGGGCTCCGCCCCTGTGCGTTGCGACGCTCGCAGGGAACGGAGCCGGCACACAGAGGCATCGGGCGGAGGACAGAGCCCGTGGACACAGCGGAGGGGACATCGCAGGATCCTGGGGACAAGGTAAGTATACCGCACCAGGATCCTACAATGCAACCCTGTGGCTCGGGGTTACCGCTAATGGTACTGAAATTTAACCCCGAGCCACACTCTGGAAAACCATCAGGGAGGTTAATATCTACAAAGGACGTAAATCCATATTCACTAAATTCTTTGCAAACCCAGGGATCACCTTGTAAAAGTCGCAGTGGCATCATCACTGTGCTGTTCATAGCCTGTACGGAGAGCAGAGCGGTGGGAGGGGCCCAGGAACCCCACCCAATACAGGCTGCTCACAGAAAATGACAGAAGGGGGCGGAGACAAGACCAGTCACCCTGCACAAGGTGAGAGAGCAGCAGTGACCGGTCTTAATCACGGAAAGCTCCTGCACACATGGAAAGTGTCACACTGGATTACTGCACAGATCTGGAAGAAATACACAAATAACCCCAAGATTCAAGGAAGAATACACAGGGCTCTTATATTTAGACAAAATTTGCTTAACCCGGATTTCAGGTTTATACCCCTGCCGTCCGTGGGAGGGGTATAAAAGGCCTAAATCTGGATGATCCTATAAAGAACATGAATAGACTGTCACGGACGTCAGACTGTGGGTCGGGCCCTGTCCCCTCTCTCTTGGCTCTCCATTGTTTTCTGGCCTTCCTTGTCCCCGTCCTCTGGGTCATCGTTGGGGTCACCGCAGCCAAATTTTACCCTTGTAGGTTGTTTTCAACCTTCAACCTTTTTCCTGTATCCGAGATATCTGCTTCCACATTTCTGCTCAGTAGACATGGTTATAAAACTGTAATTAAGTGCCTGTTTGTCTAATTAAGGTATTGTCTGTATATACATTTTTTGTATTCATTGTATTTTTTGAATTGTAGATATCATAAACCTCTATACCATTTTCTCCCGATGAAGAGGAATGACGCAAAATCTTGAAACGCGTAGAGTCTCGCTCTGTATATTTGTACAAGAGAGATGTAAAATAAGTGGTTCTTTATGATTTCATGTGAACACACTATTGAACTTGTACATTTGTGATATCAATTTTTCATGTATTCATGTTTTTAGAATCTGTATTGTTAAACTTATATTGATTTTTATATCTACTGTCTATGCATACAATTTTTGGAGTCATTGCCATTCCCGTCAGAGGGTTTCTGTTTTGCTGTTTCCTTGAAAATAGTTGTGCAACTTCTTCACCATCCACACCAAACTGACTCACCAGAAAAAATAGCTGATCAAAATATCAATCACGTCAGGGCCCTTGCCCCGTCCTACGCGTTTCGCCATTCAACGTCCCTTTCTGCTTCGTGAGGATGTCAAATGAAGAAACGCATAGGGTGGGACAAGGAATCTGACATCATCGCGCAGACCTGCATCGCCCTTGCGGTCTGAGGGATATGGCCGGAGGCGACAGGCTAAACATTATACTAGCATTTTCTTCCTAGTGTCGGGCAGACACTTATTACATGTGAGAGGATCTTTTTATGCTTTTAATTAAAGTTCAGTTTTTAAACGGTCCTCCTTCCTTTATTTCTCCATAAGTTGTCGAGATGAGCCGGAGTAGATTCTTATACAAGAGATCAGATTAAGTACTAGGAGCGTGTGGATCAACCCCTGTGCATCAATTGTGGAGCGCATTTGCTGATCTATAATTTGATTGGCCGTTTTTCTGGTGAGTAAGTTTGGTGGGGATGGTGAAGGATTCGCACTGGGAGTCTTTAATTAGCGAGTTGCACCATTATTTTCAAAGAAGACAAGTGGTTATTCTGGGACTTGTTGTTCTCTGGATCACAAATGGACTTTGTCATTCATTAGTGGACATTTTTTCTTTGCACTTTTGCACATATTTCCAGCACTTTATATTCTTTGCACATATTTTGTCATTTGCACTTTTTTTTTGCTTATGATTAATTGTATTGATATATTGTTACACATATATATTGTAGTACATTTAATTAAAAGGGTCATGTCCAGTTTTTGTGCAGTAATACATTTCATAGTGTGAATGGACACTTACACTTTGCTTTAAAAGTGATAACTAGCACAAATGAAGTACAGTGGAACCTTGGTTTACAAGTAACGCGGTTAACGAGCATTTTGAAAGACGAGCAACTTTTTTTTTTTAATTCTGACTCGGTTTGCGAGTGTTGTCTCGCAAAACGAGCAGAATTCAAGCTAATGGGGTGTGCAGTAACGCATTTGGCCAGAGGTGCGGGGGCCCCGGGGGGACACTCGGAACGGTTCGGAGCCATTCGGAAATACTCTTAATCACTTGGAAATACTCAGAAACACTCGGAAATACTCAGTTCCCGAGTTCAGCCGAGCTGTCCCCGAGTATTTCCGAGGCTCTCCGGCGCCCCCCCACCACCTCTGGCCAAATTCGGTATTGCATGTAAAAGAAGTCAATGCGGAACGAATTATCTTCGTTTCCATTGACTTCTATGGGGAAACTCGCTTTGATATGCGAGTGCTTTGGATTACAAGCATTCTCCTGGAACAGATTATGCTCGTAATCCAAGGTTCCTCTGTAATGTAAACAATGTAATAACAGAGAATTGTTACAATGAGTGTTAATAATTGGTGGGAGAGGCATTTGATATATGATTACCATCACAGAAAGCGGGGACAAGTCATTGTCCTCTCACTAAGACGTAATACAGTGTGTTTCTGTAGATTGGTTACTAATTTAAGAGATAAGGAAGAAATGTTAGATGCAATAAAATGGACCCAGCATCACATACATGGGATGCATTGTGTAACTCTTCCAGGTATTTATTACTAATCACAGAGATCACAGTACTTCCCCCAACAATACCTTCATCTGCTTTTCTCTCCAGAAGGACGCTACCATTTTTGTTCAGGCATCAGCCAGGGTCACCCTCTACTTTTTACAGATGGTAGCTCAGAAATGACACAGTCATATAAAACCTAGAGCCTGTGCAGATCTTGGCCATATTCTTCTGCAGCCTCTCATTTTGTATTTTATAATGTACCGTCTTATTTCCTTTCCACTTCGTCATTTTATCATTACTGTGCTTCTTCTTCATTACATGCATCCGCCCAGATACTTTTATTATTTAACAGTCACCTTGTAAAACAATTCATTCAGTTTAAAATAATAATTATACAAAAATGTTTTATATTCCATTTCTAACAAATACCTTTTTTTCTCTTTTTTATAAGTGATCACATTACCTCTGTTCTCAGCTGCATAAGAGCTGGGGGGAGGATAAGCAACAGTACACTGAGCTTCCCAGTAAATGGCTGTGCAGGGGGGCCGAGTCAGCAAAAGTCTGATCATTGGAGGAGAGCACTGAGTTCCCAGTATAGCTATGGAACTGACCACAGTGTGCTCTCCTGCTTAGTGTGGTCAGTTTTCAATAGAAAAAGAACTGGCAGGAACACCAGGGATTTCACATCAAGGAAGCAATACAAAGAGAACAGCTTCCTTGATGTGAAATTCCTGTGAAATACAAGTACAGTGGAACCTCAGATTACGAGCATAATCCGTTCCAGGAGAATGCTCGTAATCCAAAGTACTCGCATATCAAAGCGAGTTTTCCCATTGAAGTCAATGGAAACTAAAATAATTAGTTCCGCATTGACTTCAATGGGATGCAATACCGCATGCGGCCAGAGGCGGGGGGCGCCGGAGAGCCTCGGAAACTGCCGAAAAGGCCCAAGCACACTTCGGCTGACCACGGAAAGACTCCGTTCACGAGCCTTTCTGAGGTCAGCCGAACTGTCCTCGGGCCTTTCCGTGCATTTCCGAATGTCGACAATCGCCGCTGTTCGGCTCTGGCGCCCCCCCACCTCAGACCAAATGCGGTACTGCACACCGCTTTTGGCCTGAATCCTGCTCGTTTTGCGAGACAACACTCGCAAACCGAATTAGGATTTTTAGAAATACAGTGCTCGTTTTGCGAAACGCTCGTTAACCGCGTTACTCGCAAACCAAGTAATGCTGCTTTTCTGCAGCATCTCCATTGAAGTCTATTGAACCAAAAAGCACAATTTTTCAAGTCCCTGGCCCTTTCCAAAAATGCAGCAGCTGAAAAAAGCGTAGATGTAAACGTGTCCAATAGGAACCCATGTTAAAGCGGTAGTAAAATGCTGTGTGTTTTATTTATTTTTCTGGAACCTGCAAGGTAAAGCATCACATACTAGCACATTATGTGAAACTTACTTTAGAACAAGGCCCTTCCAGCAGCTAGCTGTCACCGCTGACAAGGCTTCCATTTTTACCCATCTTCCTCCTGGGTTCGCGGAATCCCACTGTGTGAGTGGTCGGAGCCGCAATGATGTCACTGTTTATGGCACAGGACTCTGAAGGATCAGGTGGCCGTTCCTTCAGTGCGCATGCACTAGTGATGTAACGTCAGCATGTACAGTAACCCATATGTCGTATACAGTGCAAGTTTAGGAGATATTTACAGTACCTATAGGTAAGCCTTTTTATATGCATGGGAGTTTACTCCCACTTTAACCTCTTTCAGACTGGACCATTTTGCTGGCTTAAGACCAGACCACTTTTTGCGATTCGGCACTGCGTCGACGTGGCTCCCAAACAAAATTGACGTCCTTTTTTCCCACAAATAGAGCTTTCTTTTGGTGGTATTTGATCACCTCTGCGGTTTTTATTTTTTGCGCTATAAACAAAAATAGAGCGACAATTTAAAAAAAAAAACACAATATTTTTTACTTTTTGCTATAATAAATATCCCCCAAAAATATATAAAACAATTTTTTTTTCCTCAGTTTAGGCCAATACGTATTCTTCTACATATTTTTGGTAAAAAAAATTACAATAAGTGATTATTGATTGGTTTGCGCAAAAGTTATAGCGTTTACAAAATAGGGGATAGTTTTATAGCATTTTTATTAATATTTTTTTTTACTAGTAATGGTGGCGATCAGCGATTTTGTTTGTGACTGCGACATTATGGCGGACACATCGGACATTTTTGACACATTTTTGGGACCATTGTCATTTATACACCAATCAGTGCTATTTAAATGCACTGATTCCTGTGTAAATGACACTGACAGTGAAGGGGGTTAACCAGGGGGTGGCAGTGTAGGGGTTAAGTGTTCCTAGGGGCGTGTTACTAACTGTGGGGGGGGGGGGCGTGGCTGTGTTTTAGTGAACACTGATCTTTGCTCCAATCACAGGGAGCAGAGATCAGTGTCACTTGTTGCTAGGCAGAACGGGGAGATGCTGTTTACTTCCGCATGTCCCCGTTCAGCCTTCCCGTGAGACGATCGCGGGTATCCCCGCAGCGATCGACTCTGCGGAACCCGCGACCGGACTCACGGGGGTCCCGATCAGCGCACACGCGATGGCACGGCGGTATTCTTAAAGGGACGTACCTGTATGCCCTAATGCCTGTCCGTGCCATTCTGCCGACGTACATCGTCGTGCGTCGGTCGGAAAGTGGTTAAATGGACAGTAGTGTGTTTCTGCAAAAAGCACAAAAAAAACGCATAGGTGTGAACCAGGCCTTAGTCATTAAACTTATCCAAATTCCATGTCATGCAGGCAGCTGGATCATGTATAAATATTCACTGTGGGAGATGCCTTGTCCTCTTCCAGCCTCTGGGCACCCCTGTAGTGAAGATTTATAAATAAATAAATTAATATATAAATTAATTTGCGCACAATGTTACATGACCTATGGTCATTCAAGCTATCACAGCACTGACAAATGGAAAATGATATGGGAATGAAGGGGTATATCGTATATACTCGAGTATAAGCCGAGTTTTTCAGCCCATTTTTTTGTGCTGAAAGTGCCCTCCTCGGCTTATACTCGAGTCAAGCACTTTTCTGCAGCAAAAAAAAAAAAAATCCGACCCGACTTTGGGGCCCCGTATCTCCCTAGTGGACCTAGAACTACAACATATCCAAAGATGGGGTTCTTAGCACTAAGTGGCCCCGAGATATGGGGCCCCAAATTCGGCTCTGAAAATGTCATTCTCTGCTGCAGAAAAGTGCTTGACATTTTCAGACCCGATTTTGGGGCCCTATATCTCGGGGACACCTGGTGCTAGGAACCCCAAAGTCCAAAGATGGGGTTCCTAGCACCAAGTGACCCCGAGATACAGGGCCCCAAAGTCGGTCAACTGTGTCCATCTGCAGCAAAGTTATTTCAGGACCCTTTGGGTCCAGAGACCCCAAATTTTGGCTGCAGCTAGGGGGCATCTAGGAACCCTTAACTACCAAGTTTGAAGGGGACCTATGGCTGCAAATGGGCACAGTGAGGCATGCAAATGGGCACAGTGATGCTGCAAATGGACATTGTTGACCCTCTTTTCCACTTACAGTAGCTGCGCATTTCTCACCCTAGGCTTATACTCGAGTCAATAAGTTTTTCCCAGATGTTTGTGGTAAAATTAGGTGCCTCGGCTTATATTTGGGCCGGCTTATACTCGAGTATATACGGTATACAAAATGTCTCTGTGTGTATGTGTGTTTTAAGACTTAGAAGTTGCATACATTGGCTCCTTATCTTTCCTGTGAATTGCTGCACAACTTCTTTCATTTAAAATCTAATGGACTGGACAGACCCGTCTCTGCAGGAACGTCTGTGTATGTACTTTATTTCTATTTTGTTAACCTGAGCAACCAGTCTCAATTAAGGCAGTGCATTATTGTTACAGATGAATAGCAGCACTGTATACAATGTAGTCCTGTCCCCTGTGTTTTTTTTATTTATCGCTCTGCTGTCAATACCGCTGCTGCTTCTCAATCCGAGGACACAATCTTTCCTGCTCAATAATAGATGTGCGGCAGAAGCCCACTGTGATGTAATAGAGCTGTTGCATGAAGCTGTTTTCATCACAGGTAGGTGTCAGTTCAATTTTGGAGAGCAGTGTGTGCTGCTCTCACCGCCGCTACCATCCAGCATCTCCATTGTGTTCTATAGGCTGCGTACACAGAAGGAGAGCACTGCACAATTGTCAGCGCATGTTCTGATTCATCTATTCACCGCTTCACACTGTGATAAATCAATGCCACTCGCAGAATTACTCCTGAAACTGCCGCCAACAATTCTCTAGCCTGCACATAAGCAAAGCAGCTTCTCAACTCGTAGGCCAACCCCCATCTGGAAGACACATAAGAGATTCAAGAACTTGGGGCCTTTCTCAGCATGGCAGGTCTGAACCAGGAAAAACATATGATTTATTTATTTGTCTTATTTTTATGATGCCATTTATTCAAAATATCTGTGCAAAATACATGAAAACTATAAAAGCTTACAATCTAACGTCCTCACAAAAAGCATATACTCTTGTGGAAAACATTTGGTTTTAATTATTTTTTATTAATACATTTTTCACATATACAAAAAACATTTCACATTATTACAAATTCTTATATATGTATACACACAGTGTTGCCAACCTACCATTTTGAAATTTACTGACACAACACCCAAAATTTTCCTGGCACAGCCAAGTTTTTACTGGCATCTCCAAAAGTTACAAAATTACAGTTTTAAGTGCAAATTTTAGTATTTAAGCTACAAACAAGTACAATATGCAATTAGTAATGTGATTTAAGGTAGATATTAGGGCAAAAAACACATTTCTTTTTTTTTTTTTTGATATATAGTAAGTAGCTCAGGGACAAGACTCAGGAGGGCAAGAAATTAGAATAGGAAGGCACACACACATGAAGTTGACTCTTGGTCCCTTCAGTCCACTCCAATCTAAACAGCACTGAAAGTCTGGCTCCCGACCTGCCCTGATCCTGTCCTGCAGACCCGCACATGAGGCTCTGGCCGCTCTGCTTGGCTCCCTTGCACTATGACATCACACACCAGCTCAGGCACCACCTCCACCAGAGCTGCCCGAACACACTGTAGCAGGGACTCGGATTGGTCTTGGCCGGCTCTGGACCGAGCTGAACATCACAGCCATATTTTTTACTGGCAACTTTTTCCTTTTACTGGCATTTACCGGCAGGAGAAAATTGCCTGTTTTTTACTGGCTGCCAGTAAAAATACTGACAGTTGGCAACACTGTATACACACATATACAATACTTGTACATAAATAAATACATAACAAATAAACAAAAAGAAGAACACTCAATCAACAAAACACATGGATCAATCTCGATATATTTTTCAAAGAAACCAGTAGTAGTCCCCCGTCTTCCCCCTTTTTCCTGATATAATTCATTACCCCCTCTGACTTTATTCGAACAATGTTTTATTTAGTATTCTTTTTTTCCCTTTTTCTTCCCTCCCACCCAGTAGTTAACCACTCCCCAATCCATCTCTCACCACCCTTCCTGTAATCCCCTGTTGTGTTTATGTATTTATATTACACCGTATGGGAGATATAATGACGTCCTCTTCCAGAGGATAAAATATATATATATATATATATATATATATATATATATATATATATATATATATATATATATATATATATATATATATAAGGGGGGGGGACACCATCCATCCCCCTCCTGTATTAGTGTGTGATTCGAAAACCTCCTTCATCTGTCTTAATAAATCCCTAAGTGATTCCTTCTTTTACTAGTGACACCCAGGAGAAAAAAAGGGAAGAAATAAAAATAAGAGAAAAAAAAAAAAGGAAGGTGGGAATTTTTTTTTTAATTTAGTGAAAAAGGTAGGGAAGGGGGCACTGCCCACCTCCTACTTGTGATATTATACAGTAATAAACCCCTACATCCATTTAGTGAATCCCTAAGTGATTCTTATTACAAAAGTGAAGCGGGAAGAGGGAGGGAGGAGAAAAACTAAAAAAATAAAAAAAATTCTTTCTCCTTTCTCTTCTTCTTCCTTTTTTTTGTAGTGACTACGTGAATAAAAGCCCCTTTATCAAGTTTTGTTGGCTCCCTAAGTGCTAATTTTTTTATACAGGTGAGAAAGAAAAGGGGGGGGGGGGCAATGGAAAAGGGGGGGGGAGAGAGGAGGAGGAGGGGAGAGGGGGGAATCAAGAAATAACATTTGGATGACTATATTTATTAATTGTGGTAGCTAACCCAGAGAAGGCCTGCAAACTTAGGGAGAAGGTGGAACCTCTATATTGATAGAATCCTGGTGGAAGCTGAACTTGGGACCCTAAAAACCATATCAATAGGGAGCCTGGAGGCAATTAAACCCCAACCCTTTTACCTGAAATTCCATATAGATAGTATTCTGGTGAGAAAGAAAACCCTGAACCTTGTAGATTAAACTCCATATGGATACGAACTTTGTGGGAACTAAACCCAGGATCCTGAAGGTGGTTGTTGGCTCAAACTTGTCTTGCATACACACGGTCACACAAATGTTGGCCATCAATTAAGAACGTGGGAACGTGGTGACGTACAAGACATACGACGAGCCGAGAAAAAGGAAGTTCAATAGCCACTGCTCCTTCTGCTTGATTCCGAGCATGCGTGAACTTTTGTCCGACAGCAAATGCTCAATGGAGCTTACACATAGTCGGACTTTCTTCCAACAAGCTCACGTCCAACATTTCCAGTCAAAAAAATCCGACCGTGTGTACGCGGCATTAGAGCGTGGATACATCGAGAGAGCAGGAGGAAGAGAGGGACATGAAGCAGGGCAGTTTTTTCCACTGGGCATGCTAGGCAGTTGCCCAGGGGCCCCACTTGTCTGGAGGGCCCCATCCAGGGCTGATCCTCAGTGCTGCAATCTGCTGCTTAAATTGACTGACTGCACTGGTTGCTCACTTCGCCGGCCGGCATCTAGCTAGCAACCAGTGACGTCAATCAGAGGCCGCCCCCACATTCATAGTGCACCGCGGGTGCCCCAGTGGCTAGTGAACAGGCTCCGCCCACCTCTGCCATGTTCTTCACACAGCATGGAGAGGGAGCGGAGAGGAAAGATGGCCCTTGATAGCTGGCGCTGCCTTGCTGATATGAGTGACACCCTGTACTGCACCAGGCCTGTGGCCTCAAGTAAGTCTTTCAATGTCTACTTAAGTAAGTTCAAGTTGTGCATCAAACACAGCCACTGTCTGTGCCCCTCTAAAGCGGCCACTGTGCCCAGCAAACACAGCCACTGTGCCCATCAAACAGACACTTTGCCCATCAAACAGCCACTGTGCCCATCAAAGCTGCCACTTAGCCCATAAAACACAGCCACTGTGCCCATAAAAAGCTGCCACTGTGCCCATCAAACGCTGCTACTGTGCCCATCAAACGCTGCCACTGTGCCCATCAAACTCGTGTTATATTGTCCAAACGTTGTGTTAATGTTTAAACACTGATTTTGTTGGAAGTACCAACAAATATAGCCTTATCGATAATTTGCATTTTTATTCTCGTGCGTGATCGTGTAGACAGGGCCCCAGTGCACTGTATTGCCCAGGGGCCTATAACGCTCTTAAGATGGCCCTGACAGGAAGAGAGAGTGAAAAAGACAGAAAGGGAGAAAAAGAGGGTAGGGAGAAAGGCAAAGAGGGGGAAGAATGAGAGAGAGAGAGAAGTCATAAATAGAGAAATAGAGGGAGGAAGAAAAAAAGGAGAGTGGAGGGGGAGAACAGAAAGTGAAACAAAGAGAGGGTGAGACGGAAGGAGAAAAGCAGAGAGCAAGAGAGATAAAGAGAAGGAAATCGAGACTGAGAGACAGGGGGGTGCACAGATGAGACACAGGGAGAGAAAACGAGAGAAAAATAGGGAAAGAGAGAGAGAAAGAGAGAGAGAGAGTGATCAAGAATACATAACAGATATGCTATACCAGTGATGGCGAACCTTTTTGAGCCCGAGTGCCCAAACTGAAATAAATACATTGGTTTTGTGTTGCAAAGTGCCAACATGGCAATTCACGAGAGAGGGGGGCTGAGCGAAAGAGAGGGGTTGTGAGAGAGAGGGAGAGAGAGAGGGAGGGAGAGAGAAAGAGAGGGAGAGGGGCTCAGAGAGAGGGGTGTGAGATATGCTGAGAGAGGGGGAACAGAGAGAGGGAGGGGGGGCAGAGAGAAAAGGGGGACAGAGAGAGAGGGGTGAGAGAGATGCTGAGAGAGAGGCGGAACAGAGAGAGGGAGAGAGAGAGGGAGGGAGAGAGAAAGAGAGGGGCTCAGAGAGAGGGGTGTGAGATATGCTGAGAGAGGGGGAACAGAGAGAGGGAGGGGGGCAGAGAGAAAAGGGGGACAGAGAGAGAGGGGTGAGAGAGATGCTGAGAGAGAGGCGGAACAGAGAGAGGGAGAGAGAGAGGGAGGGAGAGAGAAAGAGAGGGGCTCAGAGAGAGGGGTGTGAGATATGCTGAGAGAGGGGGAACAGAGAGAGGGAGGGGGGGCAGAGAGAGAAGGGGGACAGAGAGAGAAGGGTGAGAGAGATGCTGAGAGAGAGGCGGAACAGAGAGAGGGGGAACAGAGAGAGGGGGAGGCGGAACAGAGAGAGGGGGAGGAGACGGAAAAAGAGGGGGGGCTAAAAAAGAGGTAGGGGGGCTGAGAGGAGAGAGAGACCTCTAGCTCTGTCCTGGACCCTCTTGTGTGCCCACAGAGATGGCTCTGCGTGCCATAGGTTCGCCATCACTGTGCTATACCATCACAGTCATCATTGTCAGACTGACGTTTTTCTTATATTTTATGGTTACAAATGAATAATGTAACTTTAGAAATGAGAGAAAAATTCTGTGTAAACAAGCCCCAATAACCCCGTGCTCAAGCACATACATATACCGGTATGTAAAATATAGAAACAAAAGATCTTCTCTTCCCCTTGATTTTCCTTTCCCCAGCACGAGCACTTCCTGTTATCCACTTTTCTATAATGTACTAACGACTTAGAGAATGCTAATTCACGGTGATGGGCCCAACTGCTCGGAGACTTTAAAAACACACCATTATCCAATATTGATTTCATTGTCTGCCAGTAACACAGTCCAAATATTTGCTCTCTCTCTTCTCCATCGCGCCGTCCCTGCAGGTTGGGAGAACAGACAGATCAGGCTCTCCGAACATCTGGACAACATTTGGATCCGTCTCACAAGGACGAGGCCTTCGCTCCTCTGGTGGATTTAAACTTTCAACATCTCCCTGCCTCTAATCCATATTTTATACCCCCTGACTGTCAGGAAGAAGAACATCTAGCTACCTACTGGGTTTGAATAAGAATTAAAAAAAAAAAAAAAAAAAAAAAAAAAAATGAAAAGACGGCCAGCGTAGAGAATATTTGTCTTGATTTAAGCACACACCAGTGAAATGCATGTGACAGATACATTCCCCGGAGATCAGCAACTTAGTTTTTGCTGCCACAGTGATAATTAGGCTTCATAATTACTAGGCCGGCATAAGCCGAGGTCTCCGTTCTGTCACCGGTGGCATGTCAGTCATGGGCAAGATTGTCCCGGCGGTCCCCGAGTGCCCTTTTTACATTACCATATTGTCACCATTGTATTAATCTGTATTGTTCTGGATGTAAATGAGCGAGCGATCGTTTGTAAGCTTTGCCCTCTCATACAAACATGTGGTGTAGGTTTTTCTTTTTTTTTTTTTTCTTTCCCTCTCCCGTCAAAAACCGCCATAGGGCGTTCTCACACTGAAAATAATTACATCTCTGCCATATGGACTCATTTATATTCCATTACAGATTACGTTAATAGGGTGTAAGATTACGCCTCTAAGGCAGGCAATGCCAATTCACAATCAACTACAAGTGCCAGCCAATCTAGGACTTGCCGTTCCTCGGAGACTTGACGCTTAACACCGGTCAAATTTTTTGCCTAGAGTGAGGAAGAGTTAAAATTTCTGTGGCTCCTTTTGGGCTCATTCACGCTAGCAGCTGGTGGGGGAAACCCCAGAACTGAGATGCACTTTTACTACAGTAGCCCCCTCCAAATTTGACCTATTCAAGTGAATGGGTCTGGTGTTCAATGCATGCGGTTGTGGTGCGCTAGTGCAGGGTTCGAGGGGTCAAAGTAGGCGGCGAGGAGACAATAGAACGCCTCCTTGCCACCTGTCAAATGCAATCTGAAGAGCATTCTAAACACTAATCACTCTTTAGAGACCAAAGCTTGTGTGAACGAGCCCTTTGAGAGATTTTTCTTACTTCCTGTCTCTGTGACACCTGTTAAAGCAATGGGATGGGAGCAGGGCCATAGATAAGGGGGTACCACCAGTTCTCCTGTACGGGGCTCGGGCCAGCAGGGGGGCCCATGCAGCAGGGTGCATCGGATGTGGGCAGGTAGGGTAATCAGTGCAGCAGGGGGGCAATTACTGGAAGTACTGGGAGGAGAAACAGAAGGTGCCACTCTAAGTGCAATAAATAGTGGAAATGTTTAATGTAAAGGGTTAAAAATAGCTGTACTCACAAAAGAACTATGTCCAAGGGCGTGTGATACTGAGATGGTGAGCTGGATGTCCATGGAAGGTGTAGAACAAGCGATTTCCGTATCCTGGAGGGCTGTCTTGTTGCTAAAAACGAGCTGGGGCATCCACTGCTGACACTTCCTGGTCAGTGGAGCGCACACCAGCAACCAGGTGGATCAGTTTACTTACGGGGGCGGGAGCCGGTCTCGTCCAATAGGCAAAAGTTTTCAGAGCATGCGCTCTTTCCTCAGGCCTCAATTACTGGAACAATGCCCTGCATGGCTCTCTCTGCAGCAGCTGAAAGCGGGCTTCCTCCTTCTCCATCACCTTCCATGTGCACCATACATTTCTCCCTGCTGCCCATGCCCCCCCTGTGTCCCCCACCCCACCCTTGCAGTGCTCCTCTTCTTCCCGCTGGCAGCTGCAAGCAAACATTAGGATCCTTCAAGATTGAGAGTGGGGGAAGTGTTAGGTAAATATGTCTACCAGCCAGGGGTGGACTGACGACTCATGGGGCCCCCGGGCAATAGGAGATTATGGGGCCCCCAGGCAATCAGAGATTATGGGGCCACACAGTATACACATACACACACACACACAGTATACAATCACACAGTATACACATACATGTACACAGAGTATACACAGACATGTTTCTATTGGCTGAGAAGGTACTGGGGAAGTGGGGCAGCTATAATCTCGTGATTTTTAGACCAAAAGGATGTCTGTAAGGGACATTTCAGAGACAGATGTAAAAAAAAACACAGATTTTTACATACTGTCCCTGGTTTTATTGAGGCTGGCAACCCTGATGGGGCCCCCTAGTGGCCCAGTGCCCGAGAAGCCGAATGGTCAGTCCGCCCCTGCTACCAGCCCATTTCTTTCCCGAATGAACACACTGAGTGATCAGTACCAATCACTTCTCTGTGTCTCTTAACTGGCCTGCATAGAGTCCTGACCTCAACCCGATAGAACAGCTTTGGGATGAATTCGAGCGGAGACTGTGAGCCAGGCCTTCTCGTCCCCATCAGTGCCTGACCTCACAAATGCGCTTCTGGAAGAATGGTTAAACATTCCCATAGACACACTCCTAAACCTTGTGGACGGCCTTCCCAGAGGAGTTGAAGCTGTTATAGCTGCAAAGGGTGGGCCAACTCAATATTGAACCCTACGGACTAAGATTGGGATGCGATTAAAGTTCATGTGCGTGTAAAGGCAAGTGCCCCAATACTTTAGAAAATATAGTCCAGCATCTCATCTCTTTTGGTCAGATTAGTTTTTTGCAATGTCTACCTCGATTTTTGTATTAATTGCTCTTTTAGTCGTTCACTCCCGCCAGCCAGAAAACGTAAAGAAATAGATATGTTTGTCAGTCACACGCTGCGTTCCATCGCGCCCCATCCTCAAATTCATCAGCTGGGGCCCCACCTCCGTCGCACTCCACAGCGGCGTGCTGCATGTAGACTTTTTGAAAGAAAGTTAGATAGAAGTCATTTAACTAATGCAAATACCTCGGTGTAATTACCTTACAGGACGTGTGGCTTTTATATGGAAGCCGTAATGAGAGTCTTTTTTTCAGAGTTTGTTTATCATTCTTACAAATTCACAATCAGCCGTATTTGGCGGGGAGCACTGCTGTGAACGCTGGTAAGTTTTGCATAGATTAAAAATTGTTGTCAGGAATATAGCTTTTATTTAATCCTCTGTAATGTTTATTTGTACTGTGTGAGATTTATTTTATTGCACTAATGGCTCGCTTATTTATGGCGGAAAAACAAGATTTTGTCACTTTCCAGCTGGGCAGTAAACTTGAAAGAAAAGTCCATCTATGTGATTTTTTTAAAAAAGTAGAATGTAAGGAAAAGCTGGATATTATTTTATAAATGAGTCCCTGTTAGCAGTGGCGGTGCGTCCATAGAGGGCGCAGGACTCAGAGCGCTGCTCCCACTCTCCTGCACCGCTCTATCACCAATAGATAGATTCATGCATTGCATGAATCTATCTATTGTCACTGCTGCCGCCCCCTATTCAGGTGTCCGGCCCCTTGTCGGGCGCCGGGCATCTGAATTACAGTGGCGGGGTTTCTTTGGAAGCGCCCGATTAGAGCTGTCGGCTATAATAGGCGTCCTGGTTAGAGCAGTGGGCTCTAATAGGCTTCCAAAAGTGTAAACAGCTGGCGCAAAGCTGTGCATTCGCTGTTTACACAGTGTTGTGTTGTGTTAGAGAAACGAATATATTGCTTCCCTAACACTGACCCGCCTCTCAGCCAATCAGGTTGCCGAGTCTGTGTTACCTGTCACCCGATTGGCTGAAGTCACAGGCGGTGTGATTGGACACCTAGGCGTCCAATCATTGCAGAAGAGAAGAGGAGGAGCGCGGGAGAAGCTATCAGGTCTGGATGAAATGGAGGACACCGGACACTGCTCGCCGCCTGCCGCCGTCACCCGCTGCACACTGGAGACAAGGTAAGTGCCGGGCAGATGGCGGGCGGGGGGCACATTGGCAGCACTTGGGACACAGTGGCCACACTTGGGCACAGTGGCAGCACTTGGGGCACATTGGCAGCACTTGGGGCACAGTTGCAGCATTTAATGGGCACAGTGGCAGCATTTGGGGCACATTGGCAGCACTTGGGGCACAGTGGCAGCATTTAATGGGCACAGTGGCAGCATTTAGGGCACAGTGGCAGCACTTGGGGCACAGTGGCAGCATTTGGGGCACAGTGGCAGCACTTGGGGCACAGTGGCAGCATTTGGGGCACAGTGGTAGCATTTAATGGGCACAGTGGCAGCATTTGGGGCACAGTGGCAGCGTGTGATGGCTGCAATTGATGGGGTTTTCTTCTGAGTTTTTCAGTTTGTTTGCGCCCCCCCCCCCCAAAAAATTTTGAGCACCAGCCGCCACTGCCAGTTAGGGGAAGTGAGGTTATCTCTCCCCAGCAAGGAAAGTCAGAAATAAATGTTTGACAGATAAAAACAGACACCCCCCCACTACTCCCACAGATTCCCTGCCTTGAGCCCCCACTGGAGAGATACTTCCCCTGGATCCCCGGCTCTGAGCCTACTCCTCCTGGAGACCCACTTCTCACTCCTCTCATGTACATACTCCCCACTGTCATACCCTCAACACTTCTCTCTTGTACATACTGATACTGCCCACTGTCATACCCTCCACACTTCTTTCCTGTACATACTGCCCACTGTCATACCCTCTTCACTCCTCTCCTGTACATACTGCCCACTGTCATACCCTCCACATTCCTCTAGTGTACATACTGCCCACTGCCATACCCTCCACACTCCTCTCCTGTACATACTGCCTGCCTTGAGCCCCCACTAGAGAGATACTTCCCCTAGATCCCCGGCTCTCAGCCCCCTCTGGATTTACCCCCCAAGTCCCCACTGAAGTATTACTCCTCCTGGTGCCCCCCTTCTCACTCCTCTCATGTACATACTGCCCACTGTCATACCCTCAACACTTCTGTCTTGTACATACTGCCCACTGTCATACCCTCCACACTTCTCTCCTGTATATACTGCCCACTGTCATACCCTCCACATTCATCTAGTGTACATACTGCCTTCTGTCATAACCTCCTCACTCCTCTCCCGTGCATACTACCTTCTGCCATACCTTCCTCACTCCTCTCCTGGGCATACTACCTTCTGTCATACCCTCCTCACTCCTCTCCTGTGCATACTACCCACTGTCATACCTTCCACATTCCACTACTGTGCATAATACCCACGGTCATTCCACCCACACTCCTATCCTGTGCATACTACCTGCTTTCATATGCTTCACACTATTCTTCTGCATATAAAACCTCAAATACAAGCTTACACACTCCTATCCTTCACATAGAACATGTTCAAATCCCCTTCATCACAAAATGATTATATTGTTTCTATTTCGTATGGACCCTTCACATATACTGCAGATTGTAAAAAAAAAAAATGCATTAACCACTTCAGCCCCGGACCAATTGGCAGCCAAAGGACCAGGCCCCTTTTTGCGATTCGGCACTGCGTTGCTTTAACTGACAATTGTGCGGTTGTGCGACGTGGCTCCCAAACAAAATTGGCGTCCTTTTTTTTTTTTTCCACAAATAGAGCTTTCTTTTGGTGGTATTTGATCGCCCCTGCGGTTTTTATTTTTTGCGCTATAAACAAAAATATAGCGACAATTTTGAAAAAAAATGATATATTTTTTGCTTTTTGCTATAATAAATATCCCCAAAAAATATATAAAAAAACATATTTTTTCCTCCGTTTACGCCGATATGTATTCTTCTACATATTTTTGGTTAAAAAAAATCGCAATTAGCGATTATTGATTGGTTTGCGCAAAAGTTATAGCGTTTACAAAATAGGGGATAGTTTTATAGCATTTTTTTTTATATTTCTTTTTTTTTACTAGTAATGGCGGCGATCTGTGATTTTTATTGTGACTGCGACATTATGGCGGACACATCGGACATTTTTGACACATTTTTGGGACCATTGTCATTTATACAGCAATCAGTGCCATTTAAATGCATTGATTCCTGTATAAATGACACTGGCAGTGAAAGAGTTAACCAATAGGGGGAGGGGAGGGGTTATGGGCTGTGACGTGTGTGTTTTTTTAACATTAGGGGGCGGGGCTGACGTCTGACGTCATTGATCGGCTTTCCTGACGACAGGGAACAGCCGATCAATGACAGGCAGAGCAGGAAGCACGGGGAGAGGTTTGTTTACACAGACCTCTCCCCGTTCTTCAGCTCTGTGACCCGATCGCGTGACACCAGCGGCGATCGGGTCCGCTGGTCCCGCGGCCGTGGTCACGGAGCTCCTGACCGGGGCGCGCACGCGACCACGGCTAGGCTTTTAAAGGGCCACGTACCTGTACGTGGTTCTGCCTAGCCGTGCCATTCTGCCGACGTACATCGGCGTGAGGCGGTCGGGAAGCGGTTAATAATACTTTCCCTAAATGTGCAGAAACATTTTAGCTGTTGTTTGTATTAACAAAGTCAAATTTTGTTTACTATACTTGTTTTTACATTTTTTTTATTCCTTTGTTACACCTAAGTGCTCATGGTTTCCTGCAGTTTCCATCACTTCCCATCTTCATGCACTCCATATAATTTCTCAGGGCAGGTTTTCTGATAGTGACTATGGTCCATGTCTGTCACCCCATAACAGGAAGCACATGAACACATTTCAGTACAGTTTTCTCATGATGCTGGTACCATGGCAGAATATGCCCACATCCCATATAGTACAGTGCATCCGGAAAGTATTCACAAAGCTTCGCTTTTTCCACATTTTGTTATGTTACAGCCTTAATACAAAATGGATTGAATCAATTATTTTTCTCAAAATTATACAAACAATACCCCATAATGACAACTTGAAAGAAGTTTGTTTGAAATCTTTGCAGATTTATTAAAAATAAAACTGGAAAAAATCCCATGTACATAAGTATTCACAGCCTTTGCCATGGCACACAAAATTGAGCTGATCATCCTTGAGATGTTTCTACAACTTGATTGGAGTCCACCTGTGGTAAATTGAGTTGATTGGACATGATTTGGAAAAGGCACACACCTGTCTATATAAGGTCCCACAGGTAACAGTGCATGTCAGAGCACAAACCATGAAGTCCAACGAATTGTCTGTAGACCTCCGTGACAGAATTGTATGGAGGCACAGATCTGGGGAAGGGTACAGAAACATTTCTGCAGCATTGAAGGTCCCAAAGAGCACAGTGTCCTCCATCATCCATAAATGGAAGAAGTTTGGAACCACTAGGACTCTTTCTAGAGTGGGCCACCCAGGCCAAACTGAGCAATTGGGGGAGAAGGGCCTTAGTCAGGGAGGTGACGAAGAACCCAAATGGTCACTCTGACAGAGCTCCAGTGTTTCTCTGTGGAGAGAGAACCTTCCAGAAGAACAACAATCTCTGCAGAACTCCACCAATCAGGCCTGTATGGTAGAGTGGCCAGACGGACCCAAAAGGCACCTGAAGGACTCTCAGTCCATAAGAAACAAAATTCTCTGGTCTGATGAAATAAAGATTAAACTTTTTAGCCTGAATTGCAGGCGTCATGTCCGGAGGAAACCAGGCCCCGCTCATCACCTGGTCAATACCATTCCTACAGTGAAGCATGGTAGTGGCAGCATCATGCTGTGGGGATGTTTTTCAGTGTCAGGAACTGGGAGACTAGTCAGGATGGAGGGAAAGATGAATGCAGCAATGTACAGATACATCCTTGATAAAAACCTGCTCCAGAGCGCTCTGAACCTGAGACTGGGGTGAAGGTTCATCATCCAACAGGACAATGACCCTAAGCACACAGCCAAAATAACAAAGCAGTGGCTATGGGACAACTCTATGAATGTCCTTGAGTGGCCCAGCCAGAGCCCAGACTTTAACCCGATTGAACATCTCTGGAGAGAACTGAAAATGGCTGTGCACCGACACTCCCCATCCAACCTGATGGATCTTGAGAGGTCCTGCAAAGAAGAATGGGAGATACTGCCCAAAAATAGGTGTGCCAAGCTTGTAGCATCATACTAAAAAAGACGTGAAGTTGTAATTGGTGCCAAAGGTGCTTCACCAAAGTATTGAGCAAAGGCTGTGAATACTTATATACATGGGATTTTGTTAATTTTTTTTATTTTTAATACATTTACAAAAATTTAAAAACAAACTTCTTTTTACATTGTCATTATGGGGTATTGTTTGTAGAATTTTTAGGAAAATAATGAATTTAATCCATTTTGGAATAAGGCTGTAACAAAATAAAATGTGGGCATACAGCGGTTATAGCAAAGAACCACCCCCTTTGCAGCCTGAAATTAAGACAGACACAGTTTTTGTTTTATCCAGCTGTATTTACTCAGTGCAGCTTATTACATCCAAATGAAAGATATAACTCCAACATAAAAAAATAACAATAAAAAACAATTCAAGAACAGAATCACTGAGTTGGGAAAAGAATCACCCCCTCCTAAAAATGACTTGTAAACTCAATCAGGGGTAGTTAATCACCTTCTCAATGGCACACAAAGTCATTTGACTTTCAACTGTGATCAGCTGCGGTCATTTTGATTAGCTCAGCCTGAAAAGAGCTTTCCTGGAGTCCCTGGTAGTGCAACTAAAGTAAACAATCAACTATGGGTGGCAAAACACTGTCACTCCAGCATAAAGTTGTGGACAGGCACAAGTCAGGAGGTGGATACAAAAAATGTCAAAGGCTTTATTAATGCCTAGAAGCACAGTGAAGTATATTATTAAGAAGCGGAAGGTATTTGGTACAACATAGACCGTCCCTGGATCAGGACATCGCTCCAAACTGGTCAGAGAGGCTACCAAGAGGCCTACAGCAACTCTGAAGCAGTTGCAGGAATTTTTGACAAAGAATGGTCATTGTGTGCATGTGACAACAATATCACAAATTCTCCACCAATGTGGCTTGTATGGGAGGGTTGCAATAAAAAAAGCCACTCCTCAAGAAAGGCCACATGTAGTCACCACTGAGCTTTGCCAAAATGCACCTTGAAGTTTCTGAGGCCACAAAGGTATTATGGACAGATGAGTCTAAAATGTATTATTTGGCCTCAACGTCAAATTATATATCTGGCAGATTTCCAATACAGCTCACCATCCAAACAACACCGTTCCTACAGTAAAGCATAGAGGGTGGTAATATCCTGTTATGGGGGTGTTTCTTTGCAGCAGGGACTGGAGCACATGTCAGGATAAAAGGAAAAATGGATGGGGCAAAATACCATCAAATTCTTGAGGAAAATTTGTTGCCCTCTGCCAAAAGTTGTCAATGGGAAGAAGGTTTACTTTTCAACATGACAATGACCCAAAGCACACAGCAAAAATTACCATACAGTGGTTAAAGGAGAAAAAGGTGAATGTCCTGGCATGGCCTAGTCAGAACCCAGACTTAAACACCATTGAAAATCTGTGGAATAACTTCAAGACTACAGTTAACAAACGGTCCAAAACACATAAAATGCATAAAGTTTATTATACAAATAATAAAAAAACTAGGGCTGTTGCTGATTAAAATTTTCGTGTTCGATTAATCAATTTTTTTCAATCGATTAATCGACTAATTTCAATTAATTATAACGCACATACAGATCCAACTACTTTTAGCTGATCTCCTTGCATTGCAACTCTGCATTAGTCAGTGGTAAATGTGGTATACACTATATACAATCACCCGACACTAGTTAGTTTCCACAATCCATGACTTAACTTCACAGTTCACACAAATACGTTTTAAATTCAAACTGTAGCACTGACGTAAGTAATTTTTTTTGTCCACAGTAGCGTGACAATCCCTCCACCTCCGGTCTAACTAATCACTCACACCTTATGGCATGGACCCCTGTGCAAACAGGTGGTCATGCAAGCGGGGATCTCAGCAAGGACGCCAGGTCATGGGTAGAAAGAAAAGATCTAAGTGCTGACCGCTAAAGTATAAGATTTAATTTTTTGTGTTCAAACACAAACTACTCACATGAAGATGATAAAAACACAGCATGTAAAGCCCACAATCGTGTTAGTTCCGTAGGGCAGCAGCGGGTGACGTCATGTGTAGCTCCTCCCCCGTACGCGTTACGTTCAATCAGAACTTCAACGTCACCGGACTCCTCCCCCCTTCCATTCCTTAGCAGATGGAGGCCCTTGGGGAAGGGGGGAGGAGTCCAGTGACGTCGATGTCCTTGACATCACCGGATCTCCGACAGAACTCCCTGAATACCCGGAAGCCGGCAGAGAGGTGAGTACCAATCAAAAGAATTTTGATCGATTAATCAAGGAATTAATCTTTAATTTTCACAGCCCTGAAAAACACATATACAAATCCCATATAAAAATTGGTTGACTTATATATTTCACATAGTGAGGATTCATACCACAATATCGCTCAACGTGTTTTGAACATTGTAATATCTTCATCAGGAGAATTTGTGGATAAGATCTCAAACAAACTGGCAATTTTTGAAAACACATGAACAAAGACCTTTATGGAATGGTCACAAGGTATTACTTTGATGAAAGCTTCAGATTACATTTTTTTTTTTTTAAATGAGTTTGAAATGACTTTAACATGTTAAAGCTTATATGAGACTTTAGTGATTGGGCTCACATATACTTTAATAAATAAAGAGGCGTGCCGTCTCTCTGCTTATATAATTTCCTCCTATAACCCTTAATCATTGTGGCAAATAATTGCTTGGCTTCTGACTAAATTGGCCCCAAAGTAGGCGTATTTATCTGTAAGAAAATTAGACTGTAAGCCGATGTAGGTCAGGGGAGGATGGGAACAGTCGGACTGTGCATATTCTGACATTTTATGAATTAGCATGACTAGGGAAGCCAGATAACTTGCTATACCACCCAAATACCTACAACAAACATACCTGAAATAACGAGGACACCTGGTGGGTGAAAATGGCCTTGCGGCCTTTTATTAACAAAATATAGAAAACGTATTAATAAATATTTCAACATAAATATTCAACCGTAAAATCTTGAAAAATATAAAACTGTAAACAATGAACGTATCCTAGTCCCTGACGACCCATCTTAAATTTTAGTTGAGCCTGCAGCCCCTGTTCTAGGCGTTACGCCAACTGACCGCAGACCCCCAACTTCTAGACAGTTACTGACTGCCATTAGAGCCAAAAAGGACTCCATCTCAGGGATGGGTCCCCACTTTAAACCAATATTCTATATATATTCGATATATAGACATAAAACTGTCGCCAAGGACCCACGCCTGATCACCACTTCTAATAGCCTTAAACACTAAAATTAGGGAGGGAGGGCGGGAAATTCCCTATCTCCTGCTGACCCCTAGACGAACTGGTGACTCCACCCTGAACCAGCAAACCTATATACTGCTCCACCCCTTCAACACCCGTCCAATAAGGTAAGTGCAGTAACAACTTTCCTTAAGGAAAACAAATCCTTAACCCTTTCCCCGCTACAGTTCCTTGCACCCTGTCATGTGTGTACTGTGCCTACGCTGCGCTTCTGCTGCGTACATGTCTTGACTAGGGAAGCCAGATAACTTGCTATACCACCCAAATACCTACAACAAACATACCTGAAATAACGAGGACACCTGGTGGGTGAAAATGGCCTTGCGGCCTTTTATTAACAAAATATAGAAAACGTATTAATAAATATTTCAACATAAATATTCAACCGTAAAATCTTGAAAAATATAAAACTGTAAACAATGAACGTATCCTAGTCCCTGACGACCCATCTTAAATTTTAGTTGAGCCTGCAGCCCCTGTTCTAGGCGTTACGCCAACTGACCGCAGACCCCCAACTTCTAGACAGTTACTGACTGCCATTAGAGCCAAAAAGGACTCCATCTCAGGGATGGGTCCCCACTTTAAACCAATATTCTATATATATTCGATATATAGACATAAAACTGTCGCCAAGGCCCGCCACCGCGGCACAAATGTGAAGCCTCACATCTGTGCCCGCCGCCACGCCAAGAAAGCACGTTGTATGCCATCTTCCAACCCCAGCGCCCACAAGTCAATCCCCACCGGGTTGAGACGCACCCCATCCGCCCTGAGATACCTCCAGGTGTCCACCTCGAGCTCCCAATGCCGCACAACCACACCTCCATTGCGAGAGATAAACCTGCCCACCTCCTTGTTGACCTTGACCCGTGTCTTGTTCAGGCTGTCCCACGACCGTGCCCCTCTCCAAGCCATGCGGCACACAATGTCCGACCAGACTACAGTCATTCCTGGGAACGATGACCTAAGCCTGAAGAAATCCCACTGTATATCCTTGATGACCTTTCTCATGGGCCTAACACACAGATCGTTCCCCCCCACATGTAATACCAGGATGTCCGGGGCCCGGTCCAGGCGTGCAAATTGGTGCACCGCTGGGACCACCCTATGCCACCTCATACCAGGAAGGCCTATCCATCTCACTGTTCCATCCTCCCTGGCCAACCTCAACTGCCTCCCATTAGGCCTAACGTCAGCCCTCCTGGCCCCCCAAAAAACATAAGAGTGCCCCATGATCCACACGAGACATCTGGGGGAACCTGAAAAACAAATGAAACAATACCCAGAACAAATTCTAACAATATACACTCAGTGCATGTCTAACAATTCACAATAGATGAGGCCTGACATAAAGACGGTACCTAGCAGATTCCCATCTGCCTATCCTTCTTATTACCTCCCCCGGAAGACCCCACCTGGCCGCCTCTGTAGCCGCCCCAATCCTGAACGAATGGGCTGCGAATTCCAACGGCGCAAAACCACTCACCTCCAAGCATCTCCGGAACACCGCCGTGAATTGAAATCTGGAGAGAAACGACCCGTCCTGGTGCATGAAAAAAGCCCCCCCCCCCTCGGGGCGGACCTCCCAAAATCGCTTTATGGCCATAACGGGACAGGTGACGGTATCCTTGCCGGGAAATAATTTTACCCGCACACCCTTGCCTTCCTGATCCGTTTTTGATCTGCTGATCCATAACTCCACGGCCCCCTCCCTCAGGGCCACATCCCCCCATCTTAAACCCCCCGCTACCCTCTTAGACGGGGAAACCAACTCACCTATCCTGAAGGCCCCGAAGAATGCCACCACAAAGACTGCCTGAAACAGAATTCTCTCAAAACCCGACATACATACCTCACCTAAGACCGACACGATTTTTTCCAGCACCGCAAATGACACCGGGCGCCTGGAGTCCGGCTTGCGAGACCCTCTCCTATATCCCCTCAAAGCCCTACGTACCACAAAAGCCTTTGTGGTGTCCTGCATACCCTTTAACTGAATTAAAAAGGCCAGCGCGGTCATCTTTTTACTGATGGCGGACGCGGAGACCCCCCCCGTGTAGTTCTGGCAAATGAAACACAACACCCTGTTCTGTACATCCCCGGGGTCCCCCGACCCACCGACCTCCTGCTCCAACGTCCCCCATTCTTGCCATACTTTCCTATAGGCTCTCCACGTGTTATCGCTGAGGGACTGTCGTATCAACCTGTCTGCGATTCCAGTGCGATCTTCCACAAGTCCTGGGGGCACACTTCCCCTGCCTGCTTCGCCTCCGGTGCCAGCTTGCGAAATTCTGTCCACTGGAAACGAGACAAAGCATCCGCGAGTTTGTTGTCGATCCCAGGGATATGCACCGCATACACAAAGGCATTTATCCTCAAACAACTGAGCACTAGGCGTCTAAGCAACCGGACCACTGGCGGGGATGAGGCCGATACATTGTTGATCGCCCACACCACCCCCATGTTATCGCAGTTGAACCTGACCTTCTTATTGCTCAAATCCTGCCCCCACAATTCCACCGCTAACACTATGGGGAACAGCTCCAACAGAACCAGATTGCCCAGGAAACCTGCTTTCCTCCAGCTCTCCGGCCGCGGGCCTGCACACCACTTCCCCTGACAGTAGGCTCCATATCCCCCGGACCCTGCCGCGTCCGTGAACAGCTCCAGGTCAGCGTTGCTGACCGGGCCTTCCTGCCAAATCGCCTTTCCGTTATAGGAGTCCAAAAAGACATCCCATATTTTCAAATCCTCCTGTAGCTCCCTGGTTAGGCTAACAAAGTGATTGGGCATCTTAACCCCCGCTGTGGCCGCCGCCAGGCGCCTGCAAAATATCCTCCCCATGGGAATGATGCGACACGCGAAGTTCAACTTACCCAGGAGGGACTGAACCTCCCTCAACTTCAACTTGCGTGTCCTGCTGGCCATACCTACCTCCTGTCGTAGCGCCGCCAATTTGTCCTCGGGCAACCTACACTCCATGGCCAGGGAATCAATAGTGATACCCAGAAAAATTAACTCCTCCTGCGGGCCCTCTGTCTTATCCGCCGCCAGCGGAATACCGAACCTGCTCGCCAAATGCTGCACGGTACTCAACAAGAGACCACAGCACCGCGAATCTGGCGGCCCAATGCAAAGAAAATCATCCAGATAGTGGATGATGGAATTAACCCCTGCAACCTCTCTAACTGCCCATTCGAAGAATGAGCTAAACGTTTCAAACAATGCGCAGGAAACCGAACAACCCATTGGCAAGCACCGGTCAACAAAATACTCCCCTTGCCAATGACACCCCAGTAAATGCATGCTCCCCGGGTGCACCGGCAACAAGCGGAACGCCGATTCCACATCCGTCTTAGCCATCAGTGCACCCCTCCCGTATTTTTTCACCCAGGCCACGGCAGCATCAAACGATGTATAGGTAACCGCACAGTCCTGCGGGTCAATACCATCGTTGACTGAGCTGCCCTTCGGGTAGGACAAATGATGTATCATTCGAAACTGCCCCGGCTCTTTCTTAGGGACCACCCCCAGCGGGGAAACTACTAAACCTGGCACCGGAGGGGCCAAAAACGGCCCCGCCATACGCCCTAAAGCCACTTCCTTGGCCAACTTTGCCGACACCACCTCCGGATGCAAGCGCGCTGACTGTAGGTTCCTAGCTGCCGGAGGGACCTCCCGCAGGGAACTCGGGATCCTAAAGCCCATGCTAAAACCCTCCTCCAGTAGTCGCGCCGCCGCCCGATCCGGATACCTACTTAGGAAAGGAAGCATCCTTGCTAAGTTCACCGGCGTCACTCCTCTTTTCAGCCGTATCTCCTGGGCGACCTTTTCCCTGCCTGAAACACTTTGCGAATGGGTGCGTTCCGCTGCAGCCCGAGCACTCGTGCTTGTATCTGCACGAACTCCCGTATCGGCAAGTTCCTTCGTTGAACTGCCAACACACACCTTTTTTCTTAAGGGCCGGCGATCCTGTAGATGAGACGCCGCCGGCCCCCCCTGGAAAAAACTGGCCACCAGCCCTGGATGATGTCATCAACTTCATCCACAGGCTGATGTCCTTGTGGTCCCACCGTATAGACGGGCGCACTGCCTTCCGCTGACGAAATTGTTCGTCATACCTAAGCCATGCCAGCCCCCCATAAACCCTGTGGGCCTCACTAATGGCTTCCAGGTAGCAAAATAAAGCCGAACAGTTCTCTGGCGCCTTTTCCCCAATCACACTGGCAAATATCGCAAACGCTTGTAACCAATTCGCGAACGTGCGGGGAATCAGCCTGTATCTGCGCTTCTCTTCCTCATCCTTCTTGCTCTCATCCGGCTTCACCCTGTCTAAATTGAATTTCTCTAGCGGGAGCAGCGAAAAAATTTCAATATACTCATCCTTCCATATCCTCTCCCGCACTTCCTTTTTCAAATGTGCACCTAACGGTCCCTCGAAGCACACGTACACCTCGCAACGGGCGGCGTCTGCCAAGCGTACCTTTTCCGCTTCCTGGTCCTTTGCTGTGTCCCTCGCCGCTGTGCCCCCGACGTCTTTTTCCGTTTGCGTCTCCGCCGACATGGAAGCCGCAGGCCCTGGTGGATTGGCCGGATTGCCCCCCGCCACCCCGATCAGGCCCCCGGATGGGGGCATCCAGGGGCTGACCCGCGTCAGAGGTTGCGCAGCGCTGCCCTCCAAGCGACGCAGCAAATCCCGCAGTGTGTCCCACAAATCCCCCCCCCCCCCCGGTGTGTCCTGCCTATCCCCCCCCCCCTGTCTGCCCTGGCCCCCCTGAGAATGTGGGTGCAGAAAAGAATCAGACTTACCGGGCTGACGCAGGCACAAGGAACCTCCAGCCGCCTGTCCGGACACCCTCGTCGCCACTTGCGAGTCCTCCGACAGCTCTCCCTCTTCTTGGCTGCTGTTGTCCTCTTCCACCCCACGCTGTGGCCTTCGGTCTTCCATCCTGCGGGCGGCTGGCCTAGAAGCTGACCCCCTGGACCGCTCCTCCCTCCTGTGGGATGATGCCCTGGATGCAGAAGCGCTGGCTCTCTCTTCCCTCCTGCTGCGCTGTGGGCTTGAAACTGCAGAGTTCGGCAGGGCAGGGAAGCTGGTGTATTCCAGAGGGCTTTCTCCCTCGCTGCTTCCGGCTCCCTCGCTGACGTCATCAGCCTGCGCCGCCTGAGCGGCCAGCGCGCAGGCATCTGCTCGGCCAGCCCTCCCAGGACCCAGGCCGATCCTGGAGGCGGGGCCTCCCGACCGCCGTTCAGACACTGCTGTTCTGTGTTCTGTCCCCTCGGCTCCTCCCACCGCCAAGATGGCGCCGCCACGAGGTGAGCCGCCGGCCGTTGTGCAGGTAGGGCCGGCGCTCACGGTTCTGGTACTCCCCCGTCGGGTTGCCCCCCCGACCGGAGCATCGCCAGGGGGTGCAACCTGGTGGATCTCTGCCCTCACCTCCACGCTGGGGCGACTGGTGGCCTGTAACCCACCGCTCCCCCTCGGGCTCTGTCTATTGCTGGTCCTCCCCCTTCCCCTCTGAGCCCGGCTGGCATGTTGTTTTGCCGGGGGGCCCGACCTAACTCTGCTGGGGCTCCTGACTCTGCGCTGGGACCTGGGGGGGATATACTCTGGGCTTAAGCGCTCCGGGGGGATAGCCCTCCTAGCACGCGTGGAGGCCGGTCGCCTAGCAACCGGCCCCTGGCTGGCCCCCTGTAAAGTGGCCGTTACCTGGCTCTGCAACCAGTCTGCTCCATGGGCGTCTGCCGCTGCCCTGAGTTGCTCCCAAAGGTGTTCCAACCCGCTCATGGTGTCCTGCTATTTTTTTCCCCAGGCCTCGTACCAGCTCCACCGGGAAATTCCCTATCTCCTGCTGACCCCTAGACGAACTGGTGACTCCACCCTGAACCAGCAAACCTATATACTGCTCCACCCCTTCAACACCCGTCCAATAAGGTAAGTGCAGTAACAACTTTCCTTAAGGAAAACAAATCCTTAACCCTTTCCCCGCTACAGTTCCTTGCACCCTGTCATGTGTGTACTGTGCCTACGCTGCGCTTCTGCTGCGTACATGTCTATACATTTATTTATGGCATCGAAAAATAATAATTTTATAAAATGTAGATCATTAGATTTTTTGACACTTGTAAATGAACTATAAATGAAAAAAAAAAAAAAAAAAAAAAAAAAAAGGTTTTAAATGTCTTAATGTTTGCGGATTTCGTCGGTCATCATTATCTCTTCGTGGCTTCTTGGGCTGTCCAGGGGCAATTAGGTAGAACCTGCTTAAAACTTTTCCTGTTGCGATGTTTAGGATAATGAGAAACCACAAAGAGCAAGAATAACGGGAAAGACAAATGACAGACCGACACGTGATTTAGAAGTAAACACATCAGAAGAGCCGAGGGGTTCGAGGAGAGTCAGCTGGAACGATTAGAAATTAATAACGGCTCGTTGGCAGCATGAAACTGGCAATGTAATTATTTTATTCCCATATTTCCAGCGGTCTTAATGTGGTCATTAAGTTCTATTCTGATGCTGTACGAAAAATGCCTTCTCGTGATGTATTGATCAGCATGGTATTTGGGGATATTGTTGCAGTGCTTAATTATGTTGCCCTTAAAGTGGTATTAAACCCAAAATCAAAATTGAAATATATTGCAGTTTATCACACATTGGATGTGGTGGCTGCATCAGTATTTTTAGGCTTTTTTCTCTCTGTTTTCACCTGGTGAACTGGCCAGTAACATCATATCTCCTGTATTAGAGCGCCCCCACTCTGGATGAAGAAGCACAGGTGGCACCTTTGGACAGCAGCATTGTTAATCTGGGAGGGGGGGAGAGGTAAATGTTCTAGCAGATTTAGATATACTAACAAATTGAAGATAAACCCCAGATAATATTTTATAGGCAGTTACAGCAAACATTTTTTTTTTCCTTTTGGGATGAAGAGTTTAAATAAATAAATAAAAGCTGCAAAAAGTTAGCACCCCTGTCAGTAGTAAATGGTTTGTCTCATCCCTGCAACTGCTATATCTGCAAGACAACCTGTTCTTTTAAAAAACAACAGATGTACTGGCTGGATTACCAGAACATAAAGGAAGGAAATACTTAAAAAGAGAAATTAATGCAGCCACCAAATCTAATGCCGCATACACACGGTCGGAATTTCTGATGGAAACAGTCCGATCGGATCTTCCGACCGTGTGTATGCCCATCAATCTTTTTCTGTCAGCATTTCCGACGGACTTTGTATTGAGAACCTGTTCTTAGTTTTTCCGATGGAAAACCTTTCTATCGGATTTTTCGATCGTGTGTATGCAATTCCGACACGCAAAATTCCGACGCATACTCGTAAACAATTCGACGCATGCTCAGAAGCATTAAACTTCCCTTTTATAGTGCGTTGAACATGTTGTATGCCGTGGTGTTATTGACCGTCGGAATTTGGTGTGACCGTGTGTAGGCAACACAGTTTGAGCGAAATTCCTTTGGAATTCCGACGGGAAAACAATCAGAGCTTTTTTATACGAAAATTCCGATCGTGTGTACGCGGCATAAGAATTGGAAAGCTTCAATATAATAAATGTTTCCTTTTGCATTTAATACCCACATTTGCTGGGGGGGGGGGCACATTTGCTGCTGGGGTACTTTTTTTTAAATGGGGGTTATTTATTTAAGTGGGAGCGCTTCTGACTCTGCACTTCAGCAATTGCACAAAGCAAAAATGCACAGAAAAATACTTTGAAATACACCAAACAGACAGCAGGTTAACCTTGTTTAACCCTTTAACTTTCCATCCACTCTGTAACATGAGCTCTCTACCACTCCTTCTGACAGTTGTATCCTCTCGCCTTAAATTCTCTTTCCTTTACCCTTCTTCTCCACCCCACAGCTTATATAAAACTCCCTCGCTTCTGGCCTCTCCTTATTACTAATTACTATTAACACGCCCATTACCCTGCACCCACTGGCAGCAGCCGCAATCTACAATTTAGTTTCCATTCCTCCATCTTCCAAAACCAGACTCCCCTTCTCTTGCGCACTTTGGAATGCCTGTTCTGTCTGTAACAAACCCACTTCTCTCCACAACCTCTTTATTGCTAACTTATTTAATCTACTCAACATTACTGAAACCTGGCTTCATGAATACGACACTGCTTCTCCTGCTGCCCTCTCTCATGGTGGCCTGTCTAATCTCCTTCTTTGACCTGAAGCAATGGATACATGCTTCTACTTTCTGACAGCAACACCCTCAACCTTGTTTTCCCCTGCCTATGCTCTCTGTGTCACCTCTCCAACAATCCTTTCCCTCTCTCCACCACATTATTGGTTTCACTCTCTTCCTCACTTCCACCTTCTCTCCCTCTAACCGCCTAACAATTTCCCGTAGATACCTTATCCACCTCAACCCTTCTCTACTCTGCTACTGACTACCTCTATTACAAATTCTCGCTCCTGCCTACAACACTTCACTGTCATCCTCCCTAGACACGCTGGCCCCGCCCACTCCACTCAGAATCAGGCCCGACCCTACAACCTTGACAAATAGATGACACCAGAAGTCTGAAAAAATGTAGACAACCTCTTGAGCGCCTGTGGTGTAAGACTTATGCCCCGTACACACGGTCGGACATTCCGACCACAAAATCTGTCGGATTTTGTCCGAAACTTGTGTTGCACACACACGGTCTGACAAAGTTGTCGGAAAATCCGATCGTTCCGAACGAGGTGACATACAAAACGTATGACGGGACTACGTAGGGGCCAGCAGCCAATGGCTTTCGTCTTCAAATTTCTTCTGAGCATGCATGGCATTGGAATTCTCTACACACGATCGGAAAAAGTCTGATCGGATTTTGTTGTTGGAAAATTTTAGATCCTGCTCTCAAATTTTTTCCGTCAGTCCGCTAGAGTGCGCACACGATCGGATTTTCCGACATCATAATCCGATCAGACTTTTTCCATCGGAATATCCGACCGTGTGTACGGGGCATAAGTCTGAGAAAGATTTCGACCAATATAAACTTTCCCTTAAAAAAAATAATTCCTGCCTCCTCACTGCCAAGCAGACCTATTCTATCACTCTCATTAACAACCTAACATCCCGTCCCCGTCAACTCTTCTCTACCTTTAACTCTCTACTTTGTCCTCCACTACCTCCACCCACTAACTCATTCACTGTCCAGGAGATCGCTAATCACTTCAAAAATAAGATTGATACAACCAACTGAGTGACCTGCTCACTGAGAATAACCTTCTTGATCTCCTTTAGTCTGTATTTTGCCCTCAACACTCCACTGAAACTGCTCTCCTAAAACTCACCATTTCACTATTCTGTACTACTCCTGGACCTCTCCGTTGCCTTTGATGGACCACCCCCTCCTCAAAAAACTTCACACCCTTGGTCTCTGTGACTGTACTCTTCACTGATTTTCATCCTACTTATCCAACCGCACCTTTAGCATTACTTACAACTCTACTTCATCTTACTTTCTCTGTCAGTGTCCCCCAGATTCTGTTCTTGGACCTCGCCTATTCTCTATCTACATCTCCTCCTTGAGTCAGGCAATAGCCTCCCATGGCTTCCAATAACATCTCTATGCTGACGACACCCAAATTTATCTCTCTACCCCTCAAATTTATCTCTCTACCCCTCATCTCACTCCTTCAATCTCCTCCAATTTGTTTTCTTCGTTCCTCCCAAGACCTCCTGCTCTCTAGCTCCCTAGTCACCTCCTCCCATGCTCGCCTCCAGGACTTTTCCTGAGCCTCTCCCATCCTATCGAACTCCCTACCCTAATCTGTCTGACTACCTCCTACTCTGTCCACTCTTGGACGATCCCTGGAAACCTATTCTGCCCCTACCTAACAACTGTATTTTTATTTTCTTCATCAGCTTATCCCGCACAGCTATTACCTTTTATATCACTTGACCCTCCCTCCTAGATTGTAAGCTCTAACGAGTAGGGCCCTCTGACTCCTCCTGTATTAAATTGTATTGTAACTGTACTGTCTGAGCTCATGTTCTAAAACGATTTGCAAGCAGTTGGCGCTATATAAATCCTGTATAATAATAATAATGTCGCTTTAACCACTTAAGCCCCGGACCATTTGGCTGGCCAAAGACCAGAGCAAATTTTGCGATTCGGCACTGCAACACTTTAACTGACAATTGCGCGGTCGTTTTTGCTCCTTTTTTCCCCATAAATAGAGCTTTCTTTTGGTGGTATTTCATCACCTCTGCTTTTTTTTGCGCTATAAACAAAAATAGAGCGACAATTTTGAAAAAAAACGCATTATTTTTTACTTTTTGCTATAATAAATATCCCCAAAAAATATATAAAAAAAAATATTTTTTTCCTCAGTTTAGGCCGATATGTATTCTACATATTTTTGGTAAAAAAAATCGCAATAAGCGTTTACTGATTGGTTTGTGCGAAAGTTATAGCGTCTACAATATAGGGGTTCGTTTTAAAGCAATTTAATTAATATTTTTTTTTTTTTTACTAGTAATGGCAGCGAGCTGCGATTTTTATTGTGACTGCATCATTATGGCGGACACATCGGACAATTTTGACAAATTTTTGGGACCATTGTCATTTTTACAGCGATCACTGCTATAAAATTGCATTGATTACTGTAAAAATTACACTGGCAGTAAAGGGGTTAACCACTAGGAGCTAGGGGGTGTGTCCTGGGGAGTGTTTCTAACTGTAAGGGGGATGGGCTACGAATGATACTTCACTGATCATAGCTCCTGATCACAGGGAGCTATGATCAGTGACAGTGTCACTAGGCAGAACGGGGAGATGCTTGTTTACATTATCATCTCCCAGTTCTTTAGCTCCGTGAGACAATCGCGGGTATTCCCGCGGCGATCAAGTCCACGGGTCCCGCGATCTGACTCACGGAGCTCCCGGCAGGGTCGCGCGCGTGCCGCGGCAAATTCAAAGGGACGTACCTGTACGCCCATTTGCCCAGCCGTGCCATTCTGCTGACATATATGTACATGCGGCGGTTGGCAAGTGGTTAAGGAGTGTGCCTATGGGAATGTTGGGGCATTGGATGGGCCATTCCAAAACTTTAATCTTCTTCTGGTGAAGCCATTCCTTTGTTGATTTGGATGTATGTTTTGAGTCGTTGTCATGCTGAAAGATGAAGATCCTCTTTATGTTCAGCTTTCTAGCAGAAGTCTGAAGGTTTTGTGCCAATATTGACTGGTATTTGGAACTGTTCATAATTCCCTCTACCTTGACTAAGGCCCCTGTTCCAGCTGAAGAAAAACAGCCCCAAAGCATGATGCTGCCACCACCATGCTTCACAGTGGGTATGGTGCTCTTTTGGTGATGTGCAGTGTTGTTTTTGCGAAACATGTCTTTTGGAATTATGGCCAAAAATGTCATGCTTTTGGGAGACTTCAGATGTGTTTTTGCCAAATTTAGCCGGGCTTGGATGTTTTTCTTCGTAAAAGAAAAGGCTTCCGTCTTGCCACTCTACCCCATAGCCCTGACATATTAACAATAAGGGAGATTGTTGTCACATGTACCACATAGCCAGTACTTGCCAGATACTCCTGCAGCTCCTTTAATGTTGCTGTAGGCCCCTTGGCAACCTCCCTGACCAGTTTTCTTTTCGTCTTTTTTGCAATTTTGGAGGAATGTCCACTTTTGGTAATGTCACTGTTGTGCCATATTTTCTCCACTTATTGATGACTGTCTTCACTATATTCCATGGTATATCTAATGCCTTGGAAATTATTTTGTACCCTTCTCCGGACTGATACCTTTTAACAATGAGATCCCTCTGATGCTTTGGAAGCTCTCTGCGGACCATGGCTTTTGCTGTAGGATGCAACTAAGAAAATGTCAGGAAAGACCTACTAGAACAGCTGAGCTTTATTTGGGGTTAATCAGAGGCACCTTAAATGATGGCAAGTGTGTACTGACTCCTATTTAACATGAGTTTGAATGTGATTGCTTAGTTCTGAACACAGCTACATCTCCAGTTATAAGAGGGTGTGCACACCTATGCAACCTCATTATTTTTTTTTAAGAATTTTGATTTTGTGGGATAAAGACAGGACATTAGAAAGCATATTTGCGGGCGCAGCTGCTCTAATAAACAGTAGGAATACAGAAATGAAGCAAAAAGGAAGTTCTGGACAGCCGCACTCCGGAATATAGTCTTTATTGTAAGAAATCCAAAAATACAAGCCACAGCAGAAAATTGGGCAAACGAGCTGACAAACGACTGACGCATTTCACACTTAACAGTGCTTAACTACTTCCCACCCGGCGACTGTACATATACGGCCGGGTGGGAGCCATCTACTTCTGATAGGACGTTCCGGAACGTCCTTCAGAAGTAGAGGGATCGCGCGCGCGCGTGCCCGCGCATCGGCGCGATCCCGATGCGGCCGTGTCACACGGACATGGCGCATCTCGGATCGGCAGGAGGGCTCGGTGATTGGCCCTCCTGATCACATGACGGCTGTATCGAATCACAGCCGTCATGTGATGTAAGCAAACAGCCGGTTGCTAGGCAATCAGCTCTCCTCTCCTCACACGGAAGTCGTCGGTGAGGAGAGGAGAGCGGGTCGCTGCATCCGGCTGGTGATCAGTGAGTATTAGCTGTTTTTTTTACAGCTTTTTACTCACTGATCACCAGTCTAGTGTCCCAACAGTGTAAACACACATGTCCCCACACATGTCCCCAAAACACACATGTCCCCAAATAATAACACATGTCCCCAAATAATAAAAACACATGTCCCCCACATATGTCCCAGTAAAATCACATGTGCCAATGATTATCTGCACACATATGTCCGTGATCACCTGCACACGCGAACTAATTTTTATACACTTAACAGAATTTTTTTTTACTAAAAGCATGTAGCAGAATACATTTTGGCTTAAATTTATGAAAAAATTTGATTTTATTGGATTTCTTTATAAAAAAGAAAGTAGAAAATATTGTTTTTTTTCAAAATTTCCGCTATGTTTTCGCTTATATCGCAAAAAATAAAAAACGGAGTCGCGAATAAATACCACCAAACTAAAGCTCTATTTGTGCGAACAAAATGATAAAAAATTCATTTGGTTACAGCATTGCATGACCGCGCAATTGTCACTGAAAGTGCGAGAGCGCTGAAAGCTGAAAATTGGTCTGGGAAGGAAGAGGGCGAAAGTGCACAGTATTGTAGTAGTTAATCATAGCTATGATTAAGCACTGTTAAGTGTGAAACGCGTCGAGGACGTTTGTCCCATTTTCTGCCGTGGCTTGTATTTTTTGATTTTTTACAATAAAGGCTATATTCCAGAGTGCGGCTGTCCAGAACTTCCTTTTTGCTTCATGTGCTATATGCTTAGCCTGCACCTGGTATTCCAGTTTCGAGGAGAGTCTTGTATCCATATATTCACCTGGAGCGGTGATCCTTTCCCCTCTCGCTTCTGTTTCAGGAATACAGAAATGTGATCATTTAAAATAGGTCAATTGTTACGTAATGCAATTAACAAGACAATAAACATACGGTCATTGGATACCTTGATCTGATGTTTCTGGCGTGTAAACAAGGTTGTGTTTGTTTCGTCTTGGGACTAGCACATCTTAGTGATTGCTAAGTCTCTGTTCTCTGTATCTATCAGAGACTGCCAGGTCATACTACGTGTGATTGCTGTTATAGTTTAATAAATTGCGTTGTGGGAAGCAAGAAAATACGAAAGGAGGGGGAAGTATGTAAGAAGAGTGGGGGGGGGGGGGGGTTATCTGAGTTCTCGTAGCGTGAAGTTGAGAATTTGACCCTTCTCTCCCTCCGCAGCTCTTCAAGGGTATATCAATTAGATATGTGGGATTACCGTATATACTCGAGTATAAGCCGACCCGAATATAAGCCGAGGCACCTGATTTTACCACAAAAAACTGTGAAAACTTATTGACTCGAGTATAAGCCTAGGGTGAGAAATGCGCAGCTACTTTAAGTGGAAAAGAGGGTCAACAATGCCCATTTGCAGCCTCACTTTGCCCATTTGCAGCCATGGGTCCCCCTACTTTAAACTTGGTAGTTACGGGTTCCTAGATGCCCCCTAGCTGCAGCCAAAATTTGGGGTCTCTGGACCCAAAGGGTCCCGAAATGACATTGCTGCAGATGGACCCAGTTAACCAACCTTGGGGCCCCCGTATCTCGGGGCCACTTGGTGCTAGGAACCCCATCTTTGGATATGTTGTAGTGCTAGTTCCACTGGGTTTGCATACCATTTGGGGTTCCTAGCACCAAGTGGCCCCGAAATACGGGGCCCCAAAGTCGGGTCGGAAAATACGGTAGTTTCGTATGAATCGAAAATTTGTACGAATTTCCGTAAATGCCTACATTCGGGAGGATCCAAAATACAAACTGCTATACTTTTTCGAATTTTGTACAAAATACGAAATTTCGTTTATGAATTTCGGATCCAAATTCAGTTACAACGGAAACGTGACTGGTGTTTTGTTGACCAATCAGAGGTTTTCTTCTGCTGCGGAGTGAGGGTTGGGAAAATGACCTTTTTTAATATGGGAGTGGGAGACTGGTACTGGTAGTCGATGGGAGATTCAGAATCGGACAAAATAAGAATGTTCGTTAATTACGATTATTCGTTATGATGAAGCTAAAAAACCCAGGAAGTCAGCACAGCACAGGGATGGTGGGAGCCCCTCATAATGATAAATTCATCATAACGAACATTCGTAATTGTTACGAAAAGTTAATGAACCTAACGAAAATTCATATTTCATACGAATCCAAATTGAATTTTGGACACGAATTACAAAGTACAAATTAATTCTAATACGAAACGGAACGGAACGAAACAAAACAAATTTATTGACAGCGCACATGTCTAACATCAATTCATGAGTTGTTTATATTTGTTGGTTGTGAATTATTTTATGTTTTTAATTTTACTCCCCCCCCCAAAGGTTTCAGTTTGATTTTCAATTGAGTTGTACAGTTTATAGGTCGCATTAAAGGTGGAAAAAGTTCTGAAATGATTTCTCTTTGTCTCATTTTTTTACATCACAGAAACTTGATATTTTAACAGGGGTGTGTAGAATTTTTATATCCACTGTATGTATACAGTTATCCATATGCAATTTTCATCAATAAACAGTTACAATCCACCAGTCGTGTGGGGACTTCTCACCACGGCATTCCACCAAACTGAGAAAACCTTCTCTATGTGTTTCAGACCTTCTCTACGCGTTTCATAAACCAAAATCCACTTTCTCAGGAGAGCATGAAAGAGTTGGTATTTAAACATCTCGCGGTTAATTAAAAACAGAAATATCTTAAGCTGAGCAATTTCCAGAAGTCTGACCTGGGGACTGTTGGGAGGACAGGGGGTAAGAAAGTAGGCATTACGCCACAAGCATCCTATCACAAGTTCATGTCAAGATTCATAGGAGCTCAGCACCCTAATTATAGATCCTCTGTGAAGACCACCATATTCCATTCTATCAATTAATCTCTGTATCTTCATTATATTCAATATGAGAATCTCAGCTTGAGAGCTCCATGTGGTTGTTGTGTTGAACAATGGATATACAGATAGATTCTCAATGAGCTATGGTGCTGTTAAAGTCAGTTCTATACAGGGGAAGGGAGGGGGTTTAACACAAGACTGCTTTTTATTCTTTGAAAAAAGATAAAACCCAAACAAACCTGGCGCTGGTGCTTAAAGCCCAACTCCGGGAGATTTCTCCCTTACAGTGGGGCACTGCAAGGGTTTACTACCCATTTAGGTCCAGGGGACATGTAAAAGGTGATGTACTTACTAGATCCTTCACTCCCCTATGCTACTAGACCAGTCTTTGCAGCATCTTCCCCCCACCAAGCTCCAGTGGTCTAAGGCAGTGTTTCTCAACCTTTGTTTCAATTAAGACACCCTTTAAAAATATGCACAATCTTGAGGCACCCCATTCTAAATTATGGATAAACTAAAACTATGGACTAAACATAACCCGGCAACATCCACACTCGTAGGACACCTCTTCTAAAGCAAATATACATTTACACACTGATATTGACTAGTATTCCAACAAGGGGCAGACTGACAACTCCTGGGGCCCCCCGGGCACTAGCAGATTATGGGGCCCCCAGACAATCACAGATTATGGAGCCCCCAGACAATCACAGATTATGGGGCCCCCAGACAATCACAGATTATGGGGCCACACAGTATACAATCACACAGTATACACATACATATACACATAGTATACACAGACATGTTTCTATTGGCTGAGAAGGTACTGGAGAGGTGGGGCAGCTATAATCTCTGGATTTTTAGACCAAAAGGATGTCGGTAAGGGACATTTCAGAGACAGATGTAAAAAAAAAACCACAGATTTTGACATACTGTGCCTGGTTTTACTGAGACTGGCAACCCTGATGGGGCCCCCTAGTGGCCCAGGGCCTTCGGGCAGTGCCCGAGTGGCCGAATGGTCAGTCCGCCCCTGATCCCAACATTTCTCTTCTCCCTCAGTTTCTTGCCTTCCGTTTCTTGCTTTCACTTAGCTAATGTGACCCTAGTGCAAACAAGGATGCTATGCAGGCACCTGACGTCCTCCTTATCAATCAATGACATCATTGGTTGATAGGACGCCGGTGGCTAGAAGGTTGTAATGGTGCACAGCAAAAACCTGTGGCTTTGTGTAACTAAAAGGCAGGCTTCATCCACCTGCTGGCTTGTATACAATTCTTGGGCAATTTTTAGGCATTTTGCCAAGGCACCCCTGAAGAAACCTGAAGGCATCCCAGAGTGCCTGGGCACCATAGTTGAAAAAGGCTGGTCTAAAGGACCATAGCCCTGCATTGGACATGATGATTCAGAGGGACAGTCCACCGCCGGGGCATGGGGAGTGCTGTCTGCCAGGGGAGATTGGACATTTTTGAATGTGTTGCAAATTGTTAGGGTCCACCCATGTAAAGTCAAGCCAGTTGCAGAATTCAGCAATTTAACTGAAATCCAATGAATGAAAGGGGCGGGTCAAGAAAAGTCAGGCAGAGGAGAAAAGCGCTAGACAATACTGGACGTCCTCCAGCCAGGAAATGAGACAGACTCTATCGGAGTTGTGGCCGCTTCTAATACACCTTCTGAGAAGCTCACAGTGTGCAGTGATATCAAAGTAAGAAATTTCAGTACAGGGGAGAAACCTGTAGAACTGTACAAGGCAGATCTTTTTCTCTTACCTGTGTGTAGGTGTCTAGTTTATCTCACAGCGACTTCCAGAATTTTTAATGTCGCTTGGCTCTGCGTTCCGTGAAGCTGTAGGCGGGGTGGAGAAGACAGCTGGTTTATATTTTTTCAGCATACATTCTGCATGTCACTTCATTCTTCATCCTGGAATAAACTGTGCGATGTATGTCAGACTGAGGACACAGAAGGACTGTTAGATATAAAGTTACAGCTGGGAACAGCTGCATCTCATTAGTAATTGGAGATACAGGAGAGCAGTATATACCTCCTCTGTACACCATGGGCCATATTGTTTAATGTAGAACTATAGGCAAAACTTATTTTTTTTTTCATTTTGGATAGAGTAATGGAGGGTTATAACCCCTGTAAGGTTTATTTTTGCTATCTGTGTCCTATTGGGGAGATCGCCCTTCACTTCCTGTCCCATAGCCAAAACAGGAAGTGAGAGGAAATCCCCTCAAAGTGTGAATTTCCCCAACGGGGACACAGAAAGCAATACAAACTGACAGATGTTCTAATTCACCGCCACTGTATCCAAAACAAAAAAAAAGTTTTCCCTTTAGTTAACCACTTCAGCCCCAGAAGATTTTACCCCCTTCCTGACCAGAGCACTTTTTACAATTTGGCACTGCGTCACTTTGGATTGGGGAAAAACTGCGCTAATCAAATGAAAACAAAGTAAAAGCTGCCAACAAACAAAACAAACAAAGTCAAAGTAACGTGCGAATCCAAAAATTGTAGCGCTATTACATGTGCAAGAGTGTATGAGTGACACAGCACTCCAAAAATAAACTATATAGCAGATAAAGTGCTAGGAAATGACTCCGATGTAAATATATAGTGTGAATCAGGTTCATATAGTGATGACATCAAACAGTCAGTCCTTCTGGTCGGCTCAATGTAAAAACAAACTGGAAGCATAGGCTTGACTGATGTTATTATAAGGTGTGGGTACTCTTACCGGAACCGTTGGATGTGGGTACCATACGGCGTCCACATCAGACAGGCTTAGAGATGGACGTCTTGCATCTGAGGGACACCACCACAGGCTGGAACTCGAACGATTTCCGGGACCAGGAACTAGATCAATCAGCAAAGGTTGAGGTGTGCTCAGCATTCAATCATCCAATGGTCACAGGAAGGATAATGGAGACCGGAAATGGAATAAAAAATGGAGACCACTCCAATGGTGCAGGTCAAATGGACATAAATTTATTCACATATGCATGTGAAAAATAAAAAAGTAAATAAAATCTCGAGACAATATAAAAAGAGGAAAGATTCGGCAATATGGAGGGGCATAGGATAGCAAGCCCGACGCGTTTCGACTAAAGTCTTCCACAGGGGCATATCTCTAGCCCCCCACATTGCCTGCAACTATTTATAAGCATGGAACAAACAAAAGCCGCCCCCTTGATCAGAGGCAGGAAGTGAACGCCTCCCGCCTAAACCAAATGTAATGCGGGGGGTAAACTCGAAGTTGTCCATGTGCACTTGAATGGAATACAGAGGATATTAAAAACACTATGATAGCACAATACCACATCTTCATGTATCCTGATGTGAGGTGGACCTCTAGGCTGATGTATGAATGTTAGTGAAATTGGATGAACCCATGATGGAAAGGACCCCCCACTACTAATGGACCTGTCCTATACCGGGACCAAGGGCCAATCTAAGGCCAGGGAATGATATTCCCGCCAAACAATTATCCAATGGTGGTCTTCTATAGACCGGATATCCGTGAGTGGACACACTGGAAATGACGAACTGCTGACTGCGCAATAGCGGTAATCAAATGTGCTAGGTACGCGCACAAAACACGGCTGCACGCCGCGAATGCGTGGTGACGTCAATACAATGCGTCCGATATTGTGGGAAGGCGGCCTGCAATGGCGTGGTAACCCCGCATCCGGCCCGATGACCGGAAGTGACGCAAACGGATATGCGTCAGAAGCGCCCGCCAATAGGCAGCCCTCGCCGGGTACACCCACGAAAAGGAGGGAGGACAACAAAAGACCGCCCACAAACTATTAAGCGTGATGACGTCATTCGTTGAAAAAACCGAAAGTGCGGACGGACAGTGCGCCGAAGGTCAGCACCCATCAGGACACTTAGTGTCACCAGGGCAACGGCGTCCAGCGCACTAGCGTCTATGAAAAAAAGGGAGAAAGAAAGACTGTGTGTAAATAAATAAACACCGTGTGTGAAAAGTCCCGAGGGGACGTGTGGGCCACTCTCTAATAACCTGGTAACCGGGGCAAAAGTGGCATATATTAGAGTGACATAACGTGGACCACACTGCGCCAGAGGTCTCCACCCATGGGGACACCTGGTGTCACCTGGGCAACGACATACAACGCAGTGGCGTCAACCGTGACGTGAAAGGGAAGGTTATGTGTGTTAAACATAATGTACAGGACGTCTCATAGAGACGTATGGGCCCCATCTAGTGACATGGAGACCTGAACAGTAAAGGTGTATATTAAAAATAATAATAAATTGTGCACTGAGTGTCCCATACCACATTTGTGTAAAGTGTCCCCCTATGGACCGTCACTGAAATGACGTGTTATGGGGGCATAAAGTGAAATTATAATAATGATCAAATGAATGATTCTACAGTCGAGTTATACTGATAGCTGGAGAAATCAGTCTATAAATAATGACAAAAAGGCCTTGGGAAGAGGATTGAAATGTGTATAAATATGTTTTCCTTAGTGGAATCCAAAGACATACTGACCCTGAGTGACCATCTCACATACAGTATGAATTATATGACACAAACAACCATAATACAAAAAATAAATGACAGTGAAAAGAATATGGGAGTGACAAGTCCCCATTGGAATAGATCTCAGACTACCGGTACGAGCGAAGTGCCACTCACCCCTGGTTAATGAAGCAATTGATATCCCACTCAACGTTCATGCCAAAGGGTGAGTAGCACTTCAACTCGTGGATCCAATATGTTCCAACCTAGAGACCCCTCGTAGGTTGGACTCACCACGCCAATTTGGGATGAATTTGTCTATTATTTGGAACTGAGTCCCTGATGGATCTCTATCGTGGTGTTCCCGATAATGGCGGGGGACGCTGTGTTTGATGCATCCTTTACGAATCTTGGCCAGATGTTCGTTTACGCGTATGGAGAACGTACGAATAGTACGTCCCACATACTGCAATTTGCACGGACACGTGATCAGGTATACTATAAATTTGGTGGCACATGTGGTAAAGTGTTTCATGGCATACGTGCGTGCAGTAACAGTCGAACTGAAGTTGTCCGTCATGCGTCTGCCTAGTGTGTTATGTAGACAGACGTTGCATTTTTTACAGGGGAAATATCCCTTACAATGTTGAAAGAATGAAGTCGTCCTGGGAGGGTCGACAACATTGGGAGCGATGTCGCCCTGAACGGACCGGGCACCCCTGAAGATGATGCCCGCCCGTTCAGGGAGAGAGGGTCCCAAAATGCGATCGCTGCGTAGAACCTTCCAGTGTCTAGCTATGATCTTCTTAACCTCCTTATGTTGGGTGGAAAAAGAGGTGAAGAAGGACCACCTAAATTTGTTGTCTCTGGGGGTCTTGGGACGGTCAACCAATAAAGACTTCCTGTCTATGGTGGCTACAGATTTAATATCTGCATCTAGGGTGTCTGATTGGTAGCCTTTTTCCATAAACCTTTGCTTTAGGGTCTGACACTGTTGAAAGAAGGTAGAATCATTAGTACAATTCCTCCTCATTCGGAGAAATTGTCCTCTTGGGACTGATTTAAGCCAATTGTCATGATGACAGCTCCCGACAGGGATATATCCGTTCCTGTCGGTAGGCTTAAAGTAGGTTTTAAACTCAAAGCCCTGTGCCGTGGACTCTATCTCCAGGTCTAGGAAATGTATGTTGGTAGGACTGGCTTCATAGCTCAAAACTATCCCCCGGTCGTTACGATTGAGGGTGGTCATGAACTCGTCTAGGGGAAGGCATATCTCCCTTCCATAGGAGGAGGACGTCGTCTATATACCTAGTCCACAGGACTAGTTCGGAACGCCCTAGATTAAGGAACCCAACACAAGATTTCCCCGCAGCGATCGCATTTTGGGACTATTACTCTTGTTACAATGGTAAACAGGATAAGGATAATTGTGATTCCAAAACAAAAAAAAATCCCTCTATTACTTTTCTGAGGACCCAAAATTTTGAATTTTTTTTACTTTCACTTTTGATTACAATGGTAAACAGGATAAATAAAGAGTGTGAATTTCCCCAACAGGGACACAGAAAGCAATACAAACTGACAGATGTTCTAATTCACCGCCACTGTATCCAAAACAAAAAAAAAGTTTTCCCTTTAGTTAACCACTTCAGCCCCGAAGATTTTACCCCCTTCCTGACCAGAGCACTTTTTACAATTTGGCACTGCGTCGCTTTTACTGACAATTGCACGGACATGCAATGCTGTACCCAAACGAGTTTTTATACTTGCACTGGGTGTCCAATCAGGACCCCTGACCCTCTGTCTGGACAGTGCTTATTGGCCCTGTGCTGATCACATGCACTCTCGCAATACAAATCAAACTGAGCATGTGCAGCCTAACTCCAAAGACTGTCTTATCTGGGCATGTTTTGGAGTCAGTGGAAGAAGAGGAGGATCTGTGTATACAGGATCAAACAGCCTTTTTACACAATGCAGAGGATTAACCCCTTAGGTTCCACAGTGAGTATAACAAGCATGCTTTTCTGCATACACAGACTGATTTTACTGTTGTGGGTTTAGTAACACTTTAAGGGGGACTTGTGACATTTCAATAAAGTTCTAACAATTAAAAAAAAGAAAGTTTGGCTCTTGAACACTGTGTCCTCCCAGGCTATTGGTGTGAATCAGCCCTTACACTGCAAGTCTCATTTCAACTTTCAACTGGTGTGTGTAAAAACTTTAAACATTCGATTTTGGCATTGAACGACTGAACTGAAAAAGAATTCCATAACTTTAACAGAATTGAACGGTCTCTCTATGTTCACCCAGAGCTGTGGTAGAACAGCTGAACAATGATCAATCACCTGTAAGGCGCGGGCTACCCATGTAATAAATTCATTAAAGGACTTTTTAATTCATCATGCCCATTCACGCTGGCACCAAATGAGTCTAAACAGATGGTCCTGGCGATTATTTCTCATTGCAGACCTGCGGATCAGATTAATAGCGTGTGAGTTCCCCTTCCACGCTGCCAATCCTTCAGCGCTCGCGCCGATGGATCTTCTGAGGCTTCGGCGGAATGTTCAGCTGGAGGAGAGACTCGCGGGACTCGAAGAAATCGAGTAACAAGTCTGATAATGAACACGGCCGCTATACCCCGGAGTGTGGGAATTGATTCGATTTTCTTTGATCTACTTCACCTTACAGGTAAAGAAAGAAAAATAAAAAAGCTTAGAGGGTCAGTCCGCCCAGAAGTGAGGATTGAAGTGCTACTAAATCCAAATGATGGAAATCAATAGAATTGGCATTATCTACATGTTCACAAATATGAGTCTGATTTTCCCTAATAATATATTCCATAGACTCTGTTTACATGCAGGTGTGAAGGAGCGCGCTCTTGTTCCCACGTGTTGCATGTAGCATGTAGGGCAGCCCTTCACTCGTGAAACGTGGAAAAGAAGTCTCAGACCCTTGTTCAAATTGTTCAAAATGTCTTAATATGCTGATGCCTTAGGAGGTCCCTTCACTGGAACTAAGGGGCCAAGCCAAACTCTGAAAAACAACCCCACATCATAATCCCCCCTCCACCAAATGATTTGGAGGAATGGCCCTATATGTTTGGCAATAAAGTTTGGATGAGTGAGTTTGGGGTGGAGGAACTTGGAAGTGCGGTTGCTGAGGGGTAGATCTTAACCTCCCTAGCGGTATTCCCGAGTCTGGCTCGGGTTGAGTTTTTTCTGCCAGGAGCGGTAACCCCCGAGCCAGACTCGGGCTGCATTGCAGGATACAAGGGGAAGTTACTTACCTTTTCCCCTGGATCCTGCGATGTCTCCCCGCTGTGTGTGCGAGCCGTCCGCTCGCTCGTTTCACACAGTGCCCGAGTGCCGCTGATCTCCGTTCCCTGCGACGTTACGACGCACGGGAGCGGAGATCGGCGCCAAATTCAAAAAAGTTTAAAAACACAAACACACATACAGTACTGTAATCTTACAGATTCCAGTACTGTATACAAAAAATACACATCCCCTTTGTCCCTAGTGGTCTGCCCAGTGCCCTGTGTGTAATTTTATATAATAAAAAGATTTTTTTTCTGCCTGGAAACTGGAGATTGCCCATAGCAACCAAAAAGTGTCCCTTTATGTCAAAAGTGGTTTTAGACCAGCTAGAAAACACCGATAAAAAATTAGAATCACAATTTATCATCAAACAATAAATTTAATGACAGCGACTATTCTGCAACTGAGCCAATTTCAGTGTTTTTGATTTGATTACATTATTGAATCATTTTTATATATATTTTTATTATATTATAATTTATGATTTTGTGTTTCAAACTTTATCATACCCGGGATGTATACTAGACTCTGGTTCGGACAGATTTAAGTGAGTTATTCATAAGAATTGCATTCCTACAATATAAATACGCCAAATTTCCATGCAAAATAATTGTACCGCTTTCAGCACAAAATTCCAGACAGAATCATACCGCCAGGGAGGTTAAATGAGTGGAAGCTCTGCTGATTTTATCATCCAATCATGTGCAAGTAAAATGCTGTTTTTTATTTTCCTTACATGTCCCCCTCGGATCTACAGTGACTGCACTTCCAAGTGCAATTTCAAGTGCACTTTTCACTTGTAGTACAAAGTGGATTTGCCTTTCGTAAATAACCCCCATTGAGTCCACACATAAAGGATTCCACAGTGTGAGAGGGGTTGATTCCAATGAGGGGATGAACTCCAGGTCACTTCCACAGTCACCAAGGAGATAGGGGTATCTTGAATAGAAAAAAAAACACTCAATATGTGGGGACTCTTACTGGAACTGGTGGACCCCCTAAAGAGCAAGGTCGTATACGCCAGCAGACTTAGCTCTCTGCAGGGTCTATAGGTCCTCCTTGTCACTGGAGCTCTCCGACAGTGGCTTGAAGCCCTCCTCAATATCCAACGTGAAAATGGAAAATCACGTCTAAAAAAAGGAGGGGGGGGGGCGCACGTTTTCACCAAGTGACAGTTATTATATCTCTAAGACCCCTTTCACACTGGGGCGTATTTCAGGCTGTTTTTAGGCGCTTTAGCGTTAAAAAAAGCACCTGTAAAGCGCCTGAAAGAAGCCACAACTGCAATCACAATGTGAAAGCCCAAGTGCTTTCACACTGACACCCCTTTCACACTATGGCGTTTTTCAGGGGCTTTAGCGTTAAAATAAGTGCCTGTAAAGCGCCTGAAAGAAGCCACAACTGCAATCCCAATGTGAAAGCCTGAGTGCTTTCACACTGAGGTGCTGCGCTGGCAGGGCGTCAAAAAAAGTCCTGCAAGCAGCTTCTTTGCAGCGCTTTTGGAGCAGTGTATTCAAAGCGCCCCTTCCCATTGAAATCAATGGGAAGTGCATGAAAAACGCCTGAAAAGCGCCTGCAAAGGGCTTTTAGCAGCGGCGCTTTGTGGGTGCTTTTAACCCTTTATTTGGCCACTTGCAGGGGTTAAAAGCACCCCGCTAGCACTCGAAAAACGCTGGTAGTTTAAGCGGCGCTTTACGAGCGTTTTTCGGGCGCTGGCAGCGTGAAAGGGCTCTTAAAGCACTTGGGTTTTCACATTGGGATTGCAGATGAGGCTTCTTTCAAGCGCTTTACAGGCACTTTTTTTAACGCTAAAGCACATGAAAAACGCCTGAAAAACGCCCCAGTGTGAAAGGGGTTTAATTTTGTGGACCAAGCAATCTGTCAATGTATGAAAGTTCTCAATAGTATTTTCTCAGCATGAAATCACCTGCCCCACATCACAAAGCAGCTAATCTTGTATTATTATCACTTATTATCATCGACAACTGTAACATCCATCACTTTTGTTATTCTGAAGAAATCCATGGAAATTCAAATGAATAGGCTGCCCTAACGCAATGCACATTAGTATGCTTATTCTAATGCAGTGCAATGCATTAATGGCCCTAAAACCTGTGCACACATAAAAATAAAATGCGCCGGTGTTACACCACAACGCAAAATTGTGCAACGGCAAATTGAAAGACTGAACATTCTGATGGAAAAAAAAAAAAAAGCTGAAAAAAAGTTGTGTGTAGCCAGTTTGACAAGATCATTGAATTGACCATCTGTCATCTTACCCCAATGGGTGCCCCCGCTGATCTTCTACCTCAACGCAGATCGTCAGGTCATGTATGAACTGAAAACAAAACAGAGAACATTTGCAAGTTGGTATTTCAAGGAAAATAATGAAAACATGGAACCTTTAGCAAATAAAGTTTTAAAAGGATTTCCAGAAAGATTTAAATAAAAATCTAAATAAAGAATTAAATCTTTAAATCTGGAGTTTTTCAATGCAAATGATTGCCTGATATTTCTGGCACCCTGTACAAAGGACTAACAGGTAAATTAAATGGATGGAATTAATAATCCAATCAATTCAATACCTTAATCAAGCAAATAAATTAAAATTAAATAGTTAAATGGAATGAAATAAATAAATAATTAAATGGAATGAAATAAATAATAAATTAATTAAAGGCTGAGTTAACACTATTGTGAATTGGATGTAGCTTTCCCTGCATCCAATTCGCAATAGCAGGATTGAATCAATAAATCAATAAATGTATTAATTATTTAAAAAGATTTAAATAAAGCCGTAATGAAATAATTTAAATACATTAATCGAACAATTCTAAAAAATAAATAAATTAATAAATTGATTAATTAAATAGATTTAAATAAAGTTAAGTTAAATTTTAAAAAAAGGTTTAAAGGTGTCCAGCATTACTTTAAGGTAAGTAATATAAAATGTCCTTACTAGAAATACGCTATAGATTACATTTAGGAAAACCCAGATTTTTATTTATGTGCAAAAAACTCTATTCGATTTAAAGCAGTATTAAACTCGAAAGCAAACATTTATTATATTGCAGCTTACTAATTCTTAGATGCGATGGCTGCATTCATTTTCTTTCTTAGGCTTTCTTTCTTCTATTTTCAAATGGTGATTCCATTAGCAAGTCTGTTGTTTTTCAAAAGTACAAGCTGTCCAGCAAAATGTATCGGTTTACATGGATGGCACAAACCATTTAACACTGGAAGGGGTGCCTTATCCCAAAAAAAGTCCTGCTAGCAGCATCTTTGGAGCGGGATAGGAGCGGTGTGTTATCCCAAAAGGGGGAAAAAAAACGGTTTCTGTAACTGATTTTTATAGTGTGAGCTTGAGTTTAGCTTCAATATGTTAGTGCATCTAAATCCGTTTTACATTGACAACAGGGATGTGCGGTGAGGTCAATGGCTGGTGCGATCGTTAAAGCGAGAGCAATAATTCTAGCACTAGACCTCCTCTGTAACTCTAAACATGTAACCTGTAAAATATTTTAAAGTGTCACCTATGGAGATTTATAAGTACTGAAGTGTGGCACCATTTCACAAATGTACGCAATTTTAAAGTGTGACATATTAGGTATCTATTTACTCGGCGTAACATCATCTTTTACATTATACAATAAAATCAGGTTAACGTTACTGTTTTTTTTATTTCTTTATTCATGCAACACTGCACCCAAATTAAATTTTGATCTTTTTTTCCCCCACAAATAGAGCTTTCTTTTGGTGGTATTTGATCACTTCTGCGTTTTTTTATTTTTTTGTGTGTGCTATAAACAAAAGTAAAGTGACAAGTTTGAAAAAAACACAATATTTTTTACTTTTTGCTATAATAAATATCCCAATTTTAAAAAAAACAAAAACAAATGTTTTCCTCAGTTTAGGCCGCTATATATTCTTCTACATATTTTTGGTAAAAAAAAAAAAACGCAATAAGCGTATATTGATTGGTTTGCGCAAAAGTTATAGCGTCTACAAATTAGTTTTATGGCATTTTTATTTTTTTTTTTTTTTTACTAGTAATGGCGGCGATCTGCAATTTTTATCGTGACTGTGACATTGCGGTGGACACATCAGACACTTTTTGACACTATTTTGGGACCATTCACATTTATACAGCGATCAATGCTATAAAAACCCACTGATTACTGTATAAATGTCACTGGCAGGGAAGGGGGTTAACACTACGGGGCGATCAAGGGGTTAACTGTGTTACCTAGGGAGTGATTCTAACTGTAGTGGGAGACCGATCAGTGTTCCTCTGTACTGGGAACCATACCTCCCAACTTTTTGAGATGGGAATGAGAGACACCTATCAGCAAAAACATGCAGGCATAGGACACACCCCTTGCCACGCCCCCTTAAAAAAGAATTGTACAAAAAAACAAGATTGGTAAAGCCCACAAGTACTTTTTTTTACCTCTACTATTCCTTTATATTGGCTTTTGGAATTTACAAATGCAGCAATTTAGAAATCAGATGAAAGGTTTAGCACTGGGAAGCACTTTTTGATAGATAAAAAGTGCATTTTATACACAACTATATAGATCAGACCAAAATGAGGGACAAATGAGGAGGAATGAGGGACAGAGGGACATTGCCCCAAATCAGGGACAGTCCCTCAAAATTAGGGACAGTTGGGAGCTATGGGGAACACACCATCGGTCTCCTATCCCCTGACAGGACGTGGATCTGTGTGTTTACACACACAGATCCACGGTTCTGCTCTGTTATCGGGCAATCGTGGGTGCCTGGCGGACATCGCGGCTGCTGGGCATGCGCACCGGCTCTCAAGCGGCGTGCCCCCTAGATGGTCGAGAAGCCCAGGACGTCATATGACGCCCGCCCAGGATGAGAGATCCCTCTTGCAGATATCATATTACTATGGGCTGGGTATGAAGGGGTTAAAGTGGCCACTCTGTATTTAGCTGGGCAGGGAGCCCCATATCTCGGGAACCATAGGTCGTAGGAGCCCCAAATACAGGAGGTGTGCTACTGGCCAGATCACCAGGTGAAAACAGAGGGGAAAAAAGCCAAAGAAAAGAAAACGAATGCAGCCACCACATGATAATGATCGGTAAGCTGCAATATAATACATTTTTGGTTCTGGGTTTAATGCCGCTTTAAGTTGTTTAGTTTCAGAGCTGACATTTTATTATCTAAGACGCTCCAATTTTCGGCAGCATCTCCATTTGCATATGTACCAGTAGTTTTATTTATCTTAAATAACTCCTTTGAGTCTGACATTTGTATAAATTGAATACCCAAATAAAATTCTGTGTAGCAATCCATATTACTTTTTTTTTTTTTGATAGGCTTTGACGTGTTCTGTGAACCGTCGGTGGCATGGAAAGGTTAGCCGCAATAATTTGTTGTGACCAGACAAAAGTGAACTGCTTAATTTTATTTTACAGAAGTGGATGCAGTTTGAAATGGAGTCGGAGGAGACTTTGAACTGTATTTACTAATTCCGTTTAGAATGACAATATTGCATAAAAAGGAAAATCATGTTTATTTCTCGTTGGTAGAATGTCGATTGAGAATTACTTCTTCGAGAATAATAACTGATATCCTTTGCCACTACACACTGAGGGAATAACAAAATGAGTGGGACATGTCTACTGAAGACCCACATACGCCAGGGCATAGTATGGCTGGTTGATCAGAGACTTCTTACTTTACCACAGTGCGTTGGTGTATTTTGGTTTTGGGCTGCCCTAGGCAAGACTAAAATCGGGCATCCCCCCCGCCATCTAAATTTGTCCCACCCCAGCCGCGGTATACCGCTCTTGTTTCAGGGCCTGATGAAGCAGCTGCAGCCATTTTTTATGTCCCACGTTTTTTCAAACACAATTTTTTGGGAAGAAAATGCAACAAAAAAAAAACAATACATAACACATTTTTTTTGTAAAGTATAAAAGATGACCGAGTAAATAGATACCAAACATGTCACGCTTTAAAATTGCGCACACCTGTGGAACGGCGACAAACAATGTATCTTGCACAGGTGCTTTAAATCTAAGTCAATGGCTATCAGCTATTTTATCTAAGGGAAATTCCCAAAACATGCCTGGTGGGGGGTAATGAGGACTGAGGTTAAGAACCACTGCTTTAACTGCTTCAGCCCCGGAAGATTTTACCCCCTTCCTGACCAGAGCACTTTTTGCAATTCGGCACTGCATCGCTTTAACTGACAATTGTCCAAACAAAATTGGCGTCCTTTTTTCCCCACACAAATAGAGCTTTCTTTTGGTGGTATTTGATCACCTCTGCGGATTTTATTTTTTGCGCTATAAACAAAAAAAGAGCGACAATTTTGAAAAAAATATGTTTTACTTTTTGCTATAATAAATATCCCCCAAAAATATATAAAAAAAATAATTTTTTTTCCTCAGTTTAGGCCGATATGTATTCTTCTACATACTTTTTTAAAAAAAAAGAAAACGCAATAAGCGTATATTGATTGGTTTGTGCAAAAGTTATAGCATCTACAAAATAGGGATAGTTTTATGGCATTTTTATTATTCATTTTTTTTTTTACTAGTAATGACGGCGATCTGCGATTTTTATCGGGACTGCGACATAATGGCGGACACGTCGGACAATTTTGACAAATTTTTGGGACCATTTGCATTTTTACAGCGATCAGTGCTATGAAAATGCATTGATTACTGTAAAAATGTCACTGGCAGTGAAGGGGTTAACACTAGGGGGTAATCAAGGGGATAATGTGTTCCCTAGTTTGTGTTCTAACTGAAGGGGGAGGGGACTGTGTAGGGGAGATGACAGATCGCTGTTCATACTCTGTATGAACAGACGATCTGTCTGTTCTCCCCTCAGATAACTGGAAACCGTGTGTTTACACACACAGACCCCGGTTCTCCATGTGCCCCGAGCGATCGCAGGAGCCCAGTGGTGATCGTGACCGCCGGGCACTTGCATCAGCTCCGTGGGGGAGCAGGGGGCACGTGCACGCGCCCCCTAGTGGCCATGTGCATGCGCCCCCTAGTGGCCACAGGACGAAGCAACGTTACATAACATTGTTTCGCCCAGCCGTGCCATTCTTTTTTTGCATTGTTGCTTTAATTTTTTTAATTTTTTTATCGCTTTTATTTCTGTCAAAATAAATGTACAGTAAACATCCGTGTGATAGCAAAAGGCAGGTGACAGGTACTCCTTATGGAAAAATTTGGGGTCTATAAGACCTAAGATCTGTGTTTTTGAATGCTTTCGATTTTTAAACCGGACATGATGTGATGTCATCGCTTCGGGTTTTCTGTTACGTACAGCCGATCAAAGCCGATCCCGGCTTTGTTTGGCTGTCCAGCCAGCCGGCGGATATACTGGCTGTTCGCTCTGGTCTCCCAGTGGGACGGGAGAGCTCTAGAGAGCTTCAGAAGGCCTGGCAGGCTCTGGCTCCAACATTACTCTAGAATAAGCATGCTGGTAGTAGCATTGAAGCGCCCTATCTGCATACTTGTTCCAAGTTTGTTCCAACCCTCTTACTCAAATCATTGATTTAAGAGGGTTTATATGACAGCCAAGCAATTAGCATTTTGTAAAAAGAGCATCACACCTTTAGTTCAGATCTTGCTCAGAAAGAGTCAAATAAAATAAATACATTTACTAGCATATTCTGCATTGCACACAGTTTTGTAAGGTACGTAATTGGAACAAGAAATACTTTTCAGAGTCGATTTACTAAGGCTACTTTCACACTGATGCGCTTTGCAGACGCTAAAGTGCTAAAAATAGCGCCTGCAAAGCGCCCTGAAAGAGCCGCTTAATTCACTCCAATGTGAAAGCCTCAAGGGCTTTTACACTGGAGCGGTGCGCTTGCAGGGCGGTCAAAGAGGTCCTGCAAGCTGCTTGGAGCGCTGTAGGAGCGGTGTATTCACCGCTCCTAAAGCGCCCCTTCCCATTGAAAACAATGGGGCAGCGCTGCAAACCCACCGGCAAAGCGACGCTGCAGCGGTGCTTTCCGAGCGGTTTTAACCCTTTTTCGGCCGCCAGCGGGGCGGTTTTAACCGATTTGCCGGCGGGTTTGCAGCGCTGCTACATTTTTTTTAATGGGAAGGGGGGCTTTAGGAGCGGTGAATACACGGCTCCTACAGTGCTCCAAAGATGCGGCTTGCAGGACTTGGCACCACTAAAAGCTTGGCGCCACTAAAACGACAGTAAAGCAGGGATAAAAATAGTTTAGTTTACCGCTGACACCCTAGGCAGCACAGTGTGAAAAGGCTCTAAAGGCAAATAGACTTGCTCCAGAGCTTAGAAAAAGAGGGGGAGCGCTGCTGACCTCCATCATCCAATCATGTGCAAGCAAAAATTTTTTTTTTTTGTTTTTGCATGTGAATGGGTATTCTTTACCCAATGAAGCTTCACATGCAAAGTGCGCAGTCTGTTGCCCTTAGTAAATCAATCACAGTGGGGGAGATTTACTAACACTGGTGCAGCTGTGCATGTTAGCCAATCAGCTTCTAACTTCCAGCTTGTTTAGTTAGGCTTTGACAATAAAACCTGGAAGCTGATTAAGTATATGCTGACCTGCACTAGATTGTGCACTCTTCAGTTTTAGTAAATCAATCACAGTATGTTCTTCTGGTGTACAGAGCAGTCCTGATTCCCCGTATTCAACTATAATGTCCTGTATTAATGGCACGACCCTTAACCCTCCCTATAACACTGTATTACCAAATGAACCGAAAAACCTTTATACTGTGTGTTATCTATAGTCATTGCTTTTGTCTTTGACTTTTATTAAACTGTTTCTGACCGTAGTTCATATGGCTTGCAGCAATTCTCTTCTTTGCAAAAACCCTGAACAGAAGGTTAACTCTCTTCTTTATTTATCGATCAATGATTACAGCCAGTCTGTAATATCTAATGCTCGCTGGATAAATAAAGGTGATAGTACTATGAGCGCGGCATCCTTTCATCTTTTCTTCTACGTAAAAAAAATCGATATTGTTAGCCCCTCCTAACATGTTCTACAATTCTCCCTGATTACCATCCTCCCATGTGTTATATAGGTCACAGGCTGTGTCTCCAGCATTTGTATATGAGAATGGAAAGTACAGGTTTATAGAGGCAGGAAAGGAAGGACGAAACAGGAGGAAGGAGGGAAGGAAGAGAGGAAAGGAAAGGAGGAAGAAATTAAGAGAGAGAGGGAAGGAAGAAAAAGTGTGCGGAAGGATGAATACAGAGGAAGGGAAAGGGGGAGGAGAGCGAGTGAGGAAGGAAGAGAAGAAAAGAAGGAAGAGATGGAGGGAAGAAATGAGGAAATAAAATAAGGAAGGAAGGAAGGAAAGAGTGGTCGAAAGGATGAATAGGGAGGAAATAAAAGATGGAAGAGAGCAAGTGAGGAAGGAAGAGAAGAAAAGAAGGAAGAGATGGAGGGAAGAAACGAGGAAAGAAAATAAGAAAGGAAGGAAGGAAGATGAGAGGGAGGTAGGAAGAGAGAGAGAGAGGGAAGGAAGAAAAAGTGGGCGGAAGGAAGGCTGAATAGGGAGGAAGGAAAATGGGGAAGAGAACGAGTGAGGAAAGAAGAAAAAAGGGGAAGAGAGTGAGTGAGGAAGGACGAGAAGAAAAGAATGAAGATATGGAGGAAAGAAAATAAGGAAGGAATGGAGGGAGGGAGGAGGAATGAAGAAGGAGGGAAGAAGAAAGACGAAAAGGAAAGGAAAAAGGAAAGAAATGAGAAGGGAGGAAGGAAGGAAGGAAGAGAGGAAAGGAAGAAAGAGTGGGCGGAAGGAAGGATGAATAGGGAGGAAGAAAAAAGGGGAAGAGAGTGAGTGAGGAAGGACGAGAAGAAAAGAATGAAGATATGGAGGAAAGAAAATAAGGAAGGAATGGAGGGAGGGAGGAAAGGAATGAAGAGAGTGAGGGAAGGAAGAAAGAGTGGGCAGAAGGAAGGATGAATAGGGAGGAAGGGAAAAGGTGGAAGAGAGCGAGTGAGGAAGGAGGAGAAGAAAAGAAAAGAAGGAAGAGATGGAAGGAAGAAATGAGGAAAGAAAATAAGGAAAGAAGGAAGGAAGAAAGAGAGGGCGAACGGATGGATAATTGGGGAGGAAGCAAAAAGGGGGAAGAGAGCGAGTGAGGAAGGAAGAGAAGAAAAGAAGGAAGAGATGGAGGGAAGAAATGAGGAAAGAAAAAAAGGAAGGAAGGAAGGATGAATAGGGAGGAAGGAAAAGGTGGAAGAGAGCGAGTGAGGAAGGAAGAGAAGAAAAGAAAAGAAAAAGAAGGAAGAGATGGAGGGAAAAAATGAGGAAATAAAAAAAGGAAGAAAGGAAGGACAAATTTTAATATATGTAGAAGGCTCAGGCCCAGTGGAATGGGTAGTGGATATAGTATAGATATAGAGGAGTGGTTCACAACCATGGGGGTTGCAGCCTTTCTGATGCCAAGCCTCAGCTACTTGCTTTGCTGTTAAAAGGGACTAAGTGGGCTTCAACTTTAAACAGTCTTCCCCAACTACCTGGCTGGAGAAAGAGGAGCTGCTTGGCTTGTCCAATGAACTTCTGATTGCCCAAGTGGGCTAACAGTACAAGCATCATTAAAAGAATTAGATGGGCAATAGTAAACATATAAATAATACATACAGTATTGGGCACTGCTAAATGGTCAATGGATGGGTTTCAGGGGGTCTGCGGGGGTCTGATAAAAATATATAAGTCTTGGAGAATTCTGGTGTGTGTTTACACAAGTCTACCCTCGTTTGGTAGAGCAAGATATGAATGCACTGATTGCCTTTGGTACTACATACCTTTGTGAATCAGGGTTTTCAACACTTGTTTCTATCAAAACAAAAAGTTGAAATAGATTGGCTGTCAAAGATGACATGTTTGTCATGTGTGACATGCGTGACCATTCCACAGTTTCCTATAGTTATGCAAGACAAAAAAGAACAACCTTCTCATTGAAAGAAACTACATAACAAGGGAGTGGGTGAGGGAGAGAGAGATAGAGAGAGAGAAAGAGAGAGTAGCAATAGTAGTAGTAGTAGTAATGGTATTAGAAAATATAATGAGTAGTAGAGGTAGTAGTAGCAGTAGTAATAGTAGTAGTAGTAATAGTAGTAGATTTTAGTATAATTAAAATTGTTTTGCTTTAGACACGGTTCACACTCCTGCAACTTAGGATCCGACTTATGAGACCCAAAGTCGCAGGACATGTGAAATGCCATGTACTCTATGAGAGCCATTCCAATTGACACTACTGAAGTCGCTGAGACTTCAGAAAAGGTTCTTGCACTACTTTGATCCAACTTTGACACGGCTTGCCAGAGAGTGTAAAAGTCTTATCAAACTCACTTCAAAGTCGTATCAAAGTCGGACACTGAAAAAGTTGCACGGTTTTCAGTGGCTAGTCGCTAGTATGAACCGAGTCTAATTTGCACAAGATGAATGTATTTCACTTTTGTAATGAGTGTCCATTACTTTTTTGCACGAAAATTCATTTTTTTTAAGATTGTTTACTTTATTCAAATGTTGTGTATGTCATATATGTGTGAGGCAATCAAATTTTAATAAAACACAATAAACATATTTATTGCTTGCAAAGTTGTGTTTACGTGACTATTTCTGGGATGGGGGTCCATAGCTTTCATCAGAATCTTAAAGGGGTCTGTGACTCAAAAAAGATTAAGAGACAATTGTACAGACAGGTAGGACCCGTATTACAGTATATACAGTATATAAGGGCTTACCTACAGTAATGCAAAAGTGGGAATCATTTTCACATGTTGGTAGAATAACCCTATGGTCAATGCCAACGGACCTTATTTTGTACAGTAAACGTTTATGGGGAACTGTGTCAAATGCTTTTGCAAAATCCAGATACACCACGTCTACGGGCCTTCCTTTATCTAGATAGCAGCTCACTTCCTCATAGAAGGTTAATAGATTGGTTTGGCAAGAACGATTCTTAATGAATCCATGCTGATTACTGCTAATGATACCGTTCTTATTACTAAAATCTTGTACATAGTCCCTTATCATCCCCTCCAAGAGTTTACATACTATTGATGTTAGGCTAACTGGTCTGTAATTCCCAGTGATGTATTTTGGGCCCTTTTTAAATATTGGTGCTACATTAGCTTTTCTCCAGCTGGTACCATTCCAGTCAGTAGACAATGGTCTGGTAATTACTTGACTGAGTTCCCTAAGTACCCTCGGGTGCAAGCCATCTGGTCCCGGTGATTTATTATTGTTAAGTTTCACAAGTCTAATTTTAATTCTGTCCTCTGTTAACCATGGAGATGCTTCCTGTGATGTGTCATGAGGCTAAACCAGCCCCCGATTCCCTCGTGAAGACCAAGGAGAAGAATAAATTAAATACATTCACCATCTCCCCATCCTTTGTAACCAGATTTCCTTCCTCCTTCTTTATGGGGCCAATATGGTCTGTCCTCCCTTATTTACTGTTTACATACTTAAAGAATTTCTTGGGATTTTTTTTGCTCTCCTCTGCTATGTGTCTTTCATGTTCTATCTTAGCCCTGCTTATTGCACCCTTACATTTCCGGTTGCATTCTTTATAAAGTCTGAATGCTGATCCCTCAACCTTGTATTTTTTGAAGTAAATCAAAATAAAATACTGCGCTGTTAACACATAAATAAAGTACAGTGGAACCTCGGTTTGCGAGTAACGCTGTTAACGAGCGTTTCGCAAAACGAGCACTGTTTTTCTAAAAATCCTAACTCGGTTTGCGAGCGCTGTCTCGCAAAACAAACAGGATTCAGGCCAAAAGTGGTGTGCAGTACCGCTTTTGGCCTGAGTTTGGGGGCGCCAGGGGCCAAACAGCGCCGATCGGAAATGCACGGAAGACCCGAGCACACTTCGGCTGACCTCGGCAGACCTCGGAAAGGCTCGTGAACTGAGTTTTTCCGAGTGCTCGGGCCTTTTCGGCCGTTTCCGAGGCTCTCCGGCACCCCCCGCCTCTGGCCGCATGCTGTATTGCATCCCATTGAAGTCAATGCGGAACAAATTATTTTCGTTTCCATTTACTTCAATGGGAAAACTCGCTTTGATATGCGAGTATATTGGATTACGAGCATACACCTGGAACGGATTATGCTCGTAATCCGAGGTTCCACTGTAAATATAAAAAAAAATAACAATAAGCAGCCACTAAAAGTGAGATACACACATGAAATAAATAGAAAAAATTGTAGCAGCGCTAAATGTGAACCAAAAAAATAAACTGATAAACAATATTATAAATATTGACCAATAAAAAAAGATATGAATACAACCAAAACAAAATAAGAGTCCAAGATGTATATAAAAATGAAACATAAAAAAGCAGTTTATAATATGGTACAAGGTAGAACTCTTCTACTGTAAATTCGAAAATCCAACTAACCAACCAAAATCCGTAAAATAAATATACATAAAAATTGGAAATGTGAACACCACATAAAATGCGCGCTTACCATATGGCAAGCTAGATAAGCTTGTGACCAAATACCCAGTCGGGGCCTTTATCCAGGAATGTGAACCAGTGCCTCCAAATGATCAGAAGAATATGGCCAGCAAAACAGTACGGATCCCCCGATCAGGAAGGTTCCAACAAGATGGTCAGATGTTACCCGGAATGAAAAAGGATTTCACCATAGCATAATTCCGATGAGACATCATTTATTATAGTAATAAAAGTTACACTTACAGTATGAAGGTTTAAAAATAGCAAAGTAGCAGGCCAGCTGTGCAAAACGACCGTCCTCTTAGACACCTGCACATGATGACTACGGGCAATAGAAATAGGGGCAAACACAAAAGTGTTTATGATTTTGCTCAGTGTATATATATATATATATATATATATATATATATATAGATAGATAGATAGATAGATATATAGATAGATAGATACAGTATATATAGTAGAGGGCATTGTATAGAAGGGTAAGTACAGTTTATATATGCAGATTATTAAGTAGACACACACATACCGGTATATACATATATGTATGTATATATATATATATATATATATATATATATATATATATATATATATATATATATATATGTATATATATATATATATATATTGTCTATATAAATATAGAATATACAGCAGGTATTGTATAGACAGATAAGCATAGTGCATATATACGATTAGCAGTGGGAACAATATATTTACTATATATCATGAATCAAATACATGGCCGGCATTGTATAGACTCCAGCTTGGCAATGGGGATGAAGGTCGTCGTTGTAGACGTGTTCCTGGCTGAACACTGAACACACGTGTTCTCTGTACTTTGGGTTTATTTACACTCAGGGTCCCTCCAGCTCTCATCACTCATCACTATCAGAGCTAAAGACGTCCTTAGAAAGTTCACATTACACCCACCCACCACACTGTCCCTGGCTTCATATCCTCTCCAGGCCACAGAAGCATTTATGATGCCAAAGCCAATAGACATCATGTCCAGCTTATAGACTCCTAGGAAGAGGCCTCTTTATTCCTCTTAATGAATTTCATCTCCCAGTAAGTTGTGAAAGAAGTGTTAATGGCAGCCAGCCTGCTGACAGGAAAGGCTCACTGGAAGGACCAATAAATGTAAAATAAAACAAGGTTTGTATAAATAGGTATGCTTTGTAAGCGTGCAACCCAAATTTATGTTCAGACTCTGATTTTTTTGGGGTACTGTTGCAAAAATATGCTTACTTGATACATTTCTATTGACAAGCAAAATGTGTGGTCCTAAAACAATGACAAACTGACCACTGAGGTCCTAGATAATGGAGTATTCATACTTGGGGCCACAGTAGAAGCATAACTGAGTTTGGTGGGGTCCTGCTTGCTCCTGACATTGCTCATAGAACACAATCCTCTCTATCTATCTCTCTGTCTCTCTCTAATTCCCTTTTGTTTTAGGGCAGGGGTCCCCAAACTTCCCAAAGATAGGACTAGTTTACTGTCCTTCAGACTCTGCGGTGGCTGGACTGCGGACAGTGTGAGTACAAAATGCCCTGGTGTCCATAGGTGTAAACAATGCCCCATCATTGGTATCAGAGGGAGGAATATTGCCTCTTTGTATGTTGGTCTCATAGTTTCATATTTGGTAAGGTTGAAAAAAAACACTTGTCCATCCAGTCCAATCTGTGTACAGGCAGTCCCCGAGTTACGAACACCCCAGTTACGAATGAATCCTACTTACGAACGGCCTCAAATGCTGGCCACTTGTGCTCCACGTTGGTCCTGGATACCTTTCGATACCTTTCGAGCACCTCCGGCAGGGGCGTCTTTAACCACTAGCTGACCGGCCACTGTCAAATGACGGCGGGACGGTGCAGCTACTGTGGCGGGCCGCCGTCATATGACGTTGTCTACAATTGGCCACTGGGGGGCGCGCGCGCGCCGCGGGAAGCGCGCGCGCCGCGGGAGGCACGCGCGCGCGCACGCCGCGTAGCTGGGGCCCCGGTGCGCGTGCCCGGCGGTCACGATGACCGCCAGGCACCCGCGATTGCCCGGTAATCGAGCAGGACGTGGATCTGTGTGTGTAAACACACAGATCCACGTCCTGTCAGAGGAGAGGAGACCGATGGTGTGTCCCTTGTACATAGGGACACCGATCGGTCTCCTCCCCCAGTCAGTCCCCTCCCCCCACAGTAAGAATCACCAAGATAGGGTACACATTAACCCCTGCAGCGCCCCCTAGCGTTAACCCCTTCCCTGCCAGTCACATTTATACAGTAATCAATGCATTTTTATAGCACGGATCGCTGTATAAATGTGAATGGTCCCAAAAATGAGTCAAAAGTGTCCGAAGTGTCCGCCGCAATGTCGCAGTCACGATAAAAATCGCAAATCGCCGCCATTACTAGTAAAAAAAAATAATAATAAAAATGCTATAAATCTATCCCCTATTTTGTAGACGCTATAACTTTTGCGCAAACCAATCAATATACGCTTATTGCGATTTTTTTTACCAAAAATATGTAGAAGAATACGTATCGGCCTAAACTGAGGAAAAAATTTGTTTAAAAAAAAAAAAAAAAAATTGGATATTTATTATAATAAAAAGTAAAAAATATTATGTTTTTTCAAACTTGTCCCTCTTCTTTTGTTTATAGCGCAAGAAATAAAAACCGCAGAGGTGATCAAATACCACCAAAATAAAGCTCTATCTGTGGGGAAAAAATGATAAAAATTTTATTTGGGTACAGCGTTGCATGACCGCGCAATTGTCATTCAAAATGCGACAGCGCTGAAAGCTGAAAAATGGCTTGGTCAGGAAGGGGGTGTTCGTGGCTGGTAGGCAAGTGGTTAATATTGATTGAACCCTGGGCAAACGTTTTCTTGGGCCCTCCCCGCCCCCCCATACAATTTTGCTCTCCACCTGCTCTGAGACATATAATAAATAGCAGCTAGACTTAAAATCAGTTTACTGTATCAGATCAGGCAGCGATTGCGTTTGGTTGCCAGAGCTTACATTGTATCATTACCACTTACTGACTGGTTGCTAGAGGTTACACCACACATTACAGCCCACTGATTAGTTGCTAGATGTTACAGCACATGATTTCTGCTTGTTGATTGGTTGCTAGAGATTACTGTACAGTAATACTGCTCATTGATTGGTTGCTAGAGGTTACAGCACATCATCTCCTCACTGCAGGGGACATTATATACATATGAATGCCGCCTTTATTTACATATCTATGCCGCCGGATGCAGCTATTTACATATGAATGCTGCTGCTATTTACATATCAAAGCTGGTTATTTACATGTAAACACAGGGTCTGCAGGGGAGTCATCTGTACACAACAATAGGGCAGAGCTGGGCAGCATTAGTACCAGCACTTCACACTGAGATATCATGACAGGGCCCAGGGCAGCTGCCCCTTTTGCCCTGCCTTAAAGACGGCCCTGACCTCCAGACACATCCCACACTGCCGTACTATGCCCCAGATAACATAACAAGCACAACAGTAGGGGGAATAGTGACCTATCATTGGTATCAGTGGGAGGAATAGTGCCTTATTGTTGGCATTAGTGGCAGGAATAGTGCCCTATTGTATCAGAGACAGGAATCATTCATAATCCATTGATGTGTCAGTGGGAGGAATAGTGCCCTAAGGGCAGGACAAAGGCAATCAAGGGGCCACATCCTGATCCTGGGCCGCAGTTTGGAGACCACTGCTTTAGGGTATGGTTACCATATGTCCCCATTTTGAGGGGTCTGTCCCCAAAAAACATCAATCTGTCCAGAGTACTGTGCGTCATTACAGGCCTCCTCAGACCACCATCCAGAGAGTCTGTTCAAACATTAATACCATAAATAATAACATAATATTAGATTTTTTCTTACTCCAGGAGTATATGAGTTTGGAAATTCTAGAGAAATGTTTAACCACTTCCCCCCGCCATATAGCAGAATGACGGCCGCAAAGTGGTTAAGTTATCCTGACTGGGCTTCATATGACGTCCAGCAGGATAAGCTGCTTGCGCGCCCCCTTGAGGGAGTGCAGGGCGCGATCGGTGGTGCGGTGTGCCGCTATGACACTCCGCATCTCCGATCTTCCTAAAGAGCCTATGACGTGTCCAATCACAGCTGGTCACATCGTAACCAGGAAGTGCCGTTTATCAGCTTTTCCTCTATTTGCACTGACAAGGCATGGGTATAGGATTATCAGTGCAGACCCACTAGGGATGCCCACTAGAGCCCTCCAGGAATGCCCACCCATGCCCACCAGGGATGCAAATCAGTGTCCATCAAAGATGCCAATCAGTGCCCATTAGAGATGCCAATCAGTGCCCATCAGTAATGCCTGTCAGTGCCTACTCATCAGTTCTGCCTTACAGTGCCCATTATTGCCCATCAGTGCTGCCTATCAGTGCCCATCAGTGCCACCTATAAGTACCCATCAGTGCGGCCTATCAGTGCCACCTATCTGTCCCCATCAGTGCAGCCTATCAGTGCCCATCAGTGCTGCATATCAGTGCCACCTATCAGTGCCCATCAGTGCTGCATGCCAGTGCTGCCTATCAGTGCACATCAGTGTTGCATATTAGTGCCTCATCATCAGTGCCCATCAGAACCATCTCATCAGTGCCGCCTCATCAGTGCCCGTCAGTGAAGGAGAAAACTTACTTAACTTACAAAATTACCACCATTGTCGAGGAGATTTGTACTGACCACCAAAGTAAGGTGACACTTCTACATCGACCATCAATGTTAGGGGGAGGATTTACACTGACAACCAATGTAAAGGGGGATTTACACTGACCACCAGTGTAAGGGCAATTCTGCACTTACCGCCAATGTTCTGTAAAGGGAAATGTACACTGATCGACGATGTTATGAAGAATTTACACTGACAACCAATGTAATGGGGGATTTTACATCAACAGCCAATAACAGGGGATTTCTACACTGGCCACTGATGTAAGGGGGATTTACACTCACCACCAATTTAAAGGGGGCTTCTACATGGAACACCAACGTGAGGGAGGATTTGAAACTGACCACAAATGCAAGTTTGGATTATTTGAACGATTACTAATATAAAGAGGTTTTTCTACACTGGCCACCAATGTAACAGGGATTTACACTGACCACTAATGTAATAGGAGCATTCACAGAAACCACCAATGTAAAGAGGGATTTAAACTGACCACCAATGTAAGGGGGACATTCACAGTGGCCACTAGTGTGAATGAAAGATTGTACACCAAGCCCCAATGTGATGAGAAGATTTGCACTGACCACCACTGAGACATTTAGTCTGCGTTCACATAAGTGTGTGTCGGGAATACATGCAAAATCGCTTTCCTGACACCACATAATCATGCTGCCCTTTAGCAGATACATAGAAATGCCATTAATTGTTAATGACACCCTCATGCATCGGCTGGGATGTGCGTATTCACATGCACCAAAATTCAGGGTACTGTGGCACCACGTTCTTTTAAAGAAGGGTTTCGCCTCAAATTTGCTTACCTTTGCAGAACAGGCTGATGTTAGGCTTAATGACTATAGTTGTAGGCAGGACTTTCAAGCATGCTCCTTTACCTCCCCAGAGGGCAGCATTCAGCAGAAGTGATGTGACCTCAGGGGGACATGATATAAATATGAATGCGTCTCTATTTACTAATCAATGCCGTGATCCGCAACTATTTACGTATTAATACAGCCGCTATTTACATATCAATGCAGGTTATTTGCATGCGAACACAGGGTCTGCAGGTGAGTCATCTGTACATGGCAATAGGGCAGAGCTGGACAGCAGCAACAGAACTTTACACTGAGATATCAGGACACAGCACGGGACTAAAACTTCAAGGGATAAGGGAATTTAACTGGGATAGTTGGCAAGTTTGAGGCAGCTGCTTTGAGCCCCACAATAATGGGGCCCAGTTCAGCTGCCCCTTTTGCCCTGCCTTAAAAACGGTCTTGTATAGCGCCATCAATTTACATACTTTACATTCACATTAGCACATGAATTCGACCTTCAGACCTCTCAGATGGCTCCATCTCCCCTCCGGTGATGCCATTATGATGCATGTGCAGATGCCTTTCGCCCAGCCTTTCGGATCCTTGCAGAGCCCTTTGCCGCATCTGCACATCTCCAGGTGATTTTCTGTGCATGTGCAAAGATGAGGAAGGTTTGGGACTTCCCTGATAGCTGTCTATGTATATGGAAAACCAACACATGCATGCGCAGATGGTCAGGAAACCAGCACGTGCACAGTTGTGCTGCTGGTCTTGCTTTGGACATTTGCGCATGCACAGGGGCGGGAGAAGAGAAGAACTAATTCTCGCCTAGGCAAGAAACATGGAAGTGCTGCTTAGCAGCACAAATAAATGTCATTTGTTTTAAAAAATGTAATGTCCTATTAGAAGAGGGGAGGAAAGGAGGCAGGGCAGCATGACACAACCTTTACATTATACAGTTTTCTTATTTAATTTCCTTTAGATTTACATTTAGCTTTGTAGTGCAAGGGCCTGGCTGATTGCATACAAATTGAAAGTGTAAGAAGTGTAAGGAGCTTAGGCAGGCCATAGATGGTGCAAGTCTCTTTCCTACAACCATGGGTTTGCACGATTACCCCATCAACATACACAGTGCTGACAGGAGAATCCCTCCTGCCAAGCTACTGTCTACACCCGGCGAGGGGCAGGGCCAGAACAGGGGGAAGGCCGGAGGGGCAGCTGCCCTGGGCACTATGGTATCATGTGAGGTTGGGGGGGGCATAAGGATATTGGGGGTGGGGGAATATGTGTTGGAAGAAGGAATTTTGGATTTGGCAAGGGGTATTGTTCTAGGAGGGGAAATTTGGGGGAGGGGGGAAGAAGATTTGTGCTAGGAGGGGTATATATGCTAGGAGGGGGTATTTGAAGTGGGGGGCATTTGAGTTGGGGGGATTTTGGGGTTGGGGGCAAGATTTGTGCTGAGAGGGGGGATTTCAGTAGGGGGGTGGATTGGTACTGGGAGAAAGGGGGATTTATGCTTAGGGGGTAAACATGCAGATTAGTGCTCAGTGTTTTTGTGGGTGTAATTTTTCTGACACTTGACGCATAATGCTCATACATCTTGGGGGGCGAGGGGCAGTTTGCCATGTTCATCCTGGACTCTAGAGGACCTTGTTCCGGCACTGCCGCTAGCGATAATCGCAAGTAAATCTGGCAGGCTGGTTGTACCCAAGTCGATCGAACGATTAACTTTGTACATTCAGCCTGTCCACACAAGGTTCAAATCTCGGCCGTTTCTACTGAACTGGCTGAGAGCCCAACCGTCTATGGCCGGCCTTACAATATAAGGTCCCTCTCTCACTTGCATAAATACACATACTAGGGCCAATTTACTTACCAGCATGTCTTTTGAGGACCAACTGGAGTATCCAGTGGAATCCCAGGTTGAATATTCAAACTCCATGCAGATAGTGTCCTGGCCGGGATTTGAACCAAGGACCCAGGTGCTGCAGCTAAGAGCAGCTAAGCAAGGTTGCACATTTTATGGCAGGTAAAGCAGCTTGCTTATATGTATTTTAGTTGTATTGCTGAAGTTCCACTTCAATGAGAGGTTTGTTATAATAAGAAAAATAGAAGTTTAGCTCCAGCGGCTACAGATAGCTGGCCAGTTCCCATTTTCTAAGGACTCTGCATATGCCTCTTATCTCCCTCTTTCAGAAGCCCGGCTGATACAATAAATTTGCTTTATGCTGAGCCTAGTAACCTTGTCTGGCTGATTGCTGCTAATTTCTATTACTTTACATTACCAAGAATATCTAATTTGTTTTTGACCAAGTGTCTGAGCCCATTGAGAGATAATTAGATCAGATAATACCAGCCTTTGTGCCTGTTTACAGACCGGCTGACCTTGTTAAACAAACAGATAGCTAATCTGCTGGTTATTAAATGTACTTCAGGCCCGGTATCTCTGGATATGCTAAAAAATGATTAATGTATGCAGTAAATAACTATATAATGACCCAATGACCCAAAAATGTATTACAAAAGCAATATAGCTAAAGCTAAAGTTTTTTTTTTTTTTTTTTATAGATAGAGTAGGGAAGTGTTGAAGCCCCTGGCAGGTTTTATTGCTGTCTATGTCACTACTGTGGAGATTCCTCCTCTCCATTTATCCTGGGGATCATTGTCAAGAGAAGGGAAATTACAAATTTTACAGTTGCCACCAGTATGGGACGTGAAGGAACATTTTCAAACAAGGACACCTGTTCTGGTGGGGAGACAATGATATCACCTGTGATGTATTTCAGTTATCTTGCAAACTTGGCCTGTTAGTGGGCCCTGAGGACAGGGTTGATGACCACTGTCCTAAAGTACCTCTGTGTTTCATTCAGCTTTCCCAGCTCCTCTGGCTCTCTCATCCTTTTCAGTTGCAGCAACCTGCTGCATGGGTCCAATCCCTGGCTTCTCGATAGGGGTTCTCCTGACACCCTGGGCTCTCTCACTGTTCCAAGACCTCCAGATTCCTTCAGTCAACCGAACTCGCCAAGTCGTCCTGGCTCTTTCAGTCACACAGACTTGCTTAGCCTCCTTGACTCTCCTAGCCCCATGGACCCAGAACTTCTCCTCCAGCATTGAGTACTGTCTATTGTGTGGAGCACACCTGTCTCCTAAAAGGAGCCAACACCTATCTCCTGACAGGAGATCTGAGTCATTATGCCCACGTCCTTCATTCAGTCAGTCAGCTGGCCTTCTGCCACCCCCCCCCCCCCCCCCCAAGCCCCCAAGCTCCCAAGCTCCCAAGCTCCCAAGCTCCTTGAAATCTCTGAACTCTAGAACTCAATCCGGGAGTACCAAAACCTAGAGAAAGTTGAAAAACCACCTTTCTCCATTCAGAATTAATATTCTGGAGCCCTACACTCTGCAGTAGGTGTGAGCTTCGAGTTCGAGTCAAACTTATGACTCGAACATTGCCTGTTCGCCTGTTCAGCGAACAGCGAACAATTTGGGGTGTTCGCGGCCAATTCGAAAAGCCGCGAGCACCCTGTAAAAGTCTATGGGAGAAATTTCAAGTGCTAATTTTAAAAGCCTATATGCAAGTTATTGTCATAAAAAGTGTTTGGGGACCTGGGTCCTGCCCCAGGGGACATGTATCAATGCAAATTTTTTTTTTTTTAAATTGAATTTGGGGGGACCCCCACGCTTTTTTTTTTTTTATCAATGACTTTTTTTTATCAATGACTTTCAATGAATGACTGTTCTCTGTGTTACGAGAGCCGGCAATTCATTAGCCGTGAGTGATTTTAAATAGCTTTTTTTTCCTGCAAAAATCACACTTTGTGCAGGGACAGTTCTAAGCATGGGAAACATGCGCCCCTTCACAGGCATACTATAGACACCCCCCAGGTACGAAATTTAAAGGAATATTACACTTTTATTGTTTCACATTAAGCATTATTAAAAATGTTTGCATTGATACATGTCCCCTGGGCAGGACCCAGGTCCCCAAACACTTTTTATGACAATAAAGCCCCATACACACGGTCGGATTTTTTCATGGATTCTGTCCGATCGGACAATGTTGTTGAAAAATCAGACCGTGTGTATGCACCATCGGACAGTGTACGTCGGATTATCCGACGGACAAAGTCTTATCTCCTGCTGGAAAGATTTGCCGACAACCCAGTCCGATCACACCAAATCCGATCGTGTGTACGGTTGTCCGACCGGACAAAGTGCTACGCATGCTCAGATCACATTACAAGACCAAAGCTATTGGCTACTAGCCTCTACTTAGTCCCGTCGTAGGCAACAAACGTCACCACGTTCAGAATGATCGGATTTTCCGACAACTTTGTCCGACCGTGTGTACGCAAAACCAACATCAGACAAAGTATGACGGACATGGTCCGACGGACCTGGTCCTCGGATAATCCGCGCGTGTGTATGGGGCTTTACATGCATATTAGCCTTTAAAATTAGCACTTTTGATTTTGAACGTTCGAGTCCCGTAGACTTTAATAGGGTTCTAAAGTTCACACGAGCTTTAGGTCTGTTCGCAGGTTCTGGTGCGAACCGAACAGGGGGGTGTTCGGCTCATCCCTACTCTGCAGCAACAATCAACAGTCCAAGATAAAGTGCAAACCTAACCTAATATCCCTAGCCCCTAACTATAAGCTTGTAGCTGCTCCAACATTCCTGTTCAAGCAAATGTCCAATTTTGGTTGAATTCATGACTGGAGTTTAGCTCCGATTTCGACAGGAAACAAGCCATCCGGACTCCTGTAAAGGCATCCGGCAGAACATCTCTTTCTGTGTGCATGGAATTTCCCCCCCAGGATCCAAGCCCTCATCCCTTCTATAGCACACTGGAGGGTCGAACCTAATAAAACCCACCAAGAAAATCCCAGTTACAGTTACCCCTTACCTTCCAGCTGGGGCAGCAGTAACCCCTACCTGCCTACAAGCATAAAGGCTTTAGCTGGGCCCTGAAACTTCCACTTGGCCCTAGGTTCCTGCCTAAGATGCCTTGTAGATAGACGATCTAGCTTTGGCTGGCACTAGTATTTTCAGGAGTGGTCAGCATTGGCCACCTTTCAACATATTCACTACAGTTCTCTTCATGGACAGTAAGGTTGATTTATTAAAGGAATAGAGCATGTTTGGACTTTTAATTAAAGCGAAAGCTCCTTTAGTAAATCAACCACAATGTGTCAGTACACTCAAGAATCAAAACAAATTGCTTGATAGTCAAGCTACCAACATGCGCCCAAATTGAAAAATCCGTTTTGGGTGGCCTGACCCTTTGATGCTTTCTGTGGGTTGGACACCAGGGTTCAGACCAAAATAGAGAAGGCGTTTATAGTTTTATCCTGAAACATTTAACACATATGCAAAAAAGAGCCATATCATATCAAAGAAAACAGGAACATGAAAGAAAACTGAAAGAAATAAAAAGAAAATGCAATGTCTTCCCCATTAAACGTTACATGGGGTTTCTGACTACATGGCAGAAATTCTATTTTTTTTGATGTGCCTTAATTTGAAATAGCTTATTATTATTATAATGTAAGGCTATGTATTAAAAAAAAAAAAAATAAATAAATAAAAAACATTTGCCATGTGAAAGGGGGAAAAAAAGCAATTATACCAAATGAAGTGTTTCCCTGACCTACATACACCAAGACACTTTTTTATTCTATATTTTTTGTCTTCATGTCTTAGGGTGGTCTGATGTATTGTACAAATTAATTGAGTCCTACGCTGTAATTAAATAATTTATTCATAGCATTTGTACACATCTCTGCAGGGTGTTGTTTTTTTTAACATAGAGCTTTTTTTTTTAATTTTTTTTACAAGAAGAAGAAAAGTACAAAGTCATTCTGGTTTATGAACATTAATCTATGAATTTAGATCAGCTTGTTCATTCAGTGTCAGCAGTTAAAAAAAAAAAAAAGGCAAATTTAGGTAGAATCTATCTCATAATGAGGCTGGATCAGTTATATGGATTGAAGATGCAAGGCGGTTTTGTATTTCACCTAGTTAGAGTTCGACTAAAACTGGCACTTGATACCTGTCGAGCACATTCAAGGGTGACGTTTTCTTTCTTTGCGTGCTTATTATGAATTTTTGTTATAATAATGAACGCAACAAAGAGAAGGTATATTATCTTGAAACAATAAAGTGTTTCTAAACCCTTAGATATGGTAGCTGCATTCATTTTCTTTCTTTTTTTTATTTTTTATTTTTTTTTAAGGCTTTTTATTACTTTTATTTTCACTGGTAATCTTTGCCAGTAACACGCTTCCTGTCCTAGGTTGACAATGCTACTACTGTATATATGGAGGATTGTCACCCTAGAGCAGAAGTACATGACATTTATTCCACAACCATACAAATACAAATACTGTAGCTGCTGACTTTTAATATAAGAAAACCTAACCTGTCCAGGGATCCAGCGGTGTCCTCACCCGAGGTGATTCTTCAATTGGCTTGGGGTGCAGGCCTCGGCATCTTGACTAAGGGAAACCCCACCCCACGCCAGTGAAGCCCAGCTTTAAATTTTTTGGAGAGATTCTGGAGCTCCTCTTTAAGCAGATATAACAAAACACATTCAGTAGTATATTTAACAAACTAAAAGGGAGCAAAAAATAGAATTAGAAGCTACCTTCCCTCACTTTTTCTTCTTTCTTCTAACTTACTCAACCTTCCCCCTTCAGATAATTTTTTTTTTTGGCTGGGGGATACCTATTTTCAGTAGAGCACAATCTAGGCATCTATGAATCCCCTCCCTGCTCAAAGCCTCCTGGGATAAGCACGTCATGCAATCCAGGAAACAATGCACTGTGCATGTGCAATGCAACGTCATCCGGAGGTGAATTCTAGGATCCGAAAGAGACAGCTGGCCTCCTGATGATGTCACAAGATGGCAGCATGGGACCCAGCATGCAGTGACTTTTGGTGAGTTACAGCTGGACAGCACTGGAGTCGCTGGGCGGCCAAGTATTCTATTATAACTCAACCCAGAGGACAAGGTAAGTAGGGGTTAAAATCCAAATTAACCTGATACCCGGTACCACTTAGTATGGATTTCAGCCCATTTCAGCGAAAGTCTGCCTCAGGGCTGGGCGCTGCACCTGTCCAAACGAATGCACTGACGGATGGCCCCACATACAAAGGGCCAAAGAGAGATACAAAATAACATTCTTACTTTTGTATTTACTTTAGTTCCTTCATCGACATATCTAATGCCACGTACACACGAGCGGACTCTCCATCAGACTTGGTCCGGCGGACAATACGACGGACTTTGCAGCGGAGGTCCGCCGGACTTTCAAACGAACGGACTTGCCCACACACGCTCACTCCAAAAGTCTGGGATGACGTACGACCAGACTAGAATAAGGAAGTTCATAACCAGTAGCCAATAGCTGCCCTGGCGTCGGTTTTAGTCCGTCGGACTAGCACACCGACGACGGGATTTTTCGATAGGACTCGAGTCCATCGTAAAGATTTGAAACGTGTTTTATTTCTAGGTCCGTCTGACTGTTGGAAAAGAGAAGTCCGCTGGAGCCCACACACGATCGAATTGTCCGACGGATTCCTGTCCGCCGGACCTAGTCCGTCGAAAAGTCCGATCGTGTGTATGCGGCATTAGGGATATGCGTTGGTCAGCATATAATTTAAAATATAAAGCAATCTGACAAGTTAAAATGTATTTTATTAAGTAAAATTTGTTCCTAATTAACTCCTTATTAAACCTTAGTTTGCCCTAATCAGCCCTAATTAAATTCTTCCCCTTCTCCCTGTGACTATTATTTTCTGCTGGTTTTCTTAACCATTACACTTTAAGTTTTTTTTTTTTTTTTTTATTATTTGTTTTGTTTGTTAAAATTGTTCAATATTGCATTAAAAACCTTAAAATTGAAACCGAGGCTTTTATTTGTTACTTTTTTACCAAAATCATATTTTGTGTGTGTCATTTTAAATGGAATAATGATATAAAAGAATAAAATTATTACTTTTCATCAGAAAAAAAAAAAAACACTATTTATATTTAAACTAACAATGATTAAAGTAGAAAAAAATATTTGTCTAGGGGAGGCATAAAAAATAAAATAATTCTTGCAAGACAATATCATAAAAAAAAAGACTTGCTTGTTTTAAAAATAAAATAAAAGATATGTATATGTTTTACTGTGTTATTTTAAAGCGGTTCTGCACCCATTTCATTTAGTAAATCTCTTTGCCTTCCAAATCAGGCAAAGAGTACTAAATGAAATGTTTTTTTTTTTTTTTACTTACCTTGTAATTGATGACTTCCGGTCTTCTCTCTCTCTTCGGCGGCGGGCGGGGTCTCTGCGTCGATCGTCGTCACGCCGCACTGTCTCCTGGGATCTGGTGTCATTGATCCCAGGAGTCAGTGCGGGCATCTTCCGAAATCTCGCGAGATTTCGCCACATCTTCCGAAATCTCACGAGATTTCGGCCACATCTTCCGAAATCTCGTGAGATGTCGGCAGATGTGCCGTTACTGCGCACGCGCGAGTAACGGCGGTGCATGCTGGGCCATCTAAAGTGCCTGTGGGGTTTCACATGCCCACAGGCAAGATGGACCCCAGCAGACAAGAAGAAGACAAGAAGAAGATGAAGATGAAAACCGGCGGCGATCGAGATGGAAGATGGAACAGGTAAGTCCCCCAATTGAGCTATATGCCCTTGGCATATAGCCCAAAAAAAAAAAAAGAGTGCAGAACCGCTTTAAGTAATGGCAAAGTTATTGCCGAATCAATAGGCACAGAAATGTACAAATTGCTCTGGTCCGTGGGGGTGTACAGGAGTGAGAGCTGAAGGGGTTAATAAAAATTGCAGATTTAGAAATATTGAAACTGGTTTTAGAAAATGGCATATTAAAGCTTGTATGATATTTTAGTGATTGAGTTTACATCTACTTTAGGACGCCTTTGTTTTGCCACAATGTTTAGATTGTATCATTCTTTTTTATAGTCTTTACAATACTTTAGTAGATATAATTGTAAAAGAGATCAGTTCATTGTAATTACTTTTATCAATTTGTGCTACTGTTTTAAATAATTGCATTGCAGCACTACACAATTGGGTGCGCTTTGCAATGCAAGTCTATAATACAGCTGACTCACTGAAAACAATGCACTTCCCGTGTGGCTGATATTATTATTATTATGTAGCGATACCCCCAGTTAAGAGGGCCGCAAGTTTGTTTTGGGTCCCTGAGTACAGCTCCACCAACCCCCCGGCAATCTGCTCTACCCGCTCTGGCACAGTTAGTAAAGGGGTATGTATCTATGCACATATAAATATCACTTATACTTTAAGTGTAATGGACTCAAACTCACAGGCAGACTGCTAGCTGAAATAACTGTCTTTACTTTGGTAATATGAAAAGAAATGGTAACATGCATTTAAACATTTGACTTACAATACACATGAACAGGTCCCTGCAGTATGTGCTATAAACATGTACACATATGTGGGCCTGGACAGTAATGGGGAACGGAACGCCAAGTGTAGCGACCGTCTGCTATGCACCCCTGAGGTGCAACAAATCTAACTGCGCCTACCTAACGGACCAGGCCTGATCCCTAGCAATAGAGCTCAGTCCTTGAGAAAATACAGTATTCTTCACCGGCAAGAGAACTGTAGAGGTGGTGCACATGTAACTTTAAATGGTGTGTTTGTAATCCACAAGAAAGAAACAATCTGCTGCTCTGAGGTAATTGTGCCTTGGCAGTTCAATAGGCATAGAGTGAAAGTAACAGTGTAGGATGAGCCTTTCAGCTCGCTCACCACTCCGGGGTACCGTCCTCAGGTCCGGGACCTCCACTGGTGGCGTCCGGCCTCCTCCGTCACAGCCCCTGCGCTCCGGTCTTCTCTCCGTCCGACCGTCCTCAGGGAAAAGTCTCCGCTCTGCTGCTGCTGACCATGAGGGGTGAGAGTCTCTCTCTGTCTGCTGCAAGGCCCAGGCTTCAGGCCTTCAGCAGTCCCGGTCCGCACAGGTGTCTCCTCACTCAGTAGTCTCTGCGTCACCAGCCCAGTCAGAAGAGGAAGAGGCGGTCTCTCCTCTTCCCTTTTATCACCTCCCCCAGCAGCCTCTCGGGCGGAAGCAACCATCCTCCCGGGAGCCTGGGAAATTATGGGAACTGTAGTCTTCTCCCCTAAAAGGGGAACGACCCCGCTACAATTATTATTATTATTATACACAATTTAAATAGCGCCAACAGTTTATGCAGCGCTTTACAATGTGGAGGGGTATCTACATGGTATCTACATGGATGTTTAGAAAGAAGGTAGAGTAATTGCAAACTGAGTGTGTGCTCACTCTGGCAGCATTCTACAAATTACTTTAAAGCTGCGTACACATGGTTGGAATCTCCGACAGAAAAAGTCCAATGGGAGCTTTTGGTCAGATATTCTGACCGTGTGTATGCCCCATCTGACTTTTTCTGTCGGAATTTCCGACGGACTTAGAGAGCAGGTTCTCTATTTTTCCGTCGGAAATTCCGACAGGGGTTTTCCCGTGTGCCAGTCCGACCGTGGGTATGCGGCATAAATATTACTATAACAAAAAAACATGCGCGCATAATAACATTAAATAAAAAAAAGACTTTAAAAATCATTGCAGCTCTGTTTTAATTAATTCATCATTAAACGTGTTCCTTCTTTAAATACAACTAGTGTAAGTACCTGAGTTTAACTCATTATTATCCTGTTGAAATCCCTCTGTACTGGGTGGACAGAAACACAAGTTCCTTGGGAGGTAAATAACTCATATATATATATATATATATATATATATATATATATATATATATACCGGTATATGTTTCTTCTGTGTCTTTAGCTGTTTGCCTGGAGCTCAGCTAGCACTAATATAATAACTCAAATTAGGTTCTCCCTTAAAATGCTATAGATTCCTATTTTTTTATGTTGTTTAATCAAACCCAAACTGGCCACCTGGCAACGCTGGCAAGCCCTAGAGGGCTAAATGTGTTTTATAGTATATTTGGCACCTTCTATGGATGGTTCTACTTCACAATTCCATCTGAATAAAATACAAAATATTATGGTGCATTATGTATATACTGTATGCTGCATTTGGCACTCAAATTGAAGCACCCTAAAGCCTTGCCAGCATTACCCCACTCTCTCTAGTAAACTCTAGTCTTAATCACATGTGGAAATCTGCTGCCCTCTATTGTCAGCTACTAGTATCATGCTGTAATGTTTAATTATGTATGTCACTTCCTGAGTCTGGGGTTGTTGGGAAAAAATTCTGATAGGAGAAATTAGAGAGACAGAAGGTTTCAGCCACGTGTCCCGTCCATGCTACTAATAGATGAAAAGAAACAACTATCCAATGCCAGATAACTGGGACTGTATTCCATGCTGGTTGGGTAACAGCTGTAGGGTCTCCTCATCACAGCAGATCTTGTCTTCAGACATAAAGACAGAAGCTGCATTATCCTCAGTGGCCCCTGCACGAAGACAATGGGTGCCGTAATGTAAAAGAAAGAAGACAAATTCCCCATAGACATCAATGAATACATTTCCCAGTATCCTTGATCTAGAGAGGTCAAAGTGAATGGGTTGTCGATCCATTTACCCCACAGTTTATCAAATGGCTTTGGTTTCTTCCTGAGTTAAAAAGTAAGGTTTTACAAAAGTAAAGTGTTATTAATTAATTCAAGCCAAGAATTCAAGGTAGGCGTAGACGTTCCTTTCCAGGATAGTAGGATTCATTTTCTTGCATAAAAATACAATATAGGCAACAAGTTACTAGCATAATTGGACATAGAAAGTTCACCAAACACTCCCAATGATTACTGGTTAATTTCCCAGGAAGGGAATCCCCACTGTTCACAGAGGCCCTGTCCTGGGTGGAGGCACTGCCAACTTCATTTGCAATCCCACTCTTCGACCTAGCAAAGTTTCTGGTTCTCTCATTTACCTTCAGGTATGTTTTAGTTGAGGAGGGCCATTTCTCCCCCCCCCCCCCCCTCCCAAAAGAAATCTACACACATATGCAGGGTCGCACATTCCATATACCTGCTTTTTACCCTGGTACTGGTTAATACTGGACAGGAGTTACCCTTTAATGCCCTTTAATCTTCATTTTAGTATTGCACTTTTTTTTTTTTTTTAATCCAATGCATGAGCAAACACTTTTTATTCTTAATGTGTTCATAAAACCTTTCTTTGTTTCTTGTGATTTCCAATTTTGTGGGGTTCTTTCACTCTTCTTGTTCATTGTCTTGATCAACAATAGATTTCCCCACTGGCACATTTAGAAGTAAATACACAGTGCAGAGCGCTTTGAAGAGGAAGACATCCCTTAAGGTAAGAATGTCTTGCCAATTATTTGTGACTGAAGCATTCTACTCAAATAAAGTATTGGCACACACTGCGCTCAATTCAAAAGAAGTTTGCCGTGTATCCAGAGAAGCAAAATAAACATTTGCCTTTTTTTTTTTTCGAACAATGATATTAACCACTATAGAAGGACTCGGGGCTGGGAGCTGTTGTATTTCTACTGGCCGTATATATTTATTCTTATCATGTTTATTAGGTTGAGTGAGCTTGTAATGTGCTAATATGATGAGCTTCTATACCAGATTCCGAAGCTATTTGGTTGTTGGTGCCCACCCTGATATAAAATCAGTGGGGGGGTTAGTGGTAGGTTAGTGGTAGGTGCACCATATCTTCCCAGTCCTCATTTAAAGTGGATGTAAACCCATGGTGTCATAATGTAGAGAATAAGATTTCCTTTCATTTGAGCCCAGTCTTGCCACACAGATTTACTCCAGCCCTGAGAAATCCTCTTTTCCTGTTCAGTTAGAAAGATCTTGACAAAGTGCTGAAAACTTTGTCAAAAGCGTCCCCTTGCTGTGAGTGACAGGTGATTTACATATCTCATGAACTAGCCTGAGACAGGCACAGACCACAGATCCACAGACCAGAGTGAAAATAAATTTATTCTCGAGTGAACAGCAAGAAGAATATAGGGGAGATGTATGTAGTCAGAGCTGGGCAGAGTAGAACATCCAGTGATCTGATGATTGTTATAGTGCAGTGTGTGTGTCTGAGGATACATTGATCACAGGATTTGTTATGTGGGGGAGGGGTGGATTTCTCACTTTTTATAATTACACAGGATGTGCCTCTTTTAGGCTAGTGCATGAGATATGTAAATCCCCTGTCACTCACAGCAAGGGGGGCGTTTTTGACAAAGTTTTCAGCACTTTGTCAAGATCTTTCTAACTGAACAATAAAAGAGGATTTCTCAGGGCTGGAGTAAATCTGTGTGGCAAGACTGGGCTCAAATGAAAGGAAATATTATTCACTAAATTATGACATCCACTTTAAGGTTATTGGGAGTGTGGCAGAGCGAAACTCTGTCCCTTTGAAATTAGAGGTAAAGGAGATACAGGGTTTGCATATCTGCATACTGCAAGACTACAGACTATAGAATTTAAATGGAGAAAACTGCTCTGTCAGTTTTCTCCAGGTTTTGCTAGTTCTGGATGGGATCTCCAACCGTGTCCGGGTCTTGAGGATTGCAAGCAAGGTGTGTGCCCAGCTGCACACAGACCATATAATGAGGGGCTAATGAGTGGAGGATGGTGGAGTGTGAGCAGCTTGCTGCTGCTGGTGCTGTATGAAGACAGACCTGTGGAGGGGTCATCCCTGTGTAAGGGGTATTCTTTGCCCAAAGACTGGGAAAGGATGGACAGCCTTGAGAGTCGGGAAGACTAAGGAAGCCAGTGAGTCCAGGGGACTGGAAGGAATCAACTCTGTTGAGAGCAAGCAGAGGAACTGCTGACAAGAGAGCCAGGTGGCTTGGTATGTTTTTCATTTATGAATGCTTAATGAAGTTAAACCCCTGCGTGGGACTTCTGGATGGACTTTTGTGTTTTTCCTTTTTCAATAAACCTGGGCTACCACTCTATACGCCTGTCTGATGAGGACTCACTGCATTAAAAAATGCATCTTTTCACTTGAGTTAAACACCCCCAATGTTACAGGAGTCAGTGAGAACCATGCCATGCCCACACCAATTTAAGGTCATTGGGAGTCATTGAAAGGTGTGGCATGTTTGTGCCAACCTTGATTTAAGGTCAGTGGAAGTCAGTAGGAGGCATGCTCAGTGTTGTGCCCACCCTAAATTAAGGTCTTTGCGAGTCAATAGGAGGTGTGCAATGTTTGTGCCCGTCCTAATTTAAGGTCATTGAAAGGTGCGTCCTGTTTATGCCATTCCTGATTTAAGGTTATTGGAAGGTGTGCTAGGTTTGTGCCCGTTTTCATGTAGGTCATTGAGAGTCAGTGGGAGGCATACCATGTTTGTGCCCCCCCTCCCTTCCCTCCCCAATTTAAGGTAATTGAAAGTCAGTGGGAGGCACGCTGTGTTTGTGTCTACCTTCATGTAGGTCATTGGGAGTCAGTAGGAGGCATGCCGTATTTGTGCCCATCCTAATTCAAGGTAAGTGGGAGGTGTGCCATGTTTGTGCCCTCCCTGAGTTAAGGGAGGTGTGCTGTGTTTGTGCCCACCTTCCCCCACTACTAGAATTGAGTGGGAGGCGAACCGTGTTTTTTCTCACCTTTATCTAGGTAATTTGGAGCTGGAGGGAGGCATGATGTTTTGATGTTTTTGTGTCCATCCTGATTTAAGATTAGTGGAAGTTATTGGAAACTGTGCAGCTTGTGCCTATGGCGGCTGCATCTTTAAGAAGAGGTCAGCAGTGGCAACTACCATACATTTATCCATTAAAGTATACCTGTCAATATGATAATAGTACTAATCTGGCTCCAGAAGTAAAATAAAGCACTGTGAAGAACTGACCTGCCCCCAACAAACTTTCAATTAAGGCCTCATGCCCACGGACGTTTTTACAGCTGCTTTTAAGAGCGTTTTTCACAGCTTAAAAACGCCTCTCCATGTTAGCCTATGGCCTCATGCCCACCAAGGCGTTTAGGAGCTGTAAGTGGCATAGGCATTTTTGAACTCCAAAAAAACCCCAGGACCAATGCACTCTGATGCTCCAGCGCTAGAGCTGTAAAAACGCCAGACATCGGCCATCTTGTGTGAACCCCAACAAAGTTTTGCGTGAGGTTCCCCCTAAGATCCATACCAGACCCTTATCCGAGCCCGCAGCCCGGCAGGTCAGGAAAGGGGGGGTCAAGCAAGCGCCCCCCTCCTGGACCATACCAGGCCATATGCCCTCAACTTGGCGGGGTTGGTGCTTTGGGGCTGAGGGGGCCCCTGCACCCCCCCCACCCCAAAGAACCTTGTCCCTAGGGCCTCTTCCTGACAACCCTTGCCCGGTAGTTGTCAGGGTCTGCGGGCGGGAACTTATGCTGATCTGGAAGCCCCCTTTAACGAGGGGCCCCCCAGATCACGGCTCCCCACCCTAGGTGAATGAGTATGGAGTACATCATACCCCTACCCATTCACCTAAATAAAAAGGTGTCAAAAATGAACATATTAAATTTTTTAAGGTATTTTATTAAGGCAGCTCCAGCTCTTCTCCCTCTTATGGCGACGTGTTCTCTCCTCTCCGGTCCTTCTCCCCTCATGGGGTTCCCCTTCAAGATTCTCAACACACAAGTCACACTGCAAGTCAGATCATCTGGATCCGACTTCTGGTGCAACTTCTATTCAAATCAATAGGCTCCCATAGGTAACCATTGATTTTGAACAGAGACAGAGCAACGCGGCTAAAAGCTGGCGTGGCTAAACGCGCATTGACGCCAATGCAAGACGCGGTAATTTTTTTTATTTTTAACGCCGCTTTTTTCCTGGCGTCGGTACTAGCTTTGCAGCTCGTTTTTAAAATGCCCGTGGGCATGATGCCTTACTGGTAAGGATACCATTCATAGCAAAGAGCTAGAAAAGTGTTGTAGAGGAAAGGGACTGTTCTATCTCTCAGCATTGCTAGGAAGTAAAGAAATTTGCAATTTAGAGCTCCTTGGGAGATGTTCCAGGTCTCTCAAAAAGACCTCATAGGAACTCATAGGAACTGTTTGTCCAAGTACTTCTATTTCTGTGCCTGTATTGTAGTCTTGGGGCATGTTTACTGCCATTATCATACTGACAGGTGCGCTTTAAGAAAAGTATTAAAATATCTATCATTCCAGTGAATTGCGACTGTTCTTTCCCAAAATTATGCTGTGCCCCACCATGTGCCCCCCCAAAAAAAAATCAAAAAAAAAAAATTTTTTATTTTTTTTTTTACAAAAAGGCAATGTCTTTTTGTTTGCATTTGTTGCAGAATGTAGGTCATCACTGTATTGTTGTGAGCCTGCAAGAAGAGTACACAGGGAAAACTGCCATTCTCGAGGTCCAGACAAATAAGACAATGCAAAGCTATTCTAGGCTGTGTTAGCACACATACAGGTCACAGATGTCTTCTGAGGTCTCCCAGTTACCCAGACAAGAGGGATATTTACACTGATAACACCAATAGAATGAAATGGCTTCCCTGAAAATAGAGATGTAACCTTTTGCTACACTGGAAGCTTGTTGCAACAGTTTTATTGAAAGCACAGCCTTAAACTATTAAAGAGACAGGATTACATATAAATCGTCTATATACAGTAAAACCTTGGGTTGCGAGCATAATTCGTTCCAGAAACATGCTTGTAATCCAAAGCACTTGTATATCAAAGCGAATCTCCCCATAAGAAATAATGGAAACTCAAATGATTCGTTCCACATCCATTTATTCATAGGTCCTTCAGTTTAAAGATTATAGCAATGTGACCAGGTTGTGTAACCATAAAACGTCCATCCACAAATGGAAGCCCCCACAAGGGGATTAGAAGCAAAATCCAGAAGGAGCTACAGAGTATAAAAGAGAAGTGAGGCACCTCGAAGTGTAGCAATATGTTTCTAAATGTTGGACCTTCATTAAATGTAACTGTATTGCTACACTTATGCCGCGTACACATGAAGGGACTTTTCCCGGCGGACCTAGTCCAGCGGACAATCCGCCGGACTTTCCAGCTGGCTTCGCCGGACTTTCCGAGCGTGTGGACTTGCCCACACACGCCCGAACTTCTCCGGCGGACAATCCGCTGGACAAAGTCCGCGGGACTTTTGAAAATGAACGGACTTGCCCACACACGGAGCAGTCCGTTAATTTCGAACGTAACTTCAGGTACGTAGCTAGCGTAGGCAGTAAATGCCGGCGCGCTAGCTCCGTCACCTGGCATGGATTTAAAGGGAATCCCCATGCCGAAAAACGGCGTGGGGGTCCCCCCCAAATCCATCTCAGACCCTTATCCGAGCACGCAGCCCGGCAGGCCAGGAAAGGGGTGGGGACGAGCGAGCGCCCCCCCCCTCCTGAGCTGTCCCAGGCCGCGTGCCCTCAACATGGGGGGTGCCCTGGGGAAAGGGGGGCCGTGCGGCCCCCCCACCCCAAAGCACCTTGTCCCCATGTTGATGAGGACAAGGGCCTCTTCCCGACAACCCTGGCCGTTGGTTGTCGGGGTCTGCGGGCGGGGGCTTATCGGAATCTGGGAGCCCCCTTTTATAAGGGGGCCCTCAGATCCCGGCCCCCCACCCTATGTAAATGAGTATGGGGCACGATGTACCCCTACCCATTCACCTAAGGTGTAAAATGTAAAGTAAAAAAACACACACACTTTTTAAAAAATATTTTATTGCACTTCTCCGGGGGTCTTCTTCCGTCTTGGGGGTCTTCTCGCCGGACTCCCCTGCCATTTACCAAGCTCTTTTACCGAGCGGAGAAGTCCGGCTACCTTCTTCGTCGTCGCCGTCGTCTGGGGGTCTCGATCCGCCTTCATGGGGTCTTCCGGGGTCTCTTCTGTTCTTGCGGCGGTCGTCGTTTTCTGCGCCGCCGGTTCTTCTTCTTTTTCTTCTTCTTCTTCTTCTTCCCCGTCACTCTCTCTGGCCGGAATGGCAGAGCCGCGCTGTGCTGGGACTTATATAGGGACATGGGGACAGGGTCACATGCTCATGTCACATGGTGACCCCGCCCCCCTTGTGATGTCACAGTCCCGGAGGATGCTGGGACTGTGACATCACAGGGGGCGGGGTCACCATGTGACATGAGCATGTGACCCTGTCCCCATGTCCCTATATAAGTCCCAGCACAGCGCGGCTCTGCCATTCCGGCCAGAGAGAGCAACGTGTCAACATCGGAAGAAGAAGAAGAAGGCGGCGCAGAAAGCGACGACAGCGGCAAGAACAGAAGAGACCCCGGAAGACCCCCGAAGACCCCCGAAGGCGGATCGAGACCCCCAGACGACGGCGGCGACGACGAAGAAGGTAGCCGGACTTCTCCGCTCGGTAAAAGAGCTTGGTAAATGGCGGAGGAGTCCGGCGAGAAGACCCCCAAGACGGAAGAAGACCCCCGGAGCAGTGCAATAAAATATTTTTTCAAAAGTGTGTGTGTTTTTTTACTTTACATTTTACACCTTAGGTGAATGGGTAGGGGTACATCGTACCCCATACTCATTCACATAGGGTGGGGGGCCGGGATCTGAGGGCCCCCTTATAAAAGGGGGCTCCCAGATTCCGATAAGCCCCCACCCACAGACCCCGACAACCAATGGCCAGGGTTGTCGGGAAGAGGCCCTTGTCCTCATCAACATGGGGACAAGGTGCTTTGGGGTGGGGGGGCCGCACGGCCCCCCTTTCCCCAGGGCACCCCCCATGTTGAGGGCGCGCGGCCTGGTACGGCTCAGGAGGGGGGGGCGCTCGTTCGTCCCCACCCCTTTCCTGGCCGGCCGGGCTGCGTGCTCGGATAAGGGTCTGAGATGGATTTAAGGGGGAACCCAAACGCCGTTTTTCGGCGTGGGGAGTCCCTTTAAATCCATGCCAGGTGACGGAGCTAGCGCGGCGGCATTTACTGCCTACGCTAGCTACGTAACCTGAAGTCACGTGCTAAATGAACGGACTTGCCGATGAGCGGCAAGTCCGTTCATTTAAAAAGTCCGGCGGACTAGCCTACTAACGGCGGGATTGTCCGCCGGACTGCCAAGTCCAGCGGATAATTTTAAAACCAAACTTAAAACTTTGGTCCGCCGGACTTTGGCGCCAAAAAGTCCGCCGACGCCCACACACGAGGGGATTGTCCGCTGGACTTGAGTCCAGAGTATAATCCCGCGGGATTGTCCCTTCGTGTGTACGCGGCATCTCTTTTATACTCAGTTGTGCACATGACGCTACTCGTATATCAAGACATCGCTTGTATATCAAGTCAACATTTATTTATCTTCAGGAGAAGCACAGGAGAGTACAGTATAAGAGTATCATTTGTAGAAAGTAGTAGCCAGCTTCCACCTCAATAGTGATGTGATCAGATTGCTGGATACTCCTTGTTGCTTGAGGTGTTTTCTCTTTCTCCATTGGATCTGACACCCACGTTTGGGGTCCCATACTGAGAGTGGAGTCATCTTTCTGTCACCCCCTGCCCCTCCATAGCTCCTGGGCAGAAAATAGTGGACCCCTAGGCTGCTTCATTCCGGCCTCTGCTACCACATATATTTGGAAAATATTTGATTCTAATCAATCTGTCTGCTATACCACTATTGAGGTGGAAGCTGGCTACTACTTTCTACAAATTATACTCTCCTTCTTACATATGTCTGAGGTGTGACTCACTAAGGCCCCTTTCACACTGGGGTGGGAGCCGCGGTGACGGTAAAGCAGCGCTATATTTAGCGCTGCTTTACCGTCGTTTTAGCCGCGGTATTCGGCCGCTCGCGGTGTGGTTTTACCCCCCACGAGCGGCCGAAAAAGGCTTAAAGACCCCCCGCAGAGCGCCACCGTAGCGGCGATTTGCGGCGGTATTGCCGCGGTATTACCGCGGTGTCCTATTCAAATCAATGGGAAGGAGCGGTATAGGAGCGGTGAATACACCGCTCCTATATCGCTCCAAAGATGCTGCTAGCAGGACTTTTTTTACCGTCCTGCTAGTGCACCACTCCAGTGTGAAAGCCCGCCGGCTTTCACACTGGAGTGAATGGGGTCGGATTTTTTCAGGCGGTATACAGGCGCTATTTTTAGCGCTGTACCGCCTGAAAAACGCCAGTTCAGCAGGCCCAAGATTGTTGTAGGAATACTAATTGAGACGGAGACATCACCTTCACCCACTTCACACCAGCTTCTCTTCTTGGCTTTCTTGCAATAATAACCAATGAGGCTAAGCAGCCGATCGGCTGTTATTACAAGCAGCGGGAGGGGACGTTCCCCCTCCCGCCGCCTTCTGCATCTCGCCCGTCCCACCAGGAGACCCAAGCAAGGAGCCGGAACGTCCACCGGCTAGCCAGAGACCCGAACAAGGCCAGAATTGGCTTTGTTCGGGTCTTGGCTATAGAAACTCGGAAGCAACGCCATGACATCACTTCTGGTTTACTGGAGTCTTGAAGGCGCCAGTTTAAAAAAAAATACAATATTCAAAACCGCAGATCTTGACGGTTTGAACGCTTTTAAGTGCAAAGGAGTGATTTGGGGTCTTATAGACACCAGATCCCTCCATATTAATACCTGACACGTGTCTATTGCTGTCACAGGGATTTTTACAATCCTTGTGACAGCAATAAAAGTGATTAAAAAAATAATAATAATTAAAGCGACAGTGTAAAAATAAAAAAATGTTATAATTTAAAACTAAATAAATAAAAATAAAATAAATTTCCCCTTGCCCACCCCATGCTAGCGCGCAAAGGCGAATGCGTGCGTTAGTCCTGAACGCACACAAACCGTGATCGTCCCTCACATGTGAGGTATCACCATGAACGTCAGATCATGGGCAGTAATTCTGGCACTAGACCTCCTCTGTACATCTAAAGTGGTAACCTGTAAAGGCTTTTAAAGCGTCACCTATGGATAGTAAAATTTACGTTGTTTGTAGCTGTTATGCGGGCGTGCGCAATTTAAAGTGTGACATGTTTGGTATCTATTTACTTGGTATGACATCATCTTTTATATTTTATAAAGAAATTGGGTTATGTATTGTGTTTTTTTTTTTTGCATTCAAATTTAAAAAGGGTAGTTTTTATATTTTTTTTCCCAAAAACTGCGTTTCAAAAACCCCCTACGCAAATACCGTGGGACAGAAACAATTGCAAAACCCACAAATTTATTCTCTAGGGCCTCTGCTTTAAAAAAATATTTAAAATGTTTGGGGGTTCTAATAAATTTTCTAGCAAAAAAAATTATATTTTCAATTTTCAATTTTCATGTAAACAAAAAGTGCCAGAAAATGCCTGGTCTTCAACTGGTTTAAAGCCAACCATAGATGGTTTGAATCTTGGCTGTATTAGCCGAGATTCGAACCATCTATGGGCAGGCTGATTGTACCCAAGTTGATCCATCTATTGATTTGGGTACAATCAGCATGTCAGAATTTTCATGTGATTATTGTCAGTGTCTATAGCCAATAGCCATAATCACTGTGTGTTCTCCCAGCAGGGACGGCTCCCTGCACCCCCGCAGGGAGAACACAATAGCTCTGTGGGAGGGATTCCCCATCAACAATGACTGTGTTGATGGGTGAATCAAGTGATTTTCTTTCCTGCAACCCAACCGCCTATGGCCAGCTTTAGACTGGACAAACACCTATGTTTTTTTAATGCATGCTAAAATGAGCATTTTGCTGTGTATATTACTGCTTGTTACTAGCCCGCCATTGTGATGATGATGATGAGATCTGATGAATCCCGAACTGAGTGAGGAGAATTAGGTGTTGTACTGAACGCAGTGCCAGACACTTTTTTCAAAGAGTGCAAATCAGTTACAGATGATTAGATTTGAATTCTTGTGTTTGAGACACATCCCATATCACACCCTACTAAGAATACCCAACTCAAGACAAAACCAGGTTGGAATGCATAAACAGTCCTCACCTTCAGGACTTCTTCAGAACTTCTCCCATCCGCTGGAACTCTCTACACCAGTATGCCTGGTTAACCACTTAAGGACCGCCTCCTGCACATTTACGTCAGCAGAATGGCACGGCTGAGCAAATCAACGTACAGGTACGTTGCCCTTTAAGAGCCCAGCCGTGGGTCGGGCGCGCGACCTGGTCCTGAGCTCCGTGACCGCGGGACCAGCGGACCCGATCGCCGATGGTGTCCCGCGATCGGGTCACAGAGCTGAAGAACGGGGAGAGGTCTGTGTAAACAAACCTCTCCCCGTGCTTCCTACACTGCCTGTCACTGATCGGCTGTTCCCTGTCATCGGGAAAGCCGATCAGTGACGTCAGACGTAAAGTCACGCCCCCCTACTGTAAAAAAAACATACGCGTCACAGACTTAACCCCTCCCCGCCCCCTAGTGGTTAACTCCTTTACTGCCAGTGTCATTTACATAGGAATCAGTGCATTTAAATAGCACTGATTGCTGTATAAATGACAATGGTCCCAAAAATGTGTCAAAAATGTCCGATGTGTCCGCCACAATGTCGCAGTCACAATAAAAATTGCTGATCGCCGCCATTACTAGTAAAAAAATAAAATATTAATAAAAATGCTATAAAACTATCCCCAATTTTGTAAACGGTGTAACTTTTGCACAAACCAATCAATAATTGCTTATTGCGATTTTTTTACCAAAAATATGTAGAAGAATACGTATCGGCCTAAACTGAGGAAAAAAAATATTTTTTTATATATTTTTTGGGGATATTTATTATAGCAAAAAGTAAAAAATATTGCATTTTTTTTCAAAATTGTCGCTGTATTTTTGTTTATAGCGCAAAAAATAAAAACCGCAAGGGCGATCAAATACCACCAAAAGAAAGCTCTATTTGTGAAAAAAAAAAGGACGCCAATTTTGTTTGGGAGCCACGTCGCACGACCGCGCAATTGTCAGTTAAAGCGACACAGTGCCGAATCGCAAAAAGGGGCCTGGTCCTTTGGCTGCAAATTGGTCCGGGGCTGAAGTGGTTAAAGGAACACTAAAGGCCTTTTTTTTTTTTTTCTAAAATAACAAAGATGCTATACTTACCTCTACTGTGCAGCTCGTTTTGCAGAGAGTGGCCCCGAACCTGGTCTTCTGGGGTCCCTCGGCAGCTGTCTCAGCCCCCCCCCCCGAAAGTACTTCTCACCTAAATGCAAGCTCCCTCGTGTGGTGTGGAGTACTTGCGGGCGCGCTCCTGTGATACAGCCGGCGGCTATAGCGGCTCGCTGTATCACTCAGCCCGCCCCCGGCTCGACCCGCCATTGGATGTGATTGACAGCAGCGCAAGCCAATTGCTGCGCTGCTTTCAATCCATCCACTCTGGCCAATCAACGGCCAGGGTGAGCGGCGAAGAGGACGTCGGGGGCGAGGGCGGGACTTTCGAGGGGTCAGGTAAGTATAACGGGGGGGCTGGGGGGGCCGGCATTGTCGGATGTTTTTTCACCTTAATGCATAGAATGCATAAAGGTGAAAAAACTTTTACCTTTACAACCCCTTTAATTCCGACCCTGTCTGCCTTTAGGGGATCCTTGAAAACTTTACTTAAGACACCTCCATCAGATCATCCCCCGCAACTATTATCTCTTGTACCGATTCCACTTCCTTTTAGATTGTAACCTCCATGATCAGGGTCCTCCTATTCATCCTATATTGAACTGTATTGTAATTGTATTGTCTCCCTTTACTGTACTGTGCAAATTGTTGGCGCTAGATAAATCCTGCATAATAATAATATTATTAATCAGGGCTTTTTTTCAGGGAGAACTTGGTGGAACTCAGTTCCACCACCTCTGGCTCAGACCCTTGGTGGGGGGGGGGGGGGGGGGGGGGGGCTGCAAACCACAATCACTTGTAAACACAGAAGTCTGTGACAGCTCTGTACTCAGCTCTGTACTCTGTGTGTAACCCCCCTGAACTCTGCACTCTGTATGTAATGCAATCCTGGTATTTAATGCCCCTTTAAGACCCTCCTACTGTTTCGTGAAATTTGACTGACCACACCCACTATTTGATGTGATTTGGAGGTTGTGTGTGGGTGGAGGGGTTTTGGGGGGTCGTGGTTGAATTCCAGCACCTATTGTTTGAGAAAAAAAGCCCTGTTAAAGTGGTTGTAAACCCTTACAAACCACTTTGGCCTACAGGTAAGCCTAGATTAAGGTTTACCTGTAGGTCCAATAAATATCTCCTAAACCTACATGGTTTAGGAGATATTTAGAATAAAAGAGGCATCGCTGTCTACGGCGCATGCGCCGTAGACAGCGGCGCACAGGCGCACTGCGCATGCCGAGATCACGGCGATATGCCGCTTTCGTGCGCATGCGCGAGAGTGACGTCATCGCCGATCCAGCGAATGACAGCGCAGGAGCGGCGAGACCCGGAAGTCACTCCGGGCTTGATGGCGCCGGAGAAGGTCGTGGATGAGGACCGCTTCGGGGCTTCGTTCTCAGGTAAGTTATTCATAATGAGCTAGTATGCTATGCATACTAGCTCATTATGCCTTTGCCTTGCAGGTTCCATTTTTTTTTTTGAGGAAGGTTTACTTCCTCTTTAATGATAATAAAAAAAAATACAAGCAGCACTAATTGCTGTTGTAAGACTTTTAATGAGGCGCTGTCGTAAAAACTGCGATCTCATAAGACCTCTAGCAGAGCACTCCACGGGCTCTAGGTATCCTGGGTGTCGTTACCCTCCAAGGTCCCATCATAAAATAGTTGTTAAAACAATCCTTGGTCTGCGGTTTTCATAAATGGTTAATTGTATGTCGTAAAACTCATTAGCGGGATGTTCCTTTTACCAGTGACTGCTAAAAGCCATAATATTTAAATCTGATAGAATATACATTGATAAGTCTGGCATTACTTGACCTAAAAAATAACATTTGCTGGACTCCACAAGTAAATATTTTATATCTGTACCACCATCCTCAAATTTTTTAATTAAAGCCAGCGCTGGAAGCCTATCATATGATGGGACAAGATCGGCATCAGAATAGGTAAGTATAGGCATCTTTCCTTTTACAGGATAGATAGAATAAGCTTAGTTAGTTTTTTTTTGACTTGCCTTAGACTTCATGGTAAAAAACATTTTCTCACTTGCTGTGCCCCCCCCCCCCCCCAATACTTCCTGTATTGATCCAGCGCTGTCCCTGGCTGTAATTCTTCTCCCCTGTCTTTTTCATCAAGGAGGATCAGGCATCAGCGGGAGTCATTAGCAATGATCATCTTCAGTCTGCTCGCACTTAAATTGTTATTACAGGTACTTAAGTAGCGGCAGGGGCATACCTAGAGCATTTGGCACCCAGGGCAGATCCTATATCTGGCACAGGCAGTGCACCGCGCGTCAATGTGCTGACGTAAGGAAAATCATTTTCCTTTTTTCTGAAAGTGCGCCAAAGATGCTGCATGCAGAGCTTTTGGTGCGCTTTCAGAAGATGCAGAAAAACTGCACAACCTAAAAGAAATCTATAGGACTGCAGCTATAACTGCGGGTAATATGTAGGACGACCCCCTTTACATTACACAGCCCCGTACCTCTGGACCCCTTCACATTACACAGCCCCCACACCTTTGGACCCCTTCACAATGCACAGCTCCCACATGTCTGGACCCCTTTACATTACACAGTCCCCATACCTCTTGACCCCTTTACATTACACAGCCCACACATCTCTGGACCCCTTTACATTACACAGCCCTCATACCTCTGGACCCCTTTACATTACACAGCCCCCATAGCTCTGGACCCCTTCACATTACACAGTCAGCCAGTCAGCCACCACATCTCTGGACCACTTTACATTACACAGCCCCCAAACCTTTGGACCCCTTTACATTACATAGCCCCGTACCTCTGGACCCCTTCACATTACACAGCCCCCACATCTCTGGACCCCTTCACATTACACAGCCCCCACATCTCTGGACCCCTTCACATTACACAGCCCCCACTTCTCTGGACCCCTTTACATTACACACCCCCCACTTCTCTTGACCCCTTTACATTACACAGCCCCCATACCTCTGGACCCCTTCAAATGTATCCACATTAGGCGATCCCTGAAAACTTTCCTCTTCAGAGAGGCCTATCCTGCCTCCATCTAACAATTTTCTCCATCAACTCATCCCCCACAGCTATTACCCTTTTGTATAACTTGACCCTCCCTCCTAGATTGTAAGCTCTAACGAGCAGGGCCCTCTGATCCCTCCTGTATTGAATTGTATTGTAATTGTACTGTCTGCCCTAATGTTGTAAAGTGCTGCGCAAACTGTCGGCGCTATATAAATCCTGTATAATAATAATAATAATAGCCCCTGTTCTTTGATGTGCCATGCATGCATCTCTTTAATGACTTCAGATCAAGCATTTTAGCTGAACATTAAAGTTAGTTTTACTAAAGTAGTTAGACTTCTTCTGCACACAGTCCTGTACAAAGTCCTCTAAGTGCCCTTTTAGTCATGCCCCTGGTGCACCCTTGGGTGGGAAATCCTGTCCAGCAGCGTTAACCCTTTCCTTCAGGATCCGCCAGCTCAGCAGGGCAAGCACAAATAGCAGAATAATAACCTTACATTGGAATATGTTTTTTTTTGCGAAGAAGCAAACAAAATAACCAAAAACCCACAAGTACATGCAAGAAAAACATTTACTACAGGGATCACTCTGGGAGTACCTGCTCACATGGTGGTAACAGACAGTGTGGTTTGATAGTAACAGGTCTGCATGGGGATTAAACTGTATCGTTTTATGGTGCTCTAAACAAACAGTGCTGACTTGACAACAATAAATAGGGCATTCCTGATGATACAGTTTGCTGAGCGGCCCTAGTCTAATCCTGCTGAGACAACAGTTAGTGATAGTTTCTCACTCCTCTCTATTTTCTCACCATTATGCAATAATCTGCATTTCAATTAATAGTAAGGTAACAATTATTTTTTATCTTTTTATCCTTTTCGAACTGTAACATATATCAAGGAAATTCTCTGTTTTAGATTTCAAAATGCTATGCACAAACCCTTGCACATACTAGAGACATGCTATGCTCGCCATGACACCTGTTAGCAGGCCCCACCATTAGTCCATCAGATACATTATGGTGAGCTCCAGAATGCCAGCTATGGCCCTAGACCAGGGGTGCCCAACCTTTTGAAGCGCGAGGGCCACTTAAGCGACTTGGTAACCGGTAGTGGGCAACAATGAGTGGAGCGGGTGGATGGCATGTCCGTGTCCGCTCTGCAAATGCAGCCCACGATACTTTTTAGCAGTGTTGGTCATCTTACTTTAAAAAAGTAATTAGTTAAGTTACAAATTACTTCTCCCAAAAAGTAATTGCGTTAGTAACTCAGTTACTACATTGGAAATGTAATTAGTTACGCAGCAAAGTAACTGGCTTTTTTTTTTTTATATTCTATACGTGTAACTAAGGGGCGGGTCTAGTATTACTGTAACCAAGGGGCGCATTTATTATTATTGTTATATATCGCGTAACCAAGGGGCTGCTCTATTATTACTTTAACCAAGGGGCAGATCTGTTATAACGTGTAAGCAAGGGGCGGGTCTATTATTATTATTATATCGTGTAAGGGGCGGATTTCTACAGAAGAGGGCGAATGTTAAATTAATGGGCAGAGCTCGATATATAACAATAATAATAAATGCGCCCCTTGGTTACAGTAATACTAGACCCGCCCCTTAGTTACACAATAAACGCCCCTTGCAGAGTAGCATGAGCATCAGGAGCGTGCGGCATCGCCTCGTACAATTACATGTTAACTGCGCCTGCGCGGTGTAGAGTTCACTCAGAGCTGTTTAGATTCGGCAATTTTCGGAAGCTCCATAGTCCTTCGTACTGCGCAAGCGCTGCGCCTGCGCAGTACAGGGGGTCCTTATCCAGCGGGGGAACTTTTTCGGCAGGACACCGGAATTACACTACTGCCATCTAGTGGCAGTAGATGTAATTGGGGTAACTAAGCCAAAGTAATGGGAACTGAGTTACCATGAGGGGAAAAGTAATCAGTTAGATTACTCGTTACCCTCTAAAGTAACTGCGTTAGGTAACTCAGTTTATTTTAACTCAGTTACTTACATCACTGCTTTTTAGCGGATCATATTGGAGGTAGAACACAAGTCGGTTTATGTCTGCCACTACTTAAAGATGAATGGAGGGTCCAAGGCTGCTTTCACACTGATGCGCTGCGGTTTACCCGCACCACGTGTGCAACGCAGTGTACCTTTGGCTTTCCTGCAGTTTGCAATAGACTTCTATTATATTCTGCAGGTTTGGTGCACTTTCAGAAAGCTCACCAAACTCGCAGGTAATAATAGAAGTCTATGGCTCAGTGCAGGTAACCCGCAGGTAAACTGCTCTGCACCTGCGGATCAGTTTGAAAGCAGCCCAGTAACCACTGCAGAAAAGATATGCCCATATATACACTGTGATTTTAGTAATAAACTGACCTTTAATAACAGTCTTCTTTCTATTCTATCCCAGAGCAGGAGGTCGCGGGCCACATCAGAGAGCTCCGCGGGCCACATGTGGCCCCCGGGCCACTGGTTGGGCACCCATGCCCTAGACAGTAGGGAGCCTCCTGACAGTAGCCACTTGTAGCCCCCCTACTTGCCAGGAAAGGCAGAGACCCCACCCCCTGGCTTCATTTCAAGCCAAGCTCTGTCTTTGCTCCATAAAGAAACTGGGAGATGCAGCAACAGCCTTCTTCCCAGTGTAGTGAGCAGGCTTCATTCTGCCAATTGAATAAAGCCAAGTGGCTGCACACCATTTTATGGAGTCTGACATGATGTCATAACAAAAGTATGGCAAACTGCACAACACAGCGAGGGCCACCGAGCTCCTTCTGCCTTGTAGACAGTGGCAACAAAGATTTGCTGAGCGCAGAAAAACGTACAACAGAGGCTATGCCTAATATTGGTTTGGTGCTTCCAGGGCTGATTGCAGAGCTGAAGATTAGAGGTGCTAAACTGAAGCTCTGGCAATCTTACTTATTAGCAAGGGGATCCAGCTAAAATCCATAATGTTCCCAGGTAGGGGCGTTGCTAGGTAAAGAAAGTCATATTCTTGGGTGGGCATACACATGTATAGAATATACTTGTGTGTGTATATATATATATATTAATATATATACAGTATAAAATATCGTTACATATCTGAGTGCGGATTCCCCCTTACATCAGGGTCTCCAGAGAGCCCCCCCACTTACATCAAGGTTCCCAGAGCCCCCCTTACATCAGGGTCCCCAGAGAGCCACCCCTTACATCAGGGTCCATAGAGATCCCCCTACTTACACCAGGGTCCCCAGAGCCCCTCATTAAATCAGGGTCCCCAGAGAGCCCCCCCCTTACATCAGGGTTCCCAGAGAGCCTCCCTACTTACATCAGGGTCTCTGGAGAGACCCTTCCTTACATCAGGGTCCCCAGAGAGCCCCAGGGCTCAGGAGTTGGCTACATAAAGAATGCAGGGCTTAGCTGTACCCATCTATGCAGCCTTACCAGTGCCCAGGAATGCAGCCTCTCCTGTGCCCAGCAGTGCACCCCCCATTGTAGTGTCCACTGTCCCCTGCACCCCACCCCACTGCACCGCCCCCCATCCAGCCCTGTAATAATGTCCGCAGGCTGGGTGCCAACCCCTGCCCTAGAGACTCGGGGCTATGGGTCCCAGATTCTGCGCTATAGCCTCAATAGCCACCCCCTAGCGACGCCTCTGTTCCCAGGTATGATGATGCCCATTTGACTTTGCCCTGCACTGCGGTGCTATTCATTCATGGCAGCCCAAAGCACCTTACAAATGCATCTCAATGCACATGTGTTTCAGCACACCACAAAAGACCGACGAGAAGAACCACTCTTACGTTGATACGCTGTATTGAAGAAAAGCTTTGAGGAAGAGGGCATGAGCCTCGAAACGCGTCCCACTTGATGGACTTTTGTTCTGCAGCACTGTGTTTATTTATGTCTGTATCATTCTCCTTTTTTGTGAGCATATTGGATTTCTTTTTTAATTTATTAAACCAAGCATAACACAGCAATGCACTAGACTGGTGCACCTTCCTCTTTTGCTTGTGTTCTAGCTTTTGTTTTCCTGGACTAAAGAGGGTAGCAAGGCATCTCTTCATATCTTCACAGTTCCAATCAGTTGTTTTCCACAGTAGCCCAATAGATGGTTCAAAATGCAAAATTGATCCTTTGTGGTTCTATGTGGACTGGTCTGCCAGGAAGAGTACTGTATTTTACCTGTTGCGCAGACTTTTGTAGTTTGTTTATTATTCACTCATGGCAGCCCAAAGTACCCTGCAAATGCATCTCAATGCACATGCGTTTCAGCGCACCACATAGATGAGAACCATGTTGTGATGCGCTGTGTTAAACAAAAAAAGAGGTCCCTGTAAAACTTTTTTGGTGTGTTTACAGCTCATTCAAAATAAAAAGGGCTGCTTTAATGCAACACAAGTGAACATGCAAAATATTATTAACATGCGTACATTAATGAACCGCAATGCAGCACACAGGTGTAAAGGGGACCTAAAGCCCAAATGCAGCCCAAAGTTTTTATTTTTGGTTTTAGACAGAATGAGGAAAGGTTGGAACCTCTTTTAGATTTTTATTGAGGTTTCTGTTGGCATTGGGAATATTCTTCCTCATTTTATGAGTAGTCACCAAGATAAAAAGTTAGCCAATCTCTCCAATGTGAGCATAGACAATAATATATAATGTATATGTAGAATATAGAGTGGGGAAGGGTAACGTCCCAAATTAAAAATATTTCACTCACTGTTTACTCACCAGAAGAAAAAGTGAGGAAGGATTTGCCCAATGAGAACAAAGAATAATTAAATAATTCCCTTGGGTACATTTTCTACAGCTTCCGTTTCCGTTATCCCACCCCCCCCCCCCCCACTTTAATCTATCTTAATTAATCTTTTAAAAAAGAAATTAAACCAACTTTTCTAAGCACCTTATACCTGAATCTGCTGTCACATGACTAGCCGCGGGCTTTTTCTGTGGGTGAAGACCAGTGATCTACCGCTACAGTCTGAGACCAGCATCAACTGTTTTGTAGCCTTCTCTCATCATGACTCTATCACCCCACCACTTAAGTTTGCAGGACCATGCCAATGAACCCAGTTGGAAGAGTCCACAACACCAGGCAGTGACGTGAGCCCCCCTAAGAAAGACCTTTCCACTCTCTAAAAGAGAGAAGACCTGGTGTGGCATTGGACTCAGGTTAAACTCAGATTTAGGCAAGCATTTTGTATATTTATGTAGCGCTACATCCGTAGGAGCCGCTGATGCAACAGGTTTTTTATCTGTTCTTTGCCACATACTTCATAGACCTCTGCCCTACCGACCCGCCTGGGTTCTGGTTCTTTTCTCCCTTTAACTAGATTGAACACCCACATAAATGACACAACACACTATATCCAACTATTATATTGAGGGAAGACAAGAGGCATAGAAAAACACACTTGTTCCTTAATATTTGGGACAACAGGTTTTGGACAACTGTGGATTCAAATCAGTTTCCAATAATCAAATCAGCACCCTAAGTGAGTAAAATCATCACATGAGCTATGGAACACACACATCTTTTATGAAGGTGACTACTCCGGTTCAGCATAAGCAAGCAGTAGCAATCTCACCCCTTGAGTACCCAGCAGGCAATAAGAGGTTTTAGGTAACAAAACCTGACTAAATTGCCTGCATGATATAATAATGGTTATGCTAGGCCAAGACTGGTTAGGAGGCATTAACAGAATAACACAGAATGAGCAGTCAATAAGAGGGGGAAACCCTGGGTTGAAGGAGAGGGGCAGTCTCTTAGCCTGCTAACGTTGGGGCTTTGTTGGTGCACTATGGATGATAGTTATATCCTGTAGACAGCCAAAGTGTAATTTAGTTCTCTTTCCGCTATGTGATGCAACAACTATGCACTATGCATGTCGGTTGCTTAGTAGACTGTAGCAAGAGCGTGCCCAAGTGAGGTACGTATTTATCGGCGTATAACACGTGCCGGCGTATAACACGCACCCCAAGTTTAGGAAAGATTTTTAAGGAAAAAAACTTTTAGGAGGGAAGTTTAAGGAAAAAAAAAACATTTAAATGCCCATCAATGCAGCCTTATCAGTGTCCATTGAAGCCTTGTCAGTGCAGCCTTGTCCCCTGTGCAGCCTTGTCCCCTGTGCAGCCTTGTCCCCCGTGCAGCCTTGTCCCCCTTGCAGCCTTGTCCCCCGTGCAGCCTTGTCCCCCTTGCAGCCTTGTCCCCTGTGCAGCCTTGTCCCCCGTGCAGCCTTGTCCCAGTGCAGCCTTGCCCTCAGTGTCCATCGCTTGGACGATTTAAAATTGGTGCCGCCGAGATTTTCCGGAGCGGAGCGAATGCCGCTAAGACCGCAGGGACTGGGCGGAGCCGAGATACACATAGCCGAGTGTACTCGGCTCTTCTCAGCTCTTCTCGGCTCCGCTCACAGTCACGCCCAGTCACACCCTATGATGGACATAACACAGGTCCTATGGCAGGACTGGGCGTGACTGTGAGCGGAGCCGAGAAGAGCCGAGTACACTCGGCTATGTGTATCTCGGTGGTATCGCTTCGCTCCGCTCACAGTCAGAGGAGATCGGCGGGGAATCGGCGGGGATCGGCGTATAACACGCACGCACGATTTTCCCCTGATTTTAAGGAAAAAAAGTGCGTGTTATACGCCAATAAATACGGTAATATGTCTATGTGTCTAATGAGGCCAAAGAATGAGGAGAGCTGCAACAATAAGGAACTGGTTATGCCAGAAGATGTCAATTGACAATCTGCCCACGGAAATACATCAGGTGCTAGAAGCAAATAGGCCACCAACTCCTCTGCAAATTATGTAGTCTTTGCGATGAAAGGGGGTCCACCCCACCTATATATCACTAGGATTTAATAATATTCTTTGGACAGTGAATCAGCATCATCATTATTGTCCAATTACAAGGAGGCTGACCCAGGAAGCAGTAAGGCTGAACCAGGAATCATCTTCTTGGCTGTGTTTTAGAGGTTTGGCTGGTGTTCCACTTTAAATACACAGACTTTGTCATATGTTGAAGAACTATTACACTATTATTTTATATTAATATCTTTATATTTTTTCGTGTTCAGTATCCTATATCTGAGCTCTTCCCAAATTCCTCGGTGGCCACCAATGCTATTCTATATAAAGAAGATGGGGCTGGGGGTCTTATTAATATGCTTCTTCTGTTCAATAAAGAAAGAAGGGGAGAACAACAGGTTTAAGCTGTATAGCGTGTCACGGGGTTTGTCAAGAAAAAAACATATAGGCATATTAGAATTAATTGGGGGCCCATGAGGAATAACCTTATGAATAAGTAAATTCTGCTCATGATCTGGTGCATTAAATTATTGCATATAATATGTTAAATTCATGCCTATAAATATTCATGCATACATTGTGGTGGCTGTTTTATCATTTAAAGAGCAGCAGAATTGTTAGTGATGCTTGAATATTACAAAAAAAATAAAAAATAAAGAAAAAAAAAACAAGACAAAATGTATAGTGAGTAACTAATGAGAGCCTATTTAATGCTGAACTATAGGCAGATAGAAAAGACAGCTCTGTAAATGTTAATGCATCATTAAATGTATTTTTTTAATATAAGCAGTGTAAATACCTGAATTTGACTTGACATCAGCCTCTTGCAGTCTCCGTACAGCAAACTTGCAGTGTGAGAGGAAGAAGCAGCACAAGGAGTCAATCAGGTCATGTGTTGACAAGAAGCATGTCGGAGGGGAGAGCAGATGACTTCACCTCTGTACTGCTTCTCTTTTCTCTGTCCAGTCACGGGCTGGGGCAGGTCCGGCATAAACTGGGCTAAGTAGAAATGGATGGAATAATGCTAGTCATCACACTGAGGATATTTAGTGGTATATTAAAAGAACCAGGAAAAGCTGGATTTGTTATTTTAACTTTTATTTGCTATTCATTTTCTGTTTAATTATTTTTTTTTTTTTTTTTATTTCACTAAACAGACAAAAGAAATGGTACAGTGGGCATATATGTTTCCAGATGTCATTGTAGAAAACTGAAATAACATTGCCATTCAATAGGAAGGGGCTGAACATCCTCCCTCCCCCACCCCCAGTTTGGTTCGCACCAGAACATCTCGAACAGGCAAAAAGTTCTAGTGAACATGCAAACCCTATTAAAGTCTATGGGACACGAACATGAAAAATCAAAATCCATAATTTTAAAAGCTTGTATGCAAGTTATTGCCATAAAAAATGTATGGGGACCCGGGTACTGCCCTAGGGGACATGTATCAATGCAAAAAAATGTTTTTAAAACAATCGTTTTTTCAGGAGCAGTGATTTTAATGATGCTTAAAGTGAAACAATAAAAATAAAAGCAATACCGACATTTCTAAAGGAGAATATTTCATTTAAACTTGCTCGCAGATGTAATGTATTGCTAGCTCCCGGCAATATAGATGGAAAATCTAAAGAAAAAAAAGGCCCCCCCCCCCAGTTCATACCAGGCCATTTAAATCTGGTATGAATTTTTTTTAAATAATAAAAAAAAAAAATTGGCGTGGGGTCCCCTCCAAAGTTCATACCAGACCCTTATATGAGCATGCAGCCTGGAGGTCAGGATGGTGGAGGAGCGAGCGCCTCCCTCCTGAACCATACCAGGCCACATGCCCTTAACATGGGGGGTGGGTGCTTTGGGGTAGGGGGGCTCTGTGCCCCCACCCCAAAGCATCTTGTCCATGGGGACAAGAGCCTCTTCCTGACAACCCTGGGCTGTGGTTGTCAGAGTCTGCGGGCGTGGTGCTTATCAGAATCTGGAAATCCCCTTTAACAAGGGGGCCCCCAGATCCTGCACCCCCACCCCCATGTGAATGGGTATCGGGTACATTGTACCCCTACCCATTCACCAAAAAAGTGTCAAAAGTTAAAAACTACAAGAGACAGTTTTTAAAAATTCATTTATTAAAGCGGTGTTTTAGATAAAAAAAAAAATGTTTAAAAGTCAGCAGCTAAAAAAAAAGTAGCTACTGACTTTTAATAAGTACACTTACCCTCCCAGGGCGCCCGCGATGTCGGTCGTGGAGGCCGAGATGTCCCTCGGCACTCCGGTCCCAGCGCCGCCATCCTTAGTAAAGGAAACGGGCAGCGATCGATGCCCGTTTCCTACTGCGCATGCGCAAGGAGTAGGCGCAGCGCTTTGTGAATGGGGAACGCGATGGGAACGCGATTCACTAGAAGGCGGCGCAAGGAGAACAGCTCAGAGGAACAGGAAGAGGCAGATTAGGACGATCTGCCTAGCAACAGCCATTTCTGGTAAGTTAAAATTTTTTTATTTTTTTTTTCATTTTAAAGTTGTATTAACAATTAATATTTGTTTTTCAGGGTGGCCCTCCACTTTAAAAAGGAAAAAAAAAAAAGTGACCCGCAATGTAAATCAATCATCAATCACGCCGTCCGAGGGACCTGAAAAAAACGAAAAAAACCTCTGCCTCCATGGGAGGCCTCCCGACGACTGCTGTCTTTTCCCTTTGCTCATCACATGGCATCTGAAGGGGGCAGGGTCACTTGGTTACATCACCGGGTGGCCCTGCCCTTGCCAGGAGGCCTCCCATGGAGCTTTTTACATTTTTTCTTTTTTTTTGGGTCCATCGGGCAGCGTGATTAAAGATGAATGTACATCGCAGGACCTTTTTTTTTTTTAATAAAGGAATTGTCAAAAACTTTTTTTAGTGAGTTGGTAGGGGTATTCGATACCCATTCACAAAGGGGGGGGGCAGGATCTGGGAGCACTCATGTTAAAGGGGGCTTCTAGATTCCAAAAAGCCCCCGCTCGCAGCCTCCGACAACCACCAACCAGGGTTGTCGAGAAGAGGCCCTTGTCCCCATCAACATGGGGATAAGGTGCTTTGGGGGACACCCCAAAGCACCATCCCAATCTTGAGGGCAAGCGGCCTGGTATGGTTCAGGAGGGAAGGAGGGCGTTTGCTCGTTTCCTGGATTTTGGGGGGGACCCCATGCCATTTAAAAAAAAACTGAAGAATGTGTAACGGAAGTGAGGTTTCATTGCCATCATCTTGCTACACCCCACACTCCTCCTCAATAAGGATACACTGAGTAGGCGGCAGGCAGACATCTTGTTAAACCCCCTGGAGTTTTGCATTTTAAACTTATTATTAACAATAAAATTAGTTTATATATTGAAATACAGTACTTAGAACTCTGTGTGAATGATTAGATGTTGAATTTTAAAAGCAGCAAACTTCTGTCCAATTATCAAACCTGTGAGATCAGCAGGCTTGCTGCTGCTTTTAAAATTCAACATCTAAACAGTCAAACGGAGTTCTAAGTATTGTATTTCACTATATAACCTCAGTTATACTGTTAAAAATAAGTGTAAACTGCAAAACTCTGGTGGGTGTAACAAGATGTCCGCTTGCCCCCTTCTCACTGTATCCTTACTGTAGATGAGTGTGGGGTGTAGCAAGATGGCGGCAATGAAATGCCACTTCCATTACACATTCTGACGGGTCGCTGAATCTGACGGAACACCGGCAGCACTCATGTCGCCCCAGACCATGACACTCCCATGCTTGACTGTAGGCAAGACACACTTGACTTTGTACTCCTCACCTGGTTCCCGCCACACATGCTTGACACTATCTTAACCAAATAAGTTTATCTTGGTCTCATCAGACCACATGACATGGTTCCAGTAATCCATGTTGTTAGTCTGCTTGTCTTCAGCAAACAGTTTTTTCGGGCATTCTTGTGCATCATCTTTAGAAGAGGCTTCCCTCTGGGATGACAGACCCCCCATTCCTTCAACCTCTGCAGTAATGCTGGCAGCATTCATACGTCTATTTCCCAAAGACAACCTCTGGCTATGACGCTGAGCATGTGCACTCAACTTCTTTGGTCGACCATGGAGAGGCCTGTTCTGAGTGGAACCTGTCCTGTTAAACCACTGTATGGTGTTGGCCACCATGCTGCAGCTCAGTTTCAGGGTCTTAGCCATCTTCTTATAGCCTAGGCCAGTGATGGCGAACCTTGGCACTCCAGATGTTTTGGAACTACATTTCCCATGATGCTCAACTACACTGCAGAGTGCAGGAGCATCATGGGAAATGTAGTTCAAAAACATCTGGGGTGCCAAGGTTCACTATCACTAGCCTATGCCATCTTTATATAGAGCAACAATTCTTTTTTTCAGATCCTCAGAGAGTTCTTTGCCATGAGGTGCCATGTTGAACTTCCAGCGACCAGTATGAGTGAGTGAGAGCGATAACACCAAAATTAACACACCGGCTCCCCATTCACACCTGAGACCTTTTAACACTAACGAGTCACATGACATCGGGGAGGAAAAATGGCTAATTGGGCCCAATTTGGACATTTTCACTTAGGGATGTACTCACTTTTGTTGCCAGCAGTTTAGACATTAATGGCTGTGTGTTGAGTTATTTTGAGGGGACAGCAAATTTACACTGTTATACAAGCTGTGCACTCACTACTAGTGATGAGCCGAACACAACCCGGTTCGATTCGCAGCAGAACATGCAAACAGGCAAAAAATTTGTTCGAACATGCAAACACCGTTAAAGTCTATGGGACACGAACTTGAAAAATCAAAAGTGCAAATTTTAAGGGTTAATATGCAAGTTATTGTCATAAAAAGAGTTTTGGGGGGACCCGGGTCCTGCCCCAGGGGACATGTATCAATGCAAAAAAAAGTTTTAAAAACGTCAGTTTTTTCAGGAGCAATGATTTTAATAATGCTTAAAGTGAAACAATAAAAGTGAAATATTCCTTTAAATTTCGTACCTGGGGGGGGGTATGCCTGTAAAGTGGCACATTGTTCCCATGTTTAGAACAGTCCCTGCACAAAATGGCATTTCTAAAGGATATTTCTATAAAGAATTGTCGGGTCCTGGCAATACAGATAAAAGTCCTTTACCAAAATTGCGTGGGGGTCCCCCTTATCCGAGCACGCAACCTGGCAGGCAGCAGGAAAAGACGAGAGAGCGCCCCCCTCCTGAACCCTACCAGGCCGCATGTCCTCAACATGGGGAGGGTGCTTTGGGGTAGCCCCCCAAAGCACCTTGTCCCCATGTTGATGGGGACAAGGGCCTCATCCCTACAACCCTTTCCGGTGGTTGTGGGGGTCTGCGGGCGGGGGGCTTATCAGAATCTGGAATCCCCCTTTAACAAGGGGACCCCCAGATACCGCCCCCCCTGTTTGAAATGGTAACGGGTACGTACCCAGGTGGCCCTGCCCCCTCTGACGCCACGGGGAAGCCATTGAGAAGTCCCCATGCATCAGAGGGGGCGGGGTCACCGGGGTACATCACTGTGTGGCCCCGCCCTCAGTTATATAAGAACTGTCACCTGCGAGGACGCATTTAACTTTTGACACCTTTTTTGTTACCCGTTACCATTTCAAACAGGGGGGGGGGGGGGATCTGGGGGTCCCCTTGTTAAAGGGGGCTTTGAGATTCCGATAAGCCCCTCACCCGCAGACCCACAACCATCGGGCAAGGGTTGTGGGAATGAGGCCCTTGTCCCCATCAACATGGGGACAAGGTGCTTTGGGGGGCTACCCCAAAGCACCCTCCCCATGTTAAGGGCATGTGGCCTGGTATGGTTCAGGGGGGCGCTCTCTAGTTCCCCCTCTTTCACTGCGGCCTGCCAGGTTGCGTGCGTGGATAAGAGTCTGGTATAGATTTTCAGGGGGACCCCCACACCATTTGTTTTTTATTTTGGCGCGGGGTTTCCCCTTAAAATCCATTCCAGACCTTAAGGGTCTGGTATGGATTTTGAGGGGGACCACTACCCCCTTTTTAAAACTTTTTTAGAAATGTCATTTTGTGCAGGGACTGTTCTAAACACGGGAAAAATGCGCCACTTTACAGGCATACTATAGACACCCCCCAGGTACGAAATTTAAAGGAATATTTCACTTTTATTGTTTCACTTTAAGCATTATTAAAATCACTGCTCTCAAAAAAAACGGCCGTTTTTAAAACTTTTTTAGTATTGATACATGTCCCCTGGGGCAGGAGTCAAACATCGGGACCATCCCTACCATTCAATAACCAAAGCATCAGTAAACAAAACAAATACCAAATATTCTTGGATATTTCAAATTAGGCATCACAGATTGCTGTATATATGCAAAGGAAGGGTAGTGAGAAAGGGAGAGGGGGGGGGGGTAAGGATCAGTGGGGGGAATGGGAGGGGAACCAAGGGGTCAGAAGTCAAGTCGACCCTCAAAGATATCTATAGGGAAAATAAACACTGTCCATTACAGGTAAGTAGAAGGAACAACTAGAAGGCCTACTGCCCCAGGAGGGGTAAGGAAGACCAAATGTATCCATAGGGGGAAATATAGGCCCAATTTGCCTCACAATAACAGGAACGCTCATTAATGGATAATTACATTGAGAATCTATTTAACCATCTGGTTATGAACCATACAGAAAAAAGGAAAAGAAAGGGGGAGGAGAAGAAAGAAATTAAAAAAGGGGCGGGAGATAAAAGAGCTAAACAGTGGCGTACCTATGGGGGGAGTGGGCAACCCCGGGTGCCACACATTGGGGGGTGTCAAGCCAGCTATCAGGGACAGGACAAGGCAGGGTGGGTGCTCTGTAGCTTCCGCTGGCTCTCTATATTCGTGCCAGCAGCTGCTGCTCTGTGTTATTCAGCTCACAGTCAGGCTCTTTACTGCCACCTCTGGCTGCTTCCTGCATGTGCCCCCTTGTGTGTACTGCCAGTACTATATTTTGGATTGCAGCTCCTCTTGTGTCTCACAGGGACGTGTAGAAACAGGACCTGGGACTAGGAAGACCACCTTACAAGTAGGGGCTGTGAGTACAAGTGAAGGGAGGAGGCTGTGTGTGGGGGGGGGGGGCAGCTGAGTGTGTACAGGTGTGTGTGTGTGGGGGGACAGCTGAGTGTGTACAGGTGTGTGTGTGTGTGGGGGGGGGTCTGAGTATGTACAGGTGTGTGTGGGGGGCAGCTGAGTGTGTACAGGTGTGTGTGTGTGGGGGGGGCATCTGAATATGTACAGGTGTGTGTGGGGGGGGCAGCTGAGTGTGTATAGGTGTGTGTGTGTGTGTGGGGGGGCATCTGAGTATGTACAGGTGTGTGTGGGGGGGGCAGCTGAGTGTGTACAGGTGTGTGTGGGGGCATCTGGGTATGTACAGGTGTGTTTGGGGGGGGCAGCTGAGTGTGTGCAGGTGTGTGTGTGGGGGGGGCAGCTGAGTGTGTACAGGTGTGTGTGTGTGAGGGGCGAGTGTGTACAGGTGTGGGGGGCAGCTGAGTGTGTACGGGCGTGTTGGGGGGCTGAGTGCGTAGAGGTGTGAGGGGGGCTGGGTGCATAGAGGTGTGAGGGGGACTGAATGCGTAGAGATGTGAGGGGGACTAAGTGCATAGAGTTGTGAGTGTGTACTGGTATGAGAGGGGCCGAGTGCGTACAGGCATGATCAGTGAAGGAGGGTGCCAGATATAGGATCTGCCCTGTGTGCCAAATGCTCTAAGTACGCCCCTGGAGCTAAGGAAAAACAGAAAAAAAGCTATCAGTGCCCACGTCCCATCCCCGCCTGGCTCCCTCAGGTCTCAAACTATTTTGGTGACTGTAGGTATTCAATCCAGGCATTCCATACCCTATCAAATTGAGCCTGCCTGTCTTTCAAGATGCTCACCAGTTTTTCATGGAGCATGATCCATGATATTTTATTGGAGATGGGCTATGGTCATTTTTGCAGCCAATGCTATTTAAAAAATGTTGATTATTTTGAGTCCCCAGTCACAGAGTAGATAAGCTTAAAAATTTGTATCCAGAATCGTTGGGCTCTCGAGCATGTTCACCATATATAGTATATAGTGTCTTCTCTGCCGCAGCCCCTAAAGCAAAGAGACATTGCACCCGGGTATAATTTGCTAATTCTAAATGGCACCAAGTATCAACCAGAGAAAACCTTGTAAATAGCTTTGACTAATATGGTGTTCATAATCCCCCTGTGCACCATGTCTGACCAGTTTACACACAGTGTCCCAGAGCCTGAGGGAGTGGACAAAGTGGGATTCATAATGGCCCTACAATCCTGAGAGGGGAGCCATAACAGGAGGTCAATTGGATGTGGTGCACTCGCTTGACCCCCAAGTGTAATCTAGTCAGGTCTATAATGCAAGGAGGCTATCTGTGTCAGCTGCATCAGTTGGGCAGCTTCATAGTATATTTAAAGATGAGGGACACCCACACCTCCTTTAGTTTTACAGAAATATAAAGTTGAGTGTGCAACTCGACATCTACTGGAGCTCCAGATAAATTAAAAAAATAACTACTGTAGATTCTTCATATAGAAAGAGGGTACAGAAATTTGGTAGGGACTGAAAATAGTACAATATCCTAGGAAGAACCGTCATCTTGAGAGCTGCTATTCTACCAATCCAGGAGGGGGCGTATGTCTGCCAAAGCTTTAACTCTGTTTCAATTGAAACAAATAAAGATTCATGGTTGGCTCAGTGGAGCTTAGAAACAGAAAATATGGAAGCAAGTGAACCCTCCATGTAAATTAAAAGGAGGCTTTGATAGTTGGCAGAAGCCGTATGGGTAGATTAATATTAAAGTGGAGTTCCACCCACTTTTACAACTCTTCAGCATCCCTCACTAAACTGTGCACTGTAAACAAATTGGATATTTTTTTTATTTTTTTTTCAGCACAGACTGTATATCTGCTGTATTCATTTTTCACTTCCTCCTCCCTGGCCGCGGCCCATCGCATCATTTCCTGTTTGCAATGCCTCCTGGGAAGGGGCAGCAACTTCCTCTGACACTGCCGTTGCTATGGAAACCTGACCTGAAACCTATTACACTGCTTATGCTGCACTGAGCATGTGCGAGATCTGCAAGGATGAGATCCAGGAAGAAATACAGTCTGGCTTCAGATGCCCACACTTAAGATGGCCACGGCCTGCTGCAAGTTTATAAAATAACAAACTACTGCTAAAAACTAACAAAACAGACCTTAGTTTACAGACTAACTTTACTAGAATACATTAAGCTTGTGTATTATAGGGGTATTTTTATTTAAAAAGTATAATTTCGGCCGGAACACCGCTTTAAGCATCTCAGATTTGGCTTGATCCACCATCCGGTCAGAAACAGGTTAGGCCGTGTTACCACCGACTCCACAACCAACAATAACAGATCACCTGCAAAAAAAGGCAAAAAAAGGCATATTTTGGGTGTTTTACCGCCACTCTCAATTCTTAAAGAACAGGTTTGTTCTAATGGACATAGGCTATTCATTTATATTTTTTTTATTTTTTGCTGAAGGTCTTCTTCAGGATATGATATAGAAATATATGATGTACAATATAAAAAGGCTTATATACCTTGCTAACCAATCCATGGCTACTGCCCCTCTCTGCCAGTCCCTTCACTGGCTTCCATTAGCCTGATGTATAACATTGAGAATACTAACACAACATACAAAGCCACCCATAACACTGCCCCCAGCTACATCACCATCCTCATCTTGAGAAATTGCCAAAATTGTCCACTCTGCTTCTCCCAAAACATCTTGCTCTCTAGTTTCCTTGTCTGCTCCTCCTATGCTCACCTTCAGGACTTTTTCACAACCTTTCCAATTCACTTGAGCTCCCTACCCCGGTATGTCCGGTTAGCTCCTACCCTGTCCGCTTTTAGGCAGTCCTTAAAAACTCATTTATTCATGGAAGCCTACCCCACCTCCACCTAAAAACTGTACTTTGGCCACCAACATCAGATCATTGAAACAAAATGTGAAGCGCTAAAACACTAAAAATATAAATATGTATGTATAAAGTATAAAAGTACAAAGTGGTATGTGCAACAGTGCTGAAATATAATAAATAATGGTAAAATTGGTGATGAAAAGTCTCTCTAATACTATAATTAACGAGGTAGATGGATGGAGATTTCTTTTCCAAACGTGGACGTGGGTAAATTCTAGTATTGTGGAGGAAATGCGCACACCAAAATGTGTGAATGTAAACCAAGGGAAATATTGGCACTTGATAAGGTACTTCTTACCAGATGAGATGGACGCACATACCGTACGGCAGTGAGTCAACAGCGCTAGTGTGTTTCTCCCTTTGGATGGTGGAAGGTGGTTCCGGGTCCTGTGGGCACGCCTTGCGGATATGGACACGCAGCCTTAGGATATCGCCAAAACTTCCAAGAGTGGACATACGATGGGTCATCCAGTATCGCCACAACTTCCAGGAGTAGACACACGATGGGTCATCCATTGAACGTACAATCAATCTTCCAGATGGTTGGCACACAGTAAAAAGCTGTAACTCTGGCTCATCCGAGATCACAAGTGGTGGGACATAGTGTGAGAAACAGGAAAAAATTGCTCCATATGGTGCAAATTAACCAATATCGTTTTATTGGAATAAAAAGTCTCACAATGAAGTAGCAAATGGAAAATAGTCCAGTTAAAAGATACAAGCATAAAAACGGTAAAGGGCAATGTGAAAAGTATCAAATAAAATCCCTACGCGTTTCGACGCTAGTGGTCAAAAATCCCCTGCAGCTATGATCTTTTGTAGAGCACCTCCCCCTCCCCTTGAACTGTAAGCGTTATGAGCAGGACCCTCCTATTCTTTCTGTATTGAACTGTATTGTAATTGTACTGTCTCCCTTTATATTGTAAAGCACTGCGCAAACTGTTGGTGCAATATAAATCCTGTATAATAATAAACTGATTTTTTATTTAAATTCTAGCTTCAGCATACAACGATGTGTCTCCAGGATAGGATGTGAAGAAAAAGTTAAAAATCGAGGACACATTGGGGGTTATTTACTAAAGGAAAATCCACTTTGCACTGCAAGTGCACTTGAAAGTGCACTTGAAAGTGCACTTGGAAGAAAAGTCACTGTAGATCCGAGGGGGACATACAAGGAAAATAAAAAACAGTATTTTAGCTTGCACATGATTGGATGATAAAATCAGCAGAGCTTCCACTCATTTCAGATCTACCCCATAGATTTAGGGCGACTGCACTTCCAAGTGCACTTGCAGTGCAAAGTGGATTTGCCTTTCGTAAATAACCCCCATTGTTTACATCTTCAAAATCAGTATTCCGAAAATGTAAATGATTCCAACAACGTCCAGCAACCGGAACAAAATTTCAGCATGGCCAGGTAATTTCCAGCAAGTATGTCTATAATACTCTTGGGGACTGTTCAAACAGGCTTAGATCTTGTCTCAATAGCATCAATTTGACATCAGTTTTGGCTGCTTCTGAGATCATTTAGAAATTACTGAAGTTGCATTTAATCTGCACTTGAGCTCCTCCTGACCTGCATTTGACCTGCGTCAAATGGGTTTTGCCTTCCCATGGACTTGTACGAGAATGTAAAACCTGTCTGATACAATCAAAATCCCTTAGCTACAGTGTTGGGTGCCTGCCAGGACTGATGTTAGAAATCACGAGGCCCCATACAGCCTACCTGACAGAGCCCCCCTGGCCGAAAGTGACTGAGGGCATAGATTTATCCCTTTATATGCAACCTCAGCTGCACAGATGAATGAACAGGAAGCACACTGATGCTTCCTGCTCATTCACAAACTAAAGCATAGTAGTAAATACAGTTTACTATGCTTCAGCGATGAATGGACACAGGAGTGATTGGTAATGATCACTCAGTGTGTTCCTTCAGGAAAGGAAGAGTCCATAAAATTACATATTTACGGGCCCCTTCCCCCACTCTCCATCCTGAAAGACAAAGGGGGGCCAAGACGGCAGATGGAAGTGGCGCAGTTGCTAGAACCAATCCCCCTGTAGTGCAGCCAAAGGGAGAAAGAGAAGGAAAATCTGGCAACGCCGCAGGGGGAGGCAGAAGAGGATCAGTTCTGCAATAAGAAAGTAGAGCCAGCCCTCCTGCTCAGCAGGTGTCTGGGCCCCCTTTTGAGCTGATGTGGCCTGGGCCCAGTATAGAAGGGCTGGCTATACTGGAAGACGCTTTAATGCCCTGTACACATGATCGGATATTCCGACAACAAAATCCCATGTTTTTTTTTTTCGACGGATGTTGGCTCAAGCTTGTCTTGCATACACACGGTCACACAAAGTTGGTCCTAAATTCCGAACGTCAAGAACGCAGTGACGTGCAACACGTACGACGAGCCGAGAAAAATTAAGTTCAATAGCCAGTGCTGCACTTCTGCTTGATTCCGAGCATGCGTGGCACTTTGTGCGTCGGAATTGTCTACACACGATCGGAATTTGTGCGAACGGATTTTGTTGTCAGAAAATTTGAGAACCAGATCTCCGATGGAGCCTACACACGGTCGAAATTTCCGAAACAAGCTCCGATCGAACATTTTCCGTCAGAAAGTCCTACCGTGTGTACGGGGCATTAGAGTTCCCTTCACTGGAACTAAGGGGCCAAGCCCAACCCCTGACAAACCCAGCCCCTGAAACACCCATGAAAAACAACTCCACACCATAATCCCCCCTCCACCAAATGATTTGGACCAGTGCACAAAGCAAGGTCCATAAAGACATGGATGAGCGAGTTTGGGGTGGAGAAACTTGACTGGCCTGCACAGAGTCCTGACCTCAATGCAATAGAACACCTTTGGGATGAATTAGAGCGGAGACTGCAAGCCAGGCATTCTCATCCAACATCAGTGTCTGACCTCACAAATAGACACACTCCTAATCCTTGTGGACAGCCTTCCCAGAACTGTTAAAGAAATCAAATAAATTTCATACCGCGCTCTGAATAACCATATATGCATACATAAACAATAGTGATAAAAATCATAAGTGAATTCATAAACATATGTGCTGAAACAATAATAATGAAAAATGTCCAACATAAACGATTTCCAAAGAAAATTCGATTAAAATTGAATATCCATAGACCACCACCAAAATCTTTTATCAACGTAAAGGGATGAGAATACTTGCAAACTGGGTGAGATAGATAGCGCCTTCCACCACCACCAGGCAAACAATCTACTCACCAGAGGAATCTGACACCCATTACAGGTAGTGAAACCAAGTGCTGATACCAAGTGTATCTTTTAGGGAGAGACCGGTCCTCGACACGATGAACTCCAAATAATTAATCATATATTAAAAAAGAAGAAGGGGCTCCTGATTGTGTGGTATGTAAAAAATTCCTTTTATTCCATACGATGCATCGACATAAAATACGATAAAATTTGTCCAATTCAAAACATGCAGGCACGCCACTTGCATTCCACCTGCGGTCCAACTAACGGAAGTGATGTATCACGTGTCCTACGGCCCAACATGTTTCGTCAGTAACGTCTGACGTCATCAGAAGAGTTGAAGCTGTTATAGCAGCAAAGAATGATGTCAGAAACCATGAAATCAGGCCGAGACCGAAGTACAGTTAAATCACACTTGTTTAATAATAAAAGTAAAAAGAACAAACGTAGTCAAAACATAGCCAAAGTTCAGTAACCGGAACGGATAGTCAGCCAAGCCAGAAGTCAGGGATCAGTATAGTGGAACAGCAAGCAGGATCTGGAGCCAGAAGGGATGTCAGCTAAGCAAGTCTTGAACAGGCTCGCAGGAGATAGTTTCTGTGATGTTGACCAAGGCGAAGGCAGAGAACTTCTGGACTGGACGGCTTAAGTAAGCAGGACTGACGAGCAGGATATCGTCAACAGCTGAGTTATGCCCCGTACACACGGTCGGAAATTCCGACCACAAAACCCGTCGGATTTTTTCCGACGGATTTTGTCCGACACTGGTGTTGCATACACACGGTTGGACAAAGTTGTCGGAAAATCCGATCATCCTGAACGTGGTGACGTTCGTTGCGTACGACGGGACTACATAGAGGCTAGTAGCCAATAGCTTTGGTCTTGTAATGTGATCTGAGCATGCGTGGCACTTTGTCCGTCGGAATTCGCTACACACGATCGGAAAAAGTCTGATAGGACTTTGTTGTCGGAAAACTTGAGAGCAGGAGATAAAACTTTGTCCGTCTGAAAATCCGACAGAAAAAGTCAGATGGAGCCCACACACGGTCGGAATTTCCGACAACATTGTCCGATAGGACATTTTCCGTTGGAAAATCCGACCGTGTGTACGGGGCATAACTGTGGAAAGATAGGAGCTGGCAATAAGCCGACAGCTGAGCGGCCAGCTCAGAGAAGGAAGGGCTGAGCCCAGCCCTACGACCCAACATGTTTTGTCAGTAATGTCTGACGTCATCAGAAGAGTTGAAGCTGTAATAGCAGCAAAGAGTGGTGTCAGAAACCATGAAATCAGGCCGAGACAGAAGTACAGTTTAATCACACTTGTTTAAGAATAAAAGTAAAATAGCCAAAGTTCAGTAACGGGAACAGATAGTCAGCCAAGCCAGAAGTCAGGGATCAGTATAGTGGAACAGCAAGCAGGATCTGGAGCCAGAAGGGATGTCAGCAAAGAAAGTCTTGAACAGGCTCGCAGGAGACAGTTTCTGTGATGTTGACCAAGGTAAAGGCAGAGAACCTCTGGACTGGACGGCTTAAGTAGGCAGGACTGACGAGCAGGATATCATAAACAGCTGAGTAACTGTAGCAAGATAGGAGCTGGCAATTAGCCTACAGCTGAGCGGGCAGCTCAGAGAAGGAGGGGCTGAGCCCAGCCCCGACACACGACCCAACACGTTTCGTCAGCAACGTCTGACGTCATCAGAAGAGTTGAAGCTGTTATAGCAGCAAAGGGTGGGCCAACTCAATATATATATATATATATATATATATATATATATATATATATATATATATATATATATATATATATATTATATCTCAGTATATATTTTTGTACATTAGACTGATGAATTGCAAACATTGTGAAGTGACACAAAGAGACATTTACATTTCAGCTAGCCCTCACTAATGAAAAGTATTAAAAAAAAATGTAAAAACTCCGACCTTTTTATCTGAAATAATTAATATATCCATTTGGACAAAGCTTGTACAGTAGAGGGATAAAAAATTTAAATAAAAAAAAAAAAAACACAGCAACAGATAATAATTTTGCAAAACAGAGGGTCATTGTACATTAATGTTAATAATTACACGTTTGAGATCTGGGATTGCGCATAACTGAATAATAACAAGTGTAACAGAATAATATCAATTTTTAATTGGAGTACGGTCAGGATTTGAGCATGACTGCATACCAATTAATTGTCAGCAAAAGGAGGGAACGCAGACACGGCAGAGATGTCTGGCTGACACAAAGCAGGTCAAACAGCTCTCGCCGAACTTGGGGATCTAAGAAGGAAAAAAAAAAAAGGGAAAATAAAATCAGATTAAAAAGAAATGTTTGTTAACATTGACAAGCAGAAAACTCTACGAAACTGATTGCAAATTGAGACATATGAGACTACGTGCATATTGAAAGCTGATGAAATCTGTGCGAAATTGTAACGCAATGGGAAAATGATTTTACGATGCTTTATGAAAAAAGAAACAATTAAAATAAATTGATCACACATACCAACAGATGAGACTTGCCCGTGTTTAATCACAGCGGGATTTTTGGTATAATGACATAAATACAATTTTTACATACTGAATTTTCCTTTGCATGAATTATAGTTTACCTGAAATTAAACCTCCAGTTTAAATCAGCTAAATACATATGAGGTGCATCAAAATTCCAATATACAGTATGCATTTTGACTTATATTTATCTTAAGCCCCATACACACGGTCGGATTTTCCGATGGATTCTGTCCTATCGGACAATGTTGTCGGAAATTCCGACCGTGTGTAGGCACCATCAGACAGTTTCCATCGGATTGTCCGACGGACAAAGTTCTATCTCCTGCTGGATAGATTTTTCGACAACAAAGTCCGATCACACCAATTCCGATCGTGTGTAGCGAATTCCGACGGACAAAGTGCTACGCATGCTCAGATCACATTACAAGACCAAAGCTATTGGCTACTAGCCTCTACGTAGTCCCGTCGTACGCAACGAACGTCACCACGTTCAGAATGATCGGATTTTCCGACAACGTTGTCCGACCGTGTGTACGCAAAACCAACATCGGACAAAGTACGACGGACATGGTCTGACGGACCTGGTCCTCGGATAATCCGCGCGTGTGTATGGGGCTTAATACTTGTAATTAGCTGTTTACTTGCACACCTATTAAAGTTTATATACATTCCAGAGCCATTAAAACAACAGTTTTACAGTTAGTTTTGTTTAAAGAGCAGCCACAGCCCAAGCAGAAAAGCCTATCCTCTTGAAGGCATGCTGGAGAGAAGAACCCTTGCTTTCTGTGTGGAAGCAGTGGTCCCTCTGCAGAGGTTCAATATGCCCACAGCTGAGCCAGAGCTGGAGCTTTCCAATTACCAAGAAGCATGATCTTTTCTGATGGCAGAGCTGAAGCTCTGACTCAGCAGATGGTGTAGAACATCCGAAGAGAGACCACTGCTAACACACACAGAGCAATGGTCCTTTTCTACAACATACTGGCTTTTTTTCTAATGCCCCGTACACACGAGCAGATTTTCCGTCAGAAAAAACTTGCATGGATTTTCCAACGGGATTCCGCTCAAGCTTGGCTTGCATACACACGGTCACAAAAAAGTTCTATGAACTTTTGACCGTCAAGAACGCGGTGACGTACAACACTAAGACGAGCCGAGAAAATTAAGTTCAATGCCTCCGAGCATGCGTCGAATTGTTTCCGAGCATGCGTAGGAATTTTGCCCATCGGAATTTTTACAGAAGATCGGACCGAAAAATAGAGAACATGCTCTCAATTTTTTGCTGGTGGAAATTTAAAAGTCCGATGGAGCTTACACACAGTCACAATTTCCGACCAAAAGCTCTCATCGGACTTTTGCTGGCGGAATTTCCGATCGTGTGTACGGGGCATAAGGCTGTGGCTGATTTCTAAAGAATGGTAAATGGAATACCTCTGCGCATTTTATTTTTTTCTTAAATGCACTTGGAATGAATTTAGTAGACCTAAACTGAAACTTTTACTGGGATTTAAATAGCAGCTACAGGCAAATAGTTAAATACAATAAACAACATTAAACATAATATTATCAGATTAAATGCAGACTGATTCATAATGGGAGGATCTGGTTCATTATAACCATCTTGTGCACTTTCAGTTTTCTGAAAAGATGCAGTGTCTGCATCAATTTAGAAGTATTTAACTGTCCCACAACTTTGCATACATGTTCAAGACATCCCTAAAGCATGTTATTTAAAGTATTTGTTTATGTTGTTTTTTTTTTAATGTTAAAAAATGTATTGTTTTGATTGTTTTTACATTGTTAATTTCAATGACCAAAACATTTTCATCATAATTTTCATCAGCATGAAAATTATGAAAAATTGTGAAAATCCAGTGACGAAAACTAAACGAAAATAACTCGACATTTTCATCAATTGATGAAAACTATGACAAAAATCAATTCCCTTTTTCGTCAACATATGAAAACGGAATGAAAATGTGAGGGGGGGACATTTACCCGCATGAACATCCGGTTTACTCAGAAGCCCATGAGTGTTTCCCCTCCCAACAAGCAAGGTAGCAACCATGGCATGCTTAGTGGTGTGGCGTGCTAAGCACTGTGCAGCATTACAGGCCTCCTCAGATGACCATCCAGAGCACTGTGTGCATTACAGCCCTCCTCAAACCACTTTTCAGAGCACTGTGTGCATTACAGCCCTCCTCAAACCACTGTCCAGAGTACTGTGCAGCATTTACAGACCGCCTGACTGTCCAGAGCAGTGGTCTCCAAACTTTGGCCCAGAGGCCAGATGCGGCCCTTTGCTTGTCTATATTCGGCCCTTGGAACACTTTTCCTTCAACTGCCACCAATGATGGGGTATTATTCCTCCCACTCATACTAACAATGAGGCACTATTCCTCTTACTAAAACCAATGATGGGGCATTGTTTACTCCCACTGACACTGGCAATTTCTACTCCTACTGGCCACAGTCCGACCCTCCTAAAGCCTAAAGGACAGTAAACTGGCCCTTTGTTTAGAAAGTTTCAAGACCCCTGGTCTAGAGCACTGTGTGAATTACAGGCTTCTTTTTCGACAACCATCCAGAGCACTGTGCAGCATTTACAGGCCTCCTGAGACTACCGTCCAGAGTACTGTGTACATTACAAGCCTCCTCAGCATTACGGTTCCATGTACATTGGTCCGACACCAGGTTTTACCTCCTGTTCAAGCTGCATGAGTTCCTACCAATCCGCCCTAAACCTAGGTGTTATTAAGCCTTTGCACCTGTGGATTCGTTTTCGAGCAATGTGTTTCCACACTGAAGCCGGATCCTCCTGTTCCTCTGGTGTTTGCTATTGCTAAGTATTCCTATATTCTGTTTGTTGTTTGATCCTGTCTTTGTTTCCTTCTGGCTGTGCAGTATTTTCCCTTTGGTTTCTGTCAGTGGACCCCTTCAATCCCTGTTGCTTTGTCTCCCTAAGTATAGTCTCTGTGTGTACCTCATGTCCTTCCAGCATGCTATTTGGCTGCACTGTACCCACACGGGTGTGCTAGAGTGAAGCAACCCGGGGGCTGCCACGCAGCGCAACACCCACACCTCCAGTGGTTTCAGTGAAGACCGGGTGGCTCCTTAGACCCTGCATCTCTAGAACACTTTTGTTTGTGTGCGGTCACACTTCTCCCGCACCCTGTGAGGACTGGTACACCTGTTTAGTTGTTGCATTGGTCACTAGATCTTGAGTGACAGTCCCCGGTGATCTTACCCTCTGATCGTGGCACTCAGAACCCCGTAAAGAGCACTGTGCATTACAGGCCTCCTCAGATCACCATCCAGAGCACTGTGCAATGCATTACAGGCCTCCTCAGACCACCATCCAGAGCACTGTGCAATGCATTACAGGCCTCCTCAGACCACCATCCAGAGCACTGTGCAATGCATTACAGGCCTCCTCAGACCACCGTTCAGAGCACTGTGCAATGCATTAGAGGCCTTCTAAGACCATCCATCCAGAGCACTGTGCAATGCATTACAGGCCTCCTAAGACCATCCATCCAGAGCACTGTGCAATGCATTACAGGCCTCTTAAGAAAATGAATCCAGAGCACTTTGCAATGCATTACAGGCCTCCTAAGACCATCCATCCAGAGTGCAGTGTGCATTACAGGCCTACTCAGACCACCAACCAGAGCACTGTGCATTACAGGTGTCCTCAGACCACCATCCAGGGTGTCTGTATAGTTTGTTCAAACCTTAATACCATAAATAATAACATGATATTCGATTATCGATTTTTTTATTCCAGGAGTATATACTGTAATGAGTTTGGCGATTCTAGAGAAATACTGCATTACAATTTAACTAAACCCATTTGATTTTAGTCGACTAAAATATACTGCAGATTTTAGTCGACTAAATACGACTAAAACTAAAACAGTTCAAATGACTAAAATACGCCTAAAACAAAAAAAGACAAATGCCCCGTACACACGGTCGGAAAATCCGACCACAAAATCCATCGGATTTTTTCCGACGGATTTAGTCCGACACTAATGTTGCATACACACGGTCGGACAAAGTTGTCGGAAAATCCGATCATTCTGAACGTGGTGACGTTTGTTGCCTACGACTGGACTACGTAGAGACTAGTAGCCAATAGCTTTGGTCTTGTAATGTGATCTGAACATGCGTGGCATTTTGTCCGTCGGAATTCGCTACACACGATCGGAAAAAGTCCGATAGGACTTTGTTGTCGGAAAATTTGAGAGCAGGAGATAAAACTTTGTCCGTTGGAAAATCCGATGGAAAATGTCCGATGGAGCCTACACACCTTCGGAATTTCTGACAACATTGTCCGATAGGACATTTTCCGTCGGAAAATCCGACCGTGTATATGGAGCTTAAGACTAAAACTAAATAGAAATGTGACGCCAAAACTAACACTGGTTCTAAAAACAGGTTAATTTGAAAGGCTGCGTTTACTCCTTCTCATCACTTTTGAATGTTCTCAATAAAAGTGGGCCCCTAAACCTCCAACATAAGTCAATTTCTAATACTTCAACATGATCAAGTGTGCCAGTTCATAAGAGCCTTACTGCCACATTGACCGCAGCACAGAAAATAGCGAGGAGTTACTTTCCAGCAATATCCTTGATATAAAGGAGAATTGTATTTGGATTAGGTTAAGTCTTCTGCGCTTTTTTTTTTTTTTTATACCTATAGCAGATCTTGCCAATCCTCCCTGTTCCCCCCATGGCCACGTTAACTCCTCTTCACAGGGCCGCATATCCAGAGATGCTTGCGGAATGAATCATTATTCCTGTGTTTAAGTTGGAAGAACGGCTTTTGTTTTAAGGAGGCAAAGGAGACTCATAAATAGAAATGATTCATTTTTCAAATGGCCGAATCCACTGCAATATTACATCTTATGGAATAGTGAAAATGGAGCTTGGATCACATCCTCAGGGGGAGGGAGAGCAATGAATTTACCTTGAAAGGGTTCACAAGTCATTAGGCACAAGAAATATGGAAACATCTGGGAAACATATATGTGCAGTATTTCAGTATTTATACAGTATATATATATATGTGTGTGTAATGTAATATATATATATATATATATATATATATATATATATATATATATATATATATATATATATTCATATACAGCTGGCAGAACATTGGGGTACAGTACAGTAGCTAATTAACTTATAGAAGATAAAATGTTGTCTAGTAATAAATGACCCAGTAAAAGGATGTGATGTAAATGTTTCAATCATTCTTCTAATTGAAATTAAATGGTTTATGTTGAGATCCACACAATATAAATAAGGCTCTTGTTCATCAGGAACATGGTGGTACAGGTCAAGAGGTGAATATTAGGGATGAGCCGAACACCCCCGGGTTCGGTTTGCACCAGAACCTGCGAACGGACCGAAAGTTTGCACGAACGTTAGAACCCTATTAGTTACAATGGACGCGAACGTTCGAAATCTAAAGTGCTAATTGTAACGGCCAATATGCATGTTATTGTTATAAAAAAGGTTTGGGGACCCGGGTCCTGCCCCAGTGGACATATATCAATGCATCGGGAGCAGTCATTTTAATGATGCATAAAGTGAAAAAAAAAAAAGTGAAATATTCCTTTAAATATGGTACCTGGGGGGTGTCTAAAGTATGCCTGTGAAGTGACATGTGTTTCCCATGTTTAGAACTGTCCCTGCAAAAAATGACATTTGTAAAGGAAAAAAAGAAGCCATTTAAAACTGCTTGCAGCTTTAATGTCATGTCTTGTCCTGGCAATATGGATGAAAATCTTTGAGAAAAATGGCATGGCTACCCCCCCCCCCCCCCCCCCAGCCCATTACCAGCCACGTTGGGTCTTGTATGGATATTAAGGGGAACCCTGCACCCAAAACAAAACCCTATACCTTAAACCCTATATACTCTGAACCGCAGTATACAGGCGGTGCAAACAAGACAGGGACTGTAGGTATATACTGTATGTACAGGTCCTTCTCAAAAAATTAGCATATTGTGATAAAGTTCATTATTTTCTGTAATGTACTGATAAACATTAGACTTTCATATATTTTAGATTCATTACACACAACTGAAGTAGTTCAAGCCTTTTCTTGTTTTAATATTGATGATTTTGGCATACAGCTCATGAAAACCCCAAATTCCTATCTCAAAAAATTAGCATATCATGAAAAGGTTCTCTAAACGAGCTATTAACCTAATCATCTGAATCAACTAATTAACTCTAAACACCTGCAAAAGATTCCTGAGGCTTTTAAAAACTCCCAGCCTGGTTCATTACTCAAAACCGCAATCATGGGTAAGACTGCCGACCTGACTGCTGTCCAGAAGGCCATCATTGACACCCTCAAGCAAGAGGGTAAGACACAGAAAGAAATTTCTGAACGAATAGGCTGTTCCCAGAGTGCTGTATCAAGGCACCTCAGTGGGAAGTCTGTGGGAAGGAAAAAGTGTGTCAGAAAACGCTGCACAACGAGAAGAGGTGACCGGACCCTGAGGAAGATTGTGGAGAAGGACCGATTCCAGACCTTGGAGGACCTGCGGAAGCAGTGGACTGAGTCTGGAGTAGAAACATCCAGAGCCACCATGAACAGGCATGTGCCGGAAATGGGCTACAGGTGCCGCATTCCCCAGGTCAAGCCACTTTTGAACCAGAAACAGTGGCAGAAGCGCCTGACCTGGGCTACAGAGAAGCAGCACTGGACTGTTGCTCAGTGGTCCAAAGTACTTTTTTCGGATGAAAGCTAATTTTGCATGTCATTCGGAAATCAAGGTGCCAGAGTCTGGAGGAAGACTGGGGAGAGGGAAATGCCAAAATGCCTGAAGTCCAGTGTCAAGTACCCACAGTCAGTGATGGTCTGGGGTGCCATGTCAGCTGCTGGTGTTGGTCCACTGTGTTTTATCAAGGGCAGGGTCAATGCAGCTAGCTATCAGGAGATTTTGGAGCACTTCATGCTTCCATCTGCTGAAAAGCTTTATGGAGATGAAGATTTCATTTTTCGGCACGGCCTGGCACCTGCTCACAGTGCCAAAACCACTGGTAAATGGTTTACTGACCGTGGTATTACTGTGCTCAATAGGCCTGCCAACTCTCCTGACCTGAACCCCATAGAGAATCTGTGGGATATTGGGAAGAGAAAGTTGAGAGACGCAAGACCCAACACTCTGGATGAGCTTAAGGCCGCTATCGAAGCATCCTGGGCCTCCATAACACCTCAGCAGTGCCACAGGCTGATTGCCTCCATGCCACGCCGGATTGAAGCAGTCATTTCTGCAAAAGGATTCCCGACCAAGTATTGAGTGCATAACTGAACATAATTATTTGAAGGTTGACTTTTTTTGTATTTAAAACTCTTTTCTTTTATTGGTCGGATGAAATATGCTAATTTTTTGAGATAGGAATTTGGGGTTTTCATGAGCTGTATGCCAAAATCATCAATATTAAAACAAGAAAAGGCTTGAACTACTTCAGTTGTGTGTAATGAATCTAAAATATATGAAAGTCTAATGTTTATCAGTACATTACAGAAAATAATGAACTTTATCACAATATGCTAATTTTTTGAGAAGGACCTGTATGTATGTATGTATGGACTGTTGGTGTATACTGTGCTGTGCTGGAGGCAGTGCATTGTGGACCGTTCGCATCACACGAATTTGATGCGAACGGCCCTCAGAGTTCTGCCCTCGACGAGCGGACGAACGGCCGATGTTCAATTCGAACATGGGTTTGAATCGAACACCGGGCCCATCCCTACTGAATATATGTACTGGCAAGGGGTCATTGGGTATACTGGAGGATCTATTGATGCTGGCTGATGGGAGGTCTATTGGGCGGTGCTTGGAGGTGGATAGTGGGCAGGGACAATGGGTGACTCAGAGGAGGGAGGGAGCATCTGCACCTACAGTGGTGTGAAAAAGTGTTTGCCCCCTTCCTCATTTCCTGTTCCTTTGCATGTTTGTCACACTTAAGTGTTTCGGAACATCAAACCAATTTAAACAATAGTCAAGGACAACACAAGTAAACACAAAATGCAATTTGTAAATGAAGGTGTTTATTATTAAAGGTGAAAAAAATCCAAACCATCATGGCCCTGTGTGAAAAAGTGATTGCCCCCTAAACCTAATAACTGGTTGGACCACCCTTAGCAGCAACAACTGCAACCAAGCGTTTGCGATAACGTGCAATGAGGCTTTTACAGCGTCCTGGAGGAATTTTGGCCCACTCATCTTTGCAGAATTGTCCTAATTCAGTTACATTAGAGGGCATGAATGGCCTTTTTAAGGTCATACCACAACATCTCAATAGGATTCAGGTCAGGACTTTGGCTAGGCCACTCCAAAGTCTTCATTTTGTTTTTCTTCAGCCATTCGGTGGTGGACTTGCTGGTGTGTTTAGGATCATTGTCCTGCTGCAGAACCCAAGTTCGTTTCAGCTTGAGTACACGAACAGATGGTCGGACATTCTCCTTCAGGATCTCTTGGTAGACAGCAGAATTCATAGTTCCTTTTATCACGGCAAGTCTTCCAGGTCCTGAAGCAGCAAAACAGCCCCAGACCATCACACTACCACCACCATATTTTACTGTTGGTATAATGTTCTTTTTCTGAAATGCAGTGTTCCTTCTACGCCAGATATACTTGGACACACACCTTCCAAAGAGTTCCACTTTTGTCTCATCGGTCCACAGAATGTTGTCCCAAAAGTCTTGGGGATCATCAAGATGTGTTGTGGAGAAATTGAGACGAGCTTTGATGTTCTTTTTGCTCAGCAGTGGTTTTCTCCTTGGAACTCTGCCATGCAGGCCATTTTTGCCCAGTCTTTTCCTGATGGTGGAGGCATGAACGCTGACCTTAACTGAGGCAAGTGAGGCCTGCAGTTCCTTGGACGTTGTTGTGGGGTCTTTTGTGACCTCTTGGATGAGTCGTCGCTGCGCTCTTGGGGTAATTTTGGGCGGCCGGCCACTCCTGGGAAGGTTCACCACTGTTCCATGTCTTCGCCATTTGTGGATAATGGCTCTCACTGTGGTTCGCTGGATTCCCAAAGCTTTGGAAATGGCTTTATAACCCTTTCCAGACTGATAGATCTCAATTACTTTCTTTCTCAATTGTTCCTGAATTTCTTTGGGTCTCGGCATGATGTGTAGCTTTTAAGGATCTTCTGGTGGACCTTACTGTGTCAAGAAGCTCCTATTTAAGTGATGCCTTGATTGTGAACAGGTGTGGCAATAATCAGGCCTGGGTGTGGCTAGAGAAATTGAACTCAGGTGTGGACAACCACAGTTATAGTATGTTTTAACAAGGGGGGCAATCACTTTTTCACACAGGGCCATGATGGTTTGGATTTTTTTTCACCTTTAATAATAAACACCTTCATTTACAAATTGCAATTTGTGTTTACTTGTGTTGTCCTTGACTATTGTTTAAATTGGTTTGATGTTCCGAAACACTTAAGTGTGACAAACATGCAAAGGAACAGGAAATGAGGAAGGGGGGCAAACACTTTTTCACACCACTGTATTCTCCTAGGTCAATGATGGAGAACCTTGGCACCCCAGATGTTTTGGAACTACATTTCCCATGATGCTCATGCACTCTGCAGTGTAGTTGAGAATCATGGGAAGTGTAGTTCCAAAACATCTGGGGTGCCAAGGTTTGCCATCACTGGCCTAGGTAAACCTTTCCTTTACCTATTCAGTGTAAAGTAACAGCCTTGCTGGATAGCCCAACCCTGACACTTACCTTCCATTCACTCCCAAGGACAACCAAACTGATACGAGGCATGGAGGAGCTCAGCTATGAGGAAAGATTAGAGGAACTGAATTTATTCACTCTTGATAAGAGGAGATTAAGGGGGGATATGATCACTATGTACAAGTATTTTTTTTTTTTCCAATAAAAGTTTTTATTGAGAAATACAGGTTAACAAAATGGACACAGAACATGTGTCAAATGCAGTACAATCTACATATGCAGCAAATGAATGTATAGAACTGCAACACAAGACATTACAACTGATATAGAACACATACATAAATGTACATATCTGAAACATAGTGAAAATAATGAAAATAACCAGCAGTCTTCCTAGTATGCATAGTATATGAAGATGCCACAATAGAGTAGGATAAAAGTGAGCTTGTATTGAGTATGGGCAATGGCTCATGGTTAAATAAGGTAGTAATTGTAGATGGGAGCGAGTGTACAGAATTCGGATTCACTATAGGTGTCTGATATATGCAAGGATATAAGAGTCTTCAAACAGGTCCGAGTTAGTTCCTTCCCCAACCTCAGCACTATGTACAAATATATAAGGGGTCCATATAGTGAACTTGGTGTTGGGTTATTCACTTTACAGTCATCAAAGAGGACAAGGGGGCACTCTTTACGTCTAGAGGAAAAGAGATTTCATCTCCAAATACAGAAAAGTTTCTTCACAGTAAGAGCTGTGAAAATGTACAATAGACTCCCTGCAGAGGTGGTTCTGGTCAGCTCAGTAGATTGCTTTAAGAAAGGCCTGGATACTTTCCTAAATGTACATAATATAAATATAATATGATATAATATAACTGGGTACTAACATTTATAGGTAAAGTTAGTCCGGGGAAAATCCGATTGCCTCTAGGGGGATCAGGAAGGAATTTTTTCCCCTGCTTTAGCAAATTGGATCATGCTCTGCTGGGGTTTTTTGCCTTCCTCTGGATCAACTGTGGGTATAGAATTGGGTATATGGGTTTGTATGGTATGATTTTTTTGTTTTTTTTGTTTATTTTATTTGTGGTTGAACTGGATGGACTTGTGTCTTTTTTCAACCTAACTAACTATGTAACTCCCCTACCACCTTATTTACTCTCTGGATCCCCTTTTTAAATGTCTGTGTAAGTTCTAGCCTGGCTACGAGTTGGAGCTTACAAAAAGTTAAAGGGGATCTTAACTGCTTGCATTACTTCTCTTTATTAATGCCATTTTCCTGCCAGCAGCACACTTCCTATTCTAAGGTGACAACACTTACTCACTGCACTATATCTATAGAGAAGCATTGTTGTAATCATAAAGAAACAAAAAGAGGCGCCTCTAAGTGCAATATGTTATTAAAAATATGATTTAATAATAATAATATGGTCAGCCAAATGACTACTCACATGACAGTTGTGAGATTCAGGCATGAGTTAAATCAGTAACGTGCGTGCGGTCACTCTGCTTGCTGGTTAATGCATCCTGTGTGTTGTCCCAGTATGCTGTGAAGAACCTGGATGGAGTCAAAGGGTCCAAAGAGTGTGATCCGCTAAGCTTGATGGTACAGGGGCAGACATGTCTAGCGGTCTGCATTCGGCTCTGCCGGTCTGGAAACACTCAGCGGCGTACATGTCAGCCTGGAATGCACAAGGTGCAGTCTGGAACCGAAAGTGATGTTGGGACGTGTCAGATGGCGCGTTTCAAAGCTTCCGCTTTTTCCTCAGATCTTTGGACCCTTTGACTCCATCCAGGTTCTTCACAGCGTACTGGGACAACACACAGGATGCATTTCCCTTTCAGGCCTGCAGCCTGCTAATTAGATATCAGTTCTGCTCACTCTGCTCTCTCCTCCTGCCTGCATGATCCTTTTCAGCACATGTGAATGCGTGAGAGTCTGATTGGCTCCTTGTGCAGCCCCTCCCTCTTGCAGTGATTGTCATTGATGATTCTTTTATATCTACCTGGAAATCAACTTCATTTTGTTTACCCTTTTTTCTCTTTTTTTTTCAGTTATTTTTATTTTTTGCTCCCTTTTTTCATATTGGCTCCTTGTGCAGCCCCTCCCTCTTGCAGTGCTGTTATGAAGGGGTGTGGGCAAATTTTTTTCAACACAAATTCAGATGCCTTTACTAGTTGCATTAAAAATATATTTAATTTTGTTAAATTAATACATACAGTAACTGCAATCATTGATGATTCTTTTATATCTGCCTGGAAATCAACTTCATTCTGTTTACTCTTTTTCTCTCTCTTTTTTTTTTTTTTTTCATTTATTTTAATTTTTTGCTCCCTTTTTTCAGACCCAAAAAAACATAACTTGCCGTTGGCATTTCCAAGATGACATAGATTTCAGAACTCTAAATCACTCATTACTTTCTTACTAATGACTTTACCTGTCTTCTTCAAGTTTTGAGTCATCCTTGCCTCTTCCAATGACACTCTTACAAGACAGAAGCTCTCCCCTTTTATGAAAACTCTGCTCTGAAGTTATTCTATCACCAGGAAGCACAGCAGACATAATCAAAGTTATGAAGGCTTAAGACAATTAGAGGCAATTTCACAATGATTTTGTGTCTGCTACAGTTATAACAAGCCAGACAAGTTTATATGACATTAAATTTATATAAAAAAGGTTTAAGACTTGAAACGGAGGCATGCTTTTTTTTTTTTTTTTTTTAATCAAAAACAGAATTATATGATTTTGCATATCTAAAGACTGAGAGAGGAGTGGCAAATCCAAATAACTGCAAAATTGCAAAGGAAGCAAGCATTGCACCCCTTAAGTCAGGGGTCAGCAACCTTTTTCCACTTAAGGGCCGGATTCAATGTATGTGAATGCATGGAGGGCCGAATTCACCTGCTAATAAATGAAGATAATGATAATCCTAACATAGTAATACTAACAGTACAGGTTTGCTTTACTTTAAGGTGCCTCATGTGGCTGGGGATTCGGATTTTACTGCCCCCTCCCCCATCTTGGCACCCAAGGGTGGCTGACACCAGCCCTGCCAGCCAGCATGGTCTGGAAATGGGGTTCCTGTCCCTAGGGGAGATGGGGTTCCTGTCCCCAGGGGAGATGGGGTCCCTAAGAGGGTCCCCCCATTACAGTGTCCTCTGTACCCCTATAGCAGTGTCCTCTGTACCCCTTCACATCACTCCTGTAGTGTCCTCTGCCCCCTTCCCCATAGCAGTTTCCTGTGTCTCCTGTACCCTGCTCTACCAACAATCCACTGTCCCCTGCTCCACCAACAATCCCCTGTACCCTGCTCCACCAACAATCCACTGTCCCCTGCTCCACCAACAATCCACTGTCCCCTGCTCCACCAACAATCCCCTGTACCCTGCTCCACCAACAATCCACTGTCCCCTGTTTTTGAGGGACTGTCCGTGATTTGGAACAATGTCCCTCTGTCCCTCATTCCTCCTCGCTTGCCCCTCATTTTGGTCTGATCTATATAGTTGTATATAAAATGCACCATTTATCTATCAAAAAGTGTTTCCCAGTGCTAAACCTTTAATCCAATTTCTAAATTGCTGCATTTGTAAATACCACAAACCAATATAAAGAAATAGTAGTGATAAAAGAAATTGTGGGTATAACCAATCTTTTTTTTTTTTTTTGTACAATTCTCCTTTAAGGGTGCATGGCAGGGTGTCCTATGCCTGCATACTTTTGCTAATAGGTGTCCCTCATTACCATTTCAGAAAGTTGGGAGGTATGCCACTGTACCCTGCTCCACATATGATTCACTGTCCCCTGCTCCACCAACAATCCACTGTACCCTGCTTCACCAACAATCCTCTGTGCCCTGCTCCACCAACAATCCACTGTACTCTGCTCCATCAACAATCCTGTGTCCCCTGCTCCACATACAATCCACTGTACCCTGCTTCACCAACAATCCACTGTACTCTGCTCCACCAACAATCCTGTGTCCCCTGCTCCACATACAATCCACTGTACCCTGCTCCACCAACAATCCTCTGTCCACATAGTGTCCTCTGCCCCCCTGCACCCCACCCCACACACACAAACACACCATGTAGGTAGGACTCTCCTACCTTACACAGGTGTACAGCACAGCAGAGATCAGCATCACAGGCAGTATGGGGGTGGGAACTGCTGAAGTTATCTTTTCACATTAACAGGCTGGTGATTGGTTGCTAGGATGGCCTGGCAACCAATCACCTGATGTTTAATGTAAAAAGTTAACTCCAGTGGTTCCCGCCCCATCCAGCCCTGTGATACTGGCCGCTCAACGCTGTATAATGAAGAGGACAGCGATGAATATGTCTGCGTGCCGGGTTCCTGTGAATTAATCACGGGCACTTACGGGCCAGACACTTATCGGTGGCCCTGCCTTAAGTGTTATGAAAAAGGGTCCAAGGATCCATCAAAGTAGTACATTTATGGTAAAGTTGGTGTTGTAGTCATGGGTGTAACAGCTGCAGTGTCATGTATTTTATCACACCCAAAAAAATAATTTATTACATCCCCACCCAAAATTTTTTTATAACACCTGGAGAATTAACCTTTTTCCCAATTCATAACCCTACGTAACATTAAAAGATAACCCATGCAGGATAAAGCAACATGTTGTTCTAATTGCCACCCCAATAAACCTTATTCTCTTCATTCTTCCATTAATTTATTTGCCTATAGGAGCCACAAGTAAGGTCCATGTGAATCTGATCAGGACCTGCACAGGGCTGAAGACTTTGTCCCTGTGCCTTGTGACAGTTTTAAAGAGGTCTCCCACTCTGATGCTTCTTTTCATTTAGTCCATTATAATAAGTAATTATCAAACTATAGCCACTGTAATCCAGCCCAAATCGCATATTACTTACTGTTTAAAGAAATTTCAAAAAACTTTTTTCCAGGGGTTAGGCAGCGCCATCTTAAGTATTGTTTTCTGAGTCCACAGTGGAGTGTCTTTCCGCCCATACATTGAGCACTTCCTGTACTATTAACCAAGCCTCCTTCTCAATCCAACGTTTCTATGGCAACCCTGGTTCCCTGTTCATTGCTGACTTGTTTTATTTCATAGTATTTACTTGTGCCGATTATCTAGTGTTTGCCTTTGTCAGTCTTATCAGCTTCAACAATGTTTTAGGCTTGGTGGTCTGTTGGGAGTATATAAATGAAATATTGCCTGTGGTCATTAGGAGAAGAAATAGTGCCCTATCATTGGTATGAGTGGGAGAAGTATGTAGTGCTATGCTTGTAAAAACTGCTGGATTTTTGGGTCCCCCTTTGCTGCACAGCCAGGCAACAGGAACTTTTTTTGAGGCATTCACTTATTAGTCAAAACCCAGTCCAGAGTGTTTAGTTTTGTTTTTAGTTTATTGTGGGATAAACTTGTATGGGGATGGGAAGATAAGGGGTAGACATGTGCAATTCGTTTCGTTTTTTTTCGTTTTTATTTTTTTTCGTTATTTTCGTTCACTCGTTTTCGTACGAATGAACGAATTGTTCGAATCGTACGAATCCGAATACTGAATCTTTCGAATCGTACGAATCCAATTAACGAATCATTTGAATCGAACGAATCCAAAAAACAGCGAAAATCCGAAAAAAACAAATTAGAAACAACGAATGTACTAATGAAGAAAATGCGAAAAATGAAAACGAACGAAAAAAAATTCGTACATTCGTAACTTTTTTTTTTTTGTTGAATTGGTAATTTTCCGTGTCCCTTACAATGGTGCTGCTTAACGTGCTTCGAATGCATTGAACAAAAAAATTTGTATATTCGTAACTTTTTTTTCGATTCGTAACTTTTTTTTCGATTCGTAACTTTTTATTTTTTTCCATTCGTAATGAATGGATTTAACAAAAAAATTCGTACATTTGTAACTTTTTTTTTCGATTCGTAACTTTTTTTTTTCGATTCGTAACTTTTTTTTTTCGATTCGTAAATTATTAAAATGTAATAATAGCATACACATTACATAAAATTATGAATTATGCTCCGATTACGAATCTACGAATGTTACGAATGTACGAATAAATACGAATGCGTCCGAAAATTAAACTAACGAAAAACGAATCAACTAAAAAATAACTCTTACGAATGTACAAATCGTTACGAATACGAATACCGACGACTGACGAATGTACGAATCGTTACGAATACGAACACCGATGACTTACGAATGTACGAATCGTTAAGAATCAACGGAAACTAAAAAAACGAAACGAAAATAAACAAATTTTTTTAGGAAACGAAAAAAAAACGAAACGAAAATAAACACATTTTTTTGTTGTGCACATGTCTAATAAGGGGTGCCCAGAACTGTAGTTGAATTTAACTTGAGGACTTGGAACTGTCTCGAGTCTGCTCTCAAAAATCACATGGCTATCCTCCCATAGGGTGTATGGATCAGCTTGACTGGTAAAGAAACGGATTCAAAACACTGAATGCAGGTGCTTTCCTTCTGTGGAAACCGCCAAGGTACCTAGCTTCTTTTTTAGGATCCACAAGAAAGAGGTGTAGGGTAGCTGTGCTGACTTTAAATGGCTCTAAGCTGTTCCTCTGTATAATGCTAGCTAGTATTTCACCTGGATGCTTCTCTTCCATAGGCTGTGGGGTGTTGAAGCTACTCACTCAGTCCCTTTGAAAGTACCTGTAGTTTACGTTCCTGTAGCTGGCTTCCAGGGAGACTCACAGTGGCGGGCCATCCATTAGGGGCACCGTCCCCTCTCTCCATGCCACCCCCTATATGCAATTGATAGATTCATGCATAGCCACCCCCTAATTGTGCGTCCGGCCCCTTTCAGGGCACCGGCTCATGAATTACAGTGGCCAGGGTTTTTTCTAAAGCACCTAATTAGAGCCAGAGGCTCTAATAGGCTTCACAATAGTGTGGGCTCAGGTCGCAGAGAATGTGTTTCGATCCCACCCAGGTGTGTTATAACAGCAAATTAATATTCACAGTTGAAATACTGATCCTCGATCCGGCCAATCAGAAACAGAAGCCGCCGGCACCGTGATGAACAGTGGAGAGGAGGAGAACGGGAGGCTGCCGAGCAGGGGAAGCCACCGGTGATGGGCTGAAAGGGTGTGAGGCTTCCTCTGCTGCTCTCTCTCTTCCTCTCTGGCTCCTTCTGCCTGGAACAGAGCCCCCCAGCACAGGGGTCCCCTACAGGCCACTGGACCCAGGACTGCTCCCACATGGCTAGGTTCCAGAATACTTATAGGCAATTTCGCCACCTTCTGGGCCATCCTCACCCACAGATTGGAGGAGACTCCATACATATTCTGGCCTCATCTCTGCCCCTCTGCCCTCTAAGTTATAGAACTCTCCAGGAGCTTCTAGAAGCCAGGGGGAGGTGACAGAAACTCAGCCCTTGGATCTCTGCCAACCTAACTGTAAACAAATTAGCCCTGGCTTCTCTGATTACAACAGGTGCCCAACTAAATTTGCCTAATGCACACAGGGGGTGCTACAAATAGTACCCCATTGTTGGTGTCAGTGGGAGGAATAGTGCCCCATCATTGGTGTCAGTGGGAGGAATAGTGCTCCATCCTTGTTGTCAGTGGGAGAACTAGAGTCCCATCATTGTTGTCAGTGGGAGGAATAGTGCCCCAATGTTGTTGTCAGTGTTAAGAATAGTGGCCCACTGTTGGTATCAGTGAAATGAATGCACCTAATCTTTGGTGTTAGTGGAAAGAATAGTGCCTCATATTTGTGGGAGGAATAGTACCCCAAGAGCCAGATAAAGGCCAGCAATGGCCCACATCTGGCCCACTTAATGAAGTTTGGAGAGCATTGCTCTATATTATAATGGGTGAATATGGCAGGGTGGAAGCACTGGAGGGGTTGATAAATAAGAGAATATGGGAAAGGAGAGTATTGCATTTAAAGGATAACTATACTTTTCCAAAGGTTTTCCTATTGCACTAACCCCTGCCCCCACTCCAGCACCCACCAACCTTTTATATATACCTGTCCGCATTGTCCCTCATGTCTATGCATGTTCTGAAAATTTACATTCAGTGTTTCTTTTGTGAACTTTGAAGATAAATTGTTCCACGGTGTCTGCAGCTACAGAGGTCGGTGAGGGATTGATTTAAAATGCTGCAACTGAAGTGCTCATTGGGTAAATATTTGAGTGCACATAGTCTGGCCATAGTTTTGTACTTTATTTGTTCTTCTTTTGCAAGGAAAGGTGTTAACTGGGCAGATGCAACATTTTCCTGCTTTTTCTTTGTTTTTCTATTATAATTCTTTAAATTCTACTGTTTTCCCCAAAAAATAAAGCCCACCATTTCCTACTGATATTCCAACCTGTGATAATACATTGCTTTTACTTCAAATCCCAAACTAGCTGAATGTAATTGGCAAGAAAACAAGGCAACCTGGGAGTTACAGCAGTGGCATTAAAATGTGATGGTCTTGACATGCCATAGAATTTCGATGATTGACATTGGATGCAAAGGATTCTGGGTAGCTATAGCCACAGCACCAGTAACATTGTTTACATTCCCCCATCTGCTTGGGAATTCACTTTTCATGTGCTGTTTGAGCTGATAAGACGGCCTGTCAGCCCAGTAACATAATACAGAAATATGTGTTTTATTATGCTCCAGCCTTTCCATGATCTCAGAGTAACCATCAGAATTGACCAGGCTGTGATTGATCTGGTGGACCTCTACAGTTCATTCCAATCATTCTTGTAATCACAGTCTCCCAGGGCTAAAACGGAATGAAGGTTTCCTTACTGGCTCATCGTTTTTCATAAACGGCTGTGCTTAATCTGGCTCTTAAGCCTGGAAAATTGAGTAGGTGTAGGCTGAGATTACCTCACTGACCTCTGACACTGGCAAATGTACAATCACTTTCCCTCTAAGTGTTGTAAGACGTGTAGTCTATCAATTCATTTTTGACCCTTGACCTGGAACTTAAGAGAAGACAGCCATGTTGTTTTCTGAACAAATGTTTGCAACAGTGAGGCCTAATGATTCTCCAGATAGTAATAGTAATAGTGCAGCTTGATAACGAGAGAGAGAAAAACAGATAGATAAAGGAAAAAAAGAAGGATGGCAGGACGGAGAGAGAGAAAAACAGATAGCTAAAGGAAGAAAAGAAGGATGGCAGGACGGATGGGTTCATGTATGGGTGGTAGATCTCAGACCCTGACTCAAGGGTACTTTCTATCCCTTTGTCTCCCTCCACCAATGAAAGTGTCATCATTGTATGCATCTATTAGAAAAGGTTTCTATACTTACACATTTGTTATGCTATGTATTCCCCCCAAATCCTTCTTCAATTGAAGGATGTCAGCCAGGAGGGGGCCAAAAGGGCCACCCACAAAGTGAATTTTGGTTGGTTTATCAGGAACTGGTTGAAATGCAAACAGCGTATGGCCAGCTTAGTCAACCCTCTCCCCCTGCTAGTAAGTAACTTCTTTCAGACTACTGTAAATGTTTTTTTTATGGTGCCTAAGGAGTGATAAAGGTCCACACAACTGTAGTTAACAATCAGACTTTCTCTACTGTAGTGTTACATAGGAATATGTTCTGCTAGGCTCTTTATTGTGCACAGATGACCAAAGACTCTCTACTTGATGGAAGTGGCATGCTTGACCACATAAAACACAGAAAAAATATGCCCATGGGACTTTTGGAGGATCAAGCCACAGAAATATAGACCAAACAAATCTATAAAAATAAATATATAATAGCATTATTGTTCACATCCAAATATGTAAAAAAACACCAATAGCAAAATTGAAGCATTGATATATGCATTACACACAATACTAGATACGACTGCCAAGATAACAGGTGAAAGACAGATACTGTAGAATTGCTTCTCAATGCGTTTCCTGAAACAAAGTTCACTTCATCAGGAAATGAAGCAATTTTCTGTCTTGCAAAGAGACCATGTCATTAAACAGCTGGTTGTGAAAAAAGTATACTGTAAAATAGTAAAAAATCGTAAAGAATTATACTTACACATTAATGGGACATAAAGGACATAACTTGTGTATCTTGGTAGGTTATCAGACATAAAATCAAGTTAAGGTATTTCTTCACATAGGAGTCAATGCAATAATACAGTGGTGTGAAAAAGTGTTTGCCCCCTTCCTCATTTCCTGTTCCTTTGCATGTTTGTCACACTTAAGTGTTTCGGAACATCAAACCAATTTAAACAATAGTCAAGGACAACACAAGTAAACACAAAATGCAATTTGTAAATGAAGGTGTTTATTATTAAAGGTGAAAAAAAATCCAAACCATCATGGCCCTGTGTGAAAAAGTGATTGCCCCCTAAACCTAATAACTGGTTGGGCCACCCTTAGCAGCAACAACTGCAACCAAGCGTTTGCGATAACGTGCAATGAGGCTTTTACAGCGTCCTGGAGGAATTTTGGCCCACTCATCTTTGCAGAATTGTCCTAATTCAGTTACATTAGAGGGTTTTCGAGCATGAACGGCCTTTTTAAGGTCATACCACAACATCTCAATAGGATTCAGGTCAGGACTTTGGCTAGGCCACTCCAAAGTCTTCATTTTGTTTTTCTTCAGCCATTCGGTGGTGGACTTGCTGGTGTGTTTAGGATCATTGTCCTGCTGCAGAACCCAAGTTCGTTTCAGCTTGAGTACACGAACAGATGGTCGGACATTCTCCTTCAGGATCTCTTGGTAGACAGCAGAATTCATAGTTCCTTTTATCACGGCAAGTCTTCCAGGTCCTGAAGCAGCAAAACAGCCCCAGACCATCACACTACCACCACCATATTTTACTGTTGGTATAATGTTCTTTTTCTGAAATGCAGTGTTCCTTCTACGCCAGATATACTTGGACACACACCTTCCAAAGAGTTCCACTTTTGTCTCATCGGTCCACAGAATGTTGTCCCAAAAGTCTTGGGGATCATCAAGATGTGTTGTGGAGAAATTGAGACGAGCTTTGATGTTCTTTTTGCTCAGCAGTGGTTTTCTCCTTGGAACTCTGCCATGCAGGCCATTTTTGCCCAGTCTTTTCCTGATGGTGGAGGCATGAACGCTGACCTTAACTGAGGCAAGTGAGGCCTGCAGTTCCTTGGACGTTGTTGTGGGGTCTTTTGTGACCTCTTGGATGAGTCGTCGCTGCGCTCTTGGGGTAATTTTGGGCGGCCGGCCACTCCTGGGAAGGTTCACCACTGTTCCATGTCTTCGCCATTTGTGGATAATGGCTCTCACTGTGGTTCGCTGGATTCTCAAAGCTTTGGAAATGGCTTTATAACCCTTTCCAGACTGATAGATCTCAATTACTTTCTTTCTCAATTGTTCCTGAATTTCTTTGGGTCTCGGCATGATGTGTAGCTTTTAAGGATCTTCTGGTGGACCTTACTGTGTCAAGCAGCTCCTATTTAAGTGATGCCTTGATTGTGAACAGGTGTGGCAATAATCAGGCCTGGGTGTGGCTAGAGAAATTGAACTCAGGTGTGGACAACCACAGTTATAGTATGTTTTAACAAGGGGGGCAATCACTTTTTCACACAGGGCCATGATGGTTTGGATTTTTTTTCACCTTTAATAATAAACACCTTCATTTACAAATTGCATTTTGTGTTTACTTGTGTTGTCCTTGACTATTGTTTAAATTGGTTTGATGTTCCGAAACACTTAAGTGTGACAAACATGCAAAGGAACAGGAAATGAGGAAGGGGGCAAACACTTTTTCACACCACTGTAGATGTCAGTGTGGCAGTCCTGCCCGAGACCTGAGGGTGGGAGCGATCACCAAAGAGGAAGCCCAAAGGGAAAAAAAACAAAATAGAGGGACCCGTATGGAATAGTACAAGAAAATTCTATGGGATTATCTATGAGGGTACAATCTCAAAAGCAAATAGTGTGAATGGGCCCAGAGGCCTTGTCATGAAGGCTCTGCCAGTGGCTGGCGACATGAGGATCCTGCCAGTAATCAGCGCCTCAGCATCCCTGGTCCTCGTTCGCGGGTGCAATTGTGCATGCGCGAGCGCGCGCGTGCACGCACGCGCCCGCAGACGAGAGCGCGCGCGTGCGCGAACGAGTGCGCGCCCCCATTGGCGCCAATGAGGCTATTTAAATCCGTCCGTCACAGACGGTCCCCGCTGTCTGCTCTACAGCGTTCAGTGAGAAAACCTGATCTGAAGTCTGTTTACCTGTGTTAGACCCGGCTATCCTTGACCTTCCGCTCTGTCCCTGCAAAACGACCTTGGCTTGTCTGTGACCATTCTCCTGTCTTACCCATCTGTACTGCGCTGCCAGCCTGATACCCGACCCAGCCTGTCTGACCATCCAAGTCTGCCTGTTGTTCCGGTCTGCATACAGATCCAAGTCTGCCTGTTGTTCCAGTCTGCACACAGATCCAAGTCTGCCTGTTGTTCCAGTCTGCACACAGATCCAAGTCTGCCTGTTGTTCCAGTCTGCACACAGATCCAAGTCTGCCTGTTGTTCCAGTCTGCACACAGATCCAAGTATGCCTGTTGTTCCAGTCTGCACACAGATCCAAGTCTGCCTGTTGTTCCAGTCTGCACACAGATCCAAGTCTGCCTGTTGTTCCAGTCTGCATACAGTTCCAGCCTGCCTGTTGTTCCAGTCTGCATACCGTTCCAGCCTGCCTGTTGTTCCAGTCTGCATACAGTTCCAGCCTGCCTGTTGTTCCAGTCTGCATACAGTTCCAGCCTGCCTGTTGTTCCAGTCTGCATACAGTTCCAGCCTGCCTGTTGTTCCAGTCTGCATACAGTTCCAGCCTGTCTGTTGTTCCAGTCTGCATACAGTTCCAGCCTGCCTGTTGTTACCTACTTACCTCAAACCGCTGAGCTGATCCAGGGATCTCTCGTACCGGTCTTACTAATCCTGCCAGGCACCTGTGCCCCTCCTGACTCCTGGTCCTACTGTCACATCACCAGGGGACCGGCGAGTGGGAGCCGCAAGGGAGGCCCTTCTCTGCTAATCAGACTCACCACTACCAGGGGCGTGACAGGCCTCCATCTCAACCCCAAGGAGTATCAAAGTGCTTGGCTCAAATAGAGCGAATAGAGCAGGTGAAAGACAACCCCCAAGGGGGAAGCACTGCCAATGGTACCTTACTCCCCTGGCTTGGGGGGTGGGGGGGACCTGGATATCAACCACATGACAACTTCTTCTTCATCTGCTTTTTTAAAAAGACCTCTCACCCTCCAAGTCTCCTATCAACTGTGTTTGCGCATGTGCTGTCACTAGACTGGGGAAATCCAAGGATCACACAGAGGGTAGACCAAACAGAGAACTAATAGAGGAAATTAAAAACATCTCATTCAGGACCCCCTTATAGGTATACTATAAAGTACATCAGACAAGTAATATGTTGAATGTCATCTGAAAATGCTTGTTTCGTAGTTTTTACTTTCATCCAAAGACTTCAGTAATATGACTTACTGACCCAAGACCAGTATGCAGCAAGTTACATTTTTGGAGCTTACAGAGGATTAATGACTTTCTTTTCTCCCCCATGTGACAGTGTTTGGGCCTGGATGTACCAGGTAATTCCAAGGCCTCCAACAGATGAACAGAACATCGGGAAGGAGCAGAACAAGAGGGAGATAACCACCGCTCAGGATGATCCTTCAGGGCGAATGCTCCTGCTCCTGATTAGGAGCCCCAGGTGCAGGCTAATAACACGGTAGACTTAGAGTATCAGGAAGAACTCTGGACAGCCGCACACCGGAAGAAGGTAAAAATTCAATGAATTTATTTAAAAAGCAAGGATCACATCAAATCCAAAACACGGCAAAGCAGAAGGGGGGACATACAGCTGACGCGTTTCACACTATCTATAGTGCTTACTCAAAGCTATGAGTAAGCACTATAGATAGTGTGAAATGCGTCAGCTGTGTGCCCCCCCCCTTCTGCTTTGCCGTGTTTTGGATTTGATGTGATCCCTGCTTTTTAAATAAATTCATTGAATTTTTACCTTCTTCCGGTGTGCGGCTGTCCAGAGTTCTTCCTGATACTCTAATGCTGCGTACACACGTGCGGACTTTTGCCGGCGGACCTAGTCCAGCGGACAATCCCGCGGGACTTTCCAGCTGGGTCCGCTGGACTTTCCGAGGGTGTGGACTTGCCCACACACGCACGGACTTCTCCAGCGGATAATCCGCCGGCCAAAAGTCCGCGGGACTTTTGAAAATGAACGGACTTGCCCACACACGGAGCAGTCCGTTCATTTCGAACGTAACTTCAGGTTACGTAGCTAGCGTAGGCAGTAAATGCCGCCGCGCTAGCTCCGCAAGCTGGCATGGATTTAAAGGGAATCCCCACGCCGAAAAAACGGCGTGGGGGTTCCCCCCAAATCCATGTCAGACCCTCATCCGAGCACGCAGCCTGGCAGGCCAGGAAAGGGGTGGGGACGAACGAGCGCCCCCCCCCCCCCTCCTGAGCCGTACCAGGCCGCGTGCCCTCAACATGGGGGGTGCCCTGGGGAAAGGGGGGCCGTGCGGCCCCCCCCCCACCCCAAAGCACCTTGTCCCCATGTTGATGAGGACAAGGGCCTCTTCCCGACAACCCTGGCCGTTGGTTGTCGGGGTCTGCGGGCGGGGGCTTATCGGAATCTGGGAGCCTTAATAAGGGGGCCCCCAGATACCGGCCCCCCACCCTATGTGAATGAGTATGGGGTACGATGTACCCCTACCCATTCACCTAAGGTGTAAAATGTAAAGTACAAAAACACACACTTTTGAAAAAATATTTTATTGCACTGCTCCGGGGGTCTTCTTCCGTTACGTCTTCCGTCTTGGGGGTCTTGGGGGTCTTCTCGCCGGACTCCTCCGCTCTCTTCTGCTCTTTTACCTAGCTCTTTCACGAGCGGGGGGAGTCCGGCTACCTTCTTCGTCGTCGCCGCCGTCGTCTGGGGGTCTCGATCCGCCTTCGGGGGTCTTCCGGGGGTCTCTTCTGTTCTTGCGGCGGTCGTCGTCTTCCGCGCCGCCGGCGCCTTCTTCTTCTTGTCCTTCTTCTTGTCCTTCTTGTTCTTCTTCTTCTTCTTCCGATGTTGACCCGACGCTCTCTCTGCCCGGAATGCCTGTGCCGCTCTGCGCTCGGACTTATATAGGGACATGGGGGACAGGGTCACATGTTCATGTCACATGGTGACCCCGCCCCCTTGCGATGTCACAGTCCCAGCATCCTCCGGGACTGTGACAACACAAGGGGGCGGGGTCACCATGTGACATGTGCATGTGACCCTGTCCCCCATGTCCCTATATAACTCTCAGCGCAGAGCGGCACAAGCATTCCGGGCAGAGACAGCGTCGGGTCAACATCGGAAGAAGAAGAACAAGAAGAAGGACAAGAAGAAGGACAAGGCGCCGGCGGCGCGGAAGACGACGACTGCCGCAAGAACAGAAGAGACCCCCGGAAGACCCCCGAAGGCGGATCGAGAACCCCAGACGACGGCGACGACGACGAAGAAGGTAGCCGGACTTCCCCCGCTCGGTAAAAGAGCTTGGTAAATGGCGGGGGAGTCCGGCGAGAAGACCCCCAAGACGGAAGAAGACCCCCGAAGGCGGATCGAGACCCCCAGACGGCGGCGACGACGAAGAAGGTAGCCGGACTTCCCCCGCTCGGTAAAAGAGCTTGGTAAATGGCGGGGGAGTCCGGCGAGAAGACCCCCAAGACGGAAGAAGACCCCCGGAGCAGTGCAATAAACTATTTTTTCAAAAGTGTGGGTGTTTTTTTTTTACTTTACATTTTACACCTTAGGTGAATGGGTAGGGGTACATCGTACCCCATACTCATTCACATAGGGTGGGGGGCCGGTATCTGGGGGGCCCCTTATTAAAGGGGGCTCCCAGATTCCGATAAGCCCCCGCCCGCAGACCCCGACAACCAACGGCCAGGGTTGTCGGGAAGAGGCCCTTGTCCTCATCAACATGGGGACAAGGTGCTTTGGGGTGGGGGGGGCCGCACGGCCCCCCTTTCCCCAGGGCACCCCCCATGTTGAGGGCACGCGGCCTGGTACGGCTCAGGAGGGGGGGGGGCGCTCGTTCGTCCCCACCCCTTTCCTGGCCTGCCAGGCTGCGTGCTCGGATGAGGGTCTGACATGGATTTGGGGGGAACCCCCACGCCGTTTTTTCGGCGTGGGGATTCCCTTTAAATCCATGCCAGGTCACGGAGCTAGCGCGGCGGCAGTAACTGCCTACGCTAGCTACGTAACCTGAAGTCACGTGCTAAATGAACGGACTTGCCGATGAGCGGCAAGTCCGTTCATTTCAAAAGTCCCGCGGACTTGCCCACTAACGGCGGGATTATCCGCTGGACTGCCAAGTGCAGCGGATAATTTTAAAACAAAACTTAAAACTTTGGTCCGCCGGACTTTGGCGCCAAAAAGTCCGCCGGCGCCCACACACGAGGGGATTATCCGCTGGACTTCAGTCCAGAGGATAATCCCGCGGGATTGTCCCTTCGTGTGTACGCGGCATAAGGAGCAGAACAAGTAAGTATCAACAGGAAGGAGTATGTGGTATTAAGCTAGTCCATAGTTGTCTGAGGAAGGGGACCATGTGTGGCTAAAAAACATTGCATATCGGTTGTGACTCAATAGCCATTGTTTAATAAACCCCTTGGTGTACAGACAAGATTTCATAACTCATAATTGTGGAATGGCACAATCCATTTTGATCTTCCAGCACCTGGGAGGGATTAGGTGTGGAGTATGGCTGGAGTTTCTCTATACTCATTAAGAGAACCTGTCACTTTGACCTGAATGGTTTCTTTTAATAGGGAAATTGTTGTCAGCCATGGGTAATATATTAAAATGAGGCCCAAGAAAGCTTAGCTACAAACCCGGTAAGAAGAAAAATAGAGTTCTTTAAAAATGTATAACAAAGTATGCACCATCTAAAATGTAGGATGTGAAGTAAGACAGTATCATTGTGAAGAGTGATTCATGACAGGCAGGGACTGTATGTCTGGAATCTGCTATGTTTTAATGACTGCAGTAAGTGAATATGTCATGGAGATGGTGGTGGAGTGACAATCCATTGTCCGCTCTGATTCCCCTTAAGCAGTCCACATGTTGCTCATGTAGTGACTAGCCCTCCACCAGCCCGAAGACAGCTCACTCACTGTACAAATCCCCACATCTAAAAGTATTTCCTAAATTGTCAACTGTTGATGGATTGTGATTTCTCCAGTCCTTATTTCTTGATCCGTTCTATCTCCCTGTCATTTTTGACAGATAACCAAGAATGTAATGTGACACATATAAAGAGGCTATTCAAGGTTGTATTTAACGATCATGATGTTTGGGACATAAGTGAATGATAAAACCCTTTTGTACAGACTCTGCACCTTTTGTTAAACTCATTACATGGTGAGTAATGTGAAAATTAAAGCCCAGCATAGTCTAAACATTTTTGCTTGGTTTTTTTTTTTTTTTTACAGTAGAAAATGGTATAATATTTGATAGGGTCTGAAAAAAGGTCAGAAAATAATTTACTGCCTGGAAAAACATGTTGGTGGTTAATTAAATTATAACTCCACCTTGACAACAAATTGGGTATTTTAATGCAGCGCAGTGAAACAATAAACTGGTATATCATTTTTATTACCAAAAACGATTTAATTACAGCAGAACTAAACCCTCCTATCCTTTTCAGCCAAGGAAGTTGCCATCTTAGCCTCTGTTTGATTTCTGTCATGGTGCTGCACATGTGATCAGTTATGACACCAGCCATTTGATGGCTTGACAGTTTGGTTGAGAGCACAAACAAATGTGACAGTTAGCATTCCCAGCATGCAGAGAATGTAACTGTTTTTTAAAACTGTTAAATTGATGGAAAGAGGGAGAATGGGTGTTGGGACTTTATATAAACCCCAGTGTGCACACTAACATAGAAACAGATACTAATAAAATACATTATGTCTAAAAGAATTTTGTCTTTATTTTACACAATATAAAAAGCATATGTTGCTATAAATATAGTACATTACAAACAAGTCTGTGCATAAGGGTCAACGCGTTTCGGATCATCCGCTTCAGGATGTCAGGGCTGGGCTCAGCCCTTTCTTCTCTGAGCTGGCTGCTCAGCTTCGGCTAATTGCCAGCTCCTATCTCTCCACAGTGACTCACCTGTTGATGATGTCCTGCTCGTCAGTCCTGCTTACCTTACTTAAGCCTTTTGTGCACAGTTGGGAATTCAGCTTGCTTTCTCCTCTGCTTATCACCCACAGAACGAGCTTCAGAAGGAGCCAATCAGTCTTTGGAGAAGTTCCTACGTTGCTATATTTCTGACCATCATAACAACTGGTCAGACCTCTTACAGTGGGCAGAGTTTGCTCACAATAGTGCCTTAAATTCTGCTTCCCGATTGTCCCCGTTTATGGCGAATTATGGTTTCCAACCTTCCATGTTGCCTGACTCAATTTGTTCTGCAGAGTATTCCTGCTTTAGAGGAGCATCTCTGTGGTCTTCATTCCACTTGGGCACAAGTCCAGGAGGCTTTGCGACATGCTAATGATAATGCAGAGATCAGTGACACTGTTGCTAGGCAGAACGGGGAAATGCTTGTTTACTTTAGCATCTCCCCGTTCTTCCTCCCCTTGAGACGATCGCGGGTATCCCCACAGCGATCAAGTTCCTCGTGACCCGCGATCCAACTCACAGAGGTCCCAATAGGCACACACGCGCGCTGCCGGCGGTGCGCACGCGATGGCACGGTGGCAAATTTAAAGGGACGTACCTGTATGCCCATTTGCCTGTCCATGCCATTCTGCAGACGTACATCGTCTTGCGCCGGTCGGAAAGCGGTTGGGATTCTTCTTCTGCTGCCTGTCTCCATTTATTGGCTTCGCGTTTTGGCAGTTTTTCTATGTTTTCCCAGGATGTTGGTTCAAGTATGCTGTGTGTTTTGACAGTGTATGACAGCTTGCAGGGTGGTATCCCCTTTGTAGTCCGAGTGGCTCTTCTAATTTCAGGCAGTTCAGCAGGATCTGGTGGTGAATTTTATTTAGGCATTGTAAGTTCCACCTCTTGTTCTGACTCCTGCACAGGTTCGCTTTGGTTGACTTTTTCTTCTGGTTTGCAGGGTATATTCACTTCACAGCTTTCAGGGATTGGTGTTTCTGATGATGGGCTCTCATCAAAATAAACACTGCAGCTTATTGACACTTTGTCAGTCTTTGGGTGTAAGATTCTGTAACCCTTAGTTTGCTTACTGTAGCCTACTAGAATGCCCTCTATGGCTCTGTTCTGCAGCTTAGATCGCTTTTCACTTGGAATATAGGCATATGCTTTACATCCAAACACTCTGATGTGCCCTATGCTAGGCTTTGATTCATGCCACACTTCTAATGGAGTACTTTTAATGGCTCTTGAGGGTAGTCTGTTCTGTAGGTAGATTGCAGTCATGACTCCTTCTACCCAGTACTTGTGAGGTAAGTTGGCACCCGACAACATGCATCTGGCCATTTCTATAAGAGTGCGATTTTTCCTTTCTGTTACACCGTTTTGTTCAGGAGTGTATAGTGCGGTTGTCTGGTGTACTATTCCTTATCTTTCCAGGTATGAGGCTACTTCTTTGCCTATGTATTCTCCCCCATTGTTGGTGCGTATTATTCCTGGTTTGCATTGGAATTTGTTGCTAGACATGGCAACGAACTCTTGAAGTTTCTCTGATGTTTCATTCTTTGTTTCATCAGATAAGTAGCTACGTATCTGGAATTATCATCAATGAAAGTCAGTAGATATCTGTTCCCACCCGATGTGGGAGATTTCATTGGACCGCATACGTCACTGTGTATGAGCTGCAGGGGGTGGGAGCCAGTGTGGCTTGCTTCGATACAGCATTTGCATTTCATGAGTATTTTTCAAGGCGCTATTGTCAAATCTTCTGATAAGCCTCTCATTATAATGTCCTTGTCCTGTATAGCTTATGGACTTCTGTGCCCCAGCCACCTGTGCCATAAGTGAATACATTTGCTGTGTAGGTCATTAGAGACTATATTGGCTTGCTGGTCTGTGGTGATGAGCCTGTATAGGTGATTATCCGGTTTTCCTTTTGCGAGGAATCGCTTATTATTGTGAATTGTGCATTCATCAACCTGGAACTTAACTGTGAGACCGTTGTTTGCAAGACTTTTCACTGATAGAAGGCTGTCTTCTAGTTCTGGAACCTACAGCACTTTCTTTACGAGGATACTGTGGTGACCTCCTTGTGGTGTAATGCAGTTCAGGAAGCCCTGGTCTTTACCTTTTGCAGTGATGCTTTTCCCGTTTGCTAGCAAAACGTTGTCTTTTGCACTGTAATATATGTTTATGAAGAAGGTCTCATCGCTAATCATGTGGCTTGTCGCTCCCGAGTCTATGCACCAGCCACTCTGTGTCACTTTAAAGGTGCCACACACACATGATGTGTCTGCAGTTTCCTTTGTGGCTGCTTTGACTTTCTTTTGCAGATAGCTCTAGCTTTCACTGCTCGGCTTTCCAGATAGAACAGTCCTTTTTTAAGTGACCAGTCCTTTTACAGTGAGAAGAGGCTATGCTTTCTTAGTTGTGCTTTGTGTCTTTGTACACCTTAAGAGCTTTGTCATCATGGTGCGTATTTTCTTTGCTTCTTCTTTTATATTCATCAATTAATCTCCCTGTGTCAAGCGTTATTTCCTGCTTGGGTGTGGTTTCTATAGCATTGATATGAGCAGTATATGTCTCTGGAAGGCTGCAGTGGAGCAGGGCAACAATATAGTTATCTTTGATGTCCTCTCTGATAGCACGCCTTCTTATAGTCTCATTTTATATACATTTTTTTAGTAGGAACAGCTTACTGTTAAAACCTGAATGCAGTTTTTCTAATGAAGTCCACATACCTTTGTCCGTTTTCTCTGTTCTTATGTGGATACGCTGGTCATTTTCCACTAGTAAGCTTATGGTCACTTTTGCCTGTCTGTCTTTTCTGTCCCAGTCCTCCATCTCTCCGTTTGTGGGTCTGTCTGTATTCAGCACTTGCCACAAGTCATCCTTGCTAAGAAACATTTCTAGCTTAAACTTCCACAGCTGGTAAATGGCATTGTTCAGCTTTGCAATTGCAAATTTCACATCTGAACCGCTTGCCATCTTTCAGCAACTTATATACAGTACTCACTGAGTTGCAGAATTCTTTGCTCCAGTGTCTGCTGGGGATGCCTGGGTTTGCTGGGCGCATAACCTGTTGTGTAGAGTATTGAAATTATGCGCTGGAAGCTTCTTGTCTGCAGCAATACGGCATTACTTTCATGGAGGATATCTTTATCATGGAAAAGGAAGAAAACAACAAACAAGTATACATAACTCAATAAGGATGGTACCTTCTCTGATTACATTCTATCATAGATACACACTATAATACTACAGCGCCACCCGATGAATAGATAAGTATAATGCATACAGTATATAGTTCACAGTACTTTACATTACATGCTGTTGTCCTTCAGACACTGAAGCCTGACTAGAATACTCCCAGAACGTTGCTAGGGCATTGCTAAGAGAGGCCTATTCATTACTGCTGACCTCCACCATCACAGAAGATACTTATAGATAACTGCAGGCTTTATATTCTTTGCAAACCTTCTTTTTGTTTTATTCCCCATTTTTCTCATGGTGGCCATTTTCACTAAGAGCAGATGAATCCACCTCCATTTACTTCCTGGTACTCTGATTCTGCCCCATGGGCAGTGCAAAAATGCCCCAAAAGTTTTCAGTTTACCGGCAAGATTTTTCCAGAAGACACTGATGATGCAGCTTTCTCAGGATGCATCTGTGAGGACCTGGTTACATCGCCAGAGCCTCACTCAACCAGGAAGTGGCAAAACAGTAATTGTAAGTAAAAGCAAAACATTTTGTTTAGTGAATGTAAAATGATTTTATATCAACATGCAGAGCTGCATGCTGATGTGATTTTAGTAAAAAGGGGTTAAAGTTCCACTTTAATGCCATGAAGGAAGGAAGGGAAAGCACAATATAAGGAGAGCAATTATACTGGTGACCCTACAGCTTGTAGAAGCTGTAGCAAAATCTGTAGAAAGGGAATAGTAATTGCATTGCCCGCATCAGCTAAGAAGACTCTGGCTGTCATTTAATAGCCCTCATCACAGTCTACACTGCCCTTCTTCTCTACCCTAGTAGAGATTCCTAGCTTTGCCAGTTATACAGACGCTACCAATAAGCATGGAGATAATGGGCTTATTGAGTATTATTACTATTTCTGAGATCAGACCTTGCACTAAATATCCAATATCCACTTATTTGTTTTTCACCTATCCACCCCACCAATGCCCAAAAGCTGCAATAAATGAAAAAGAAGAAAAACTCTTCCTCCAATAAGATCCCGGGCAATGCTGAACATTCAAAATCTTGTGTGAAGACTCTCCTGGACTATACCATCATCTTTCAAGTTTTGTGGTACTCAGCATTCCTCAGGGTCTCATCAGAATGAACATGTATTGAAGATGAGGGAAAAAAATGTTTATTAACTTTTTACCTTGCAGTTGCACTTTTTTTTGTTATAGGGGAGGCTCAAAATGCAAGGTACACTTTAAAATGTGTGTTCCTTTAACTCATGTTCCTGTGACATCCTAAACTTTTGGATTTCCTATTACTTTCTATGCTGGAGACAAGTAGTCACCAGGACCAACAATGAGAGTGAATCTCCAAGGAACAACGGCAAGGAAGATGTCATTTATTGACTAAACGCACAGGGCGGAGCCAATGTTGTGACGTTATAATGCATCCAGGAGTCCGGAATCTGTACATTCAATTCCAAGAACCTGCGTGATTTACTATAGGCATTAGATATTCATACACTTGTTAGTATTTTGCCTTTTCTTTATAAAGTTTTGTGGCACTCGTGACTTTTCTTTCTATGATCGTTACGGAGAATCGGAGGATGGCCAAAAAAGACCTGTATGTGACGAATGCCACACCTTACCACAAAGAATCTCTAGTACATAAATGTATAGTGACTTCTCTTAAATAAAATTTCAAGTTGCTCTGGTAAGCATGATTTTATAGGCATGCAGTGGAAGAACTTCTCTTCCGTTAAGGGATGACATATGGCAAGTTATTTGTTTTCACACTTTATGTATATTTATTTGGACTTTCAAGTAAATGTATTACTTTCTGTACATGGTGAACTGAATGTTGTTACTTTTTTAACTATATTGGTGTTTTCTTGAGCGCAACACTTACTTTATGAATTGATTTACCAATTAATATCTGTTGGTTTGTTAAGAGCTGATATTGGATTGAGCCCAGTAGTGTGATTTCACCTTTATTATTCACAATTATCTAAAAACAAACTATTGAGATGGTATAAAACCTTGGACTTGAAACCCTGGGGAAAAAAACATACTGTATATAAGACTACAACCGTCCTGCTTTCTCTTTACAGAACATGTACACGTATAACTACACATATACACAGTATATCTAAATACAATAAATGTTACTGCACTGATTTTCAAGCTTTATCTGGGTTAAATTTTAAATCTTGATTATGAGACCGACGAACAAAGGGTACGATTTTGGAATACAGTTGGATGCCTGTTTAATGAGCTCTGCATAATTATCTAAGATTTTGTGATAAAAACTGTTCCGCTGCAGTTCAAACCCAGGTCACGGACACTCGCTCCACTGTGTGCTGCTACAAATGATATGAATTGTTTGTTCGACCAGCCTGCAAAAGTACAGCCGCGGTCACAAGACTCCGCCATGTCCCAGCTGTGGACAAGCAGTAAATTAAAAAAGTAGATAAAAATATCAATTAAAGTATATAAATATAAAACATATAACTATAAAATAATAGAAAATGTACACATAAAAATATAATATAAAAAAGTGGTTTTAGTGGCTTCCTACCAGCTCTTCTTGTAGTGTAAATGTCTTATTGATGAGGTTACAGGCTGGGTTTTGCGATGCACGGCATTGCTGTGCACATCACATGCGATGTCTGTGCGATGCAAATTCAGCCATACAAACTGTATGGCTGAAATCGCATTGCATTCGCCCCAAATTGTGGAGGACCCTTTTTTGGTCCGCACTGGAATCGAATCGCATGGGTGTTCACACCCATGCGATCCGATTCCTGTCCGATTTCATTGTTTGCACTGCGAACTGCAAACCGATTTGGGGGTGTCATTAACTTTACATTGACACCTGCAGCGGTTCACAGAGAGCAGTGTGAACTGCCTGCGAGTGAAATGCGATGCGGAAACCGGCACAGGAATCACACTGGTTCCCGCATCGCACAAGATTTTGTCTCTTGATACATGCCTGATCTATGCTTGAACTCTGAGTTTACCTAAGCAGTTCCCAGTCTAAGAAAAGTCAGGTGAAGGTGCAACATAAAAGCAAAGGCTCTGTGGCGTACGCATGCGTTTGCAAATGCGTGCGGACTAAACCCCTGTTTTTAACGCACTGTTCCAGAACAATGTGTCTGAAGGGGAAAACCACAGCCAGGACTGAAAGACAAAAGAAAAGATGTCCACAGGTAAAAAAAAAAACGATGAAAACCATCCCAGACTCTGCCCGATACAATCAGCCAGCGGCCGCAGCCACAGTATTCCTAGAGTAAGCTAAGCTGTCTGGCAGCCAAGTGCCGACCTGACAGTCATCTGATCTCTCAATTTGGCTCCCAGGAACGGGTGGCGCCCCCTAAAGGTTGTAGCCTGGGGCACATCTCCCCCTGCCCCCCCCCCCCCCCTAGTTTCGACCATGCTCCATGCCACATATCCTGTATAGTACCTTAAAGTGTTTGTTACCCCAGCATTTCATATTTCTGATATGTGGCTGCTGTACCATGTACTAGCATGGAAAATGATCCTGATCTCTTTATATTGCTTCCTTCATATGAAACCCCTGGTGTTTCTGCCAGTCCCTCTGTTTTCTTATTAGAAACTGACCACACTAAGCAGGAGGGCACATCATGGGTCAGTTCTCTAGCTATGCTGGGAAATCAGTATGCTCTCGTCCAATGATCAGACTTGTCCTGACACGCCACCCCTGCATAGCAATTCATGGGGAAGATCAGTGTGCTGTTGCTTCTCCTCCCCTAGCTCTTATGCAGCTGAGAACAGAGATTGTGTGCACTTATAAAAAAAGGAAAAAAGGAAGGGAAAAATACTAAAAATATATATATATCTATACACAAATGTTTTTGCCCTCCATTTCAGTTTTACAAGGTGAGCATTTACAATCACTTTAAGGTCTCCTGGCATGCATGTTATTGAGGTTGTGGGCAACTACGTTAATATCAACTGAGAATCAAGGAAGTGTAGAGACTAGGGAGTGTTCTCCAAAAAAAGTATTAAAAATAAATAAATAAATATCTAGCTGTAAGAGAGGAAGGGAGTTATGCCCTGTACACACGATAGGATTTTCCTACAAAAAAATCCATGTTTCTTTCCGACGGATGTTGGCTCAAACTTGTCTTACATACACACGGTCACACAAAGTTGGTCGTAAATTCCAAACGTCAAGAACGCGGTGACGTACAACACGTACGATGAGCCGAGAAAAATTAAGTTCAATAGCCAGTGCTGCTCTTCTGCTTGATTCCGAGCATGCGTGGCACTTTGTGCGTCGGAATTGTGTACACACGATCGGAATTTCCGACAACGGATTTTGTTGTCAGATAATTTGAGAACCAGCTCTCAAACTTTTCCGAAGGAAAATGTGTGATGGAGCCTACACACGGTCGGAATTTCCGACAACAAGCTCCTATCAAACATTTTCCGTCGGAAAATCCTATCGTGTGTACGAAGCATTCGAGTGAAATGATGCCAAGTGAGGGGGGAGGAAGAAAGAAAGAAAGAATAGGGATATGGGGATATAGATGGGGATAGAGAGGTGCTCCGTCCCATGTGCCCCAAGCTGCAAGGGGTCGAGTCGGTGTGTGGGGGATCTGCTACAGAGAGTTGCCTACTGGAGTCTACTGAGTAGCGAGGAGGGTACCCCAAAAAGAGAGAGAGAAAGAGAGAGCAAAAGAAAGAATAGGGATATGGGGATATAGATGGGGATAGAGAGGTGCTCCGTCCCATGTACCCCAAGCTGCAAGGGGTCGAGTCAGTGTGTGGGGGTTCTGCCAAAGAGGGTAGCCTACTGGAGTCTACTGAGTAGCAAGGAGGGTGCCCTAAAAAGAGAGAGAAAGAAAGAAATAATAGGGATATGGGGATATAGATGGGGATAGAGAGGTGCTCCGTCCCATGTTCCAATGTGCCCCAAGCTGGAGTCAAGTCAGTGTGTGGGGGTTCTGCCAGAAAGAGTGGCCTACTGGAGTCTACTGAGCAGTGAGGAGGGTGCCCTAAAAATAGAGAAATACATAGCGAAAGAAAGAATAGGGATATGGGGATATAGATGGGTATAAAGAGGTGCTCCATCCCATGTGCCCCAACATGCAAGGGGTCGAGTCGGTGTGGGGAATCGGCCAGATAGAGTGACCTACTGGAGTCTACTGAGTAGTGAGAAGGGTACCCCAAAAAGAGAGAGAAAGAAAGCAAGAAAGAGAAAAAAGAAAGAAAAAGAAAGGATATAGATGGGGATAGAGAGGTGCTCCGTCCCATGTGCCCCAAGCTGCAAGGGGTCGAGTCAGTGTCTGGGGGTTCTGCCAAAGAGGGTAGCCTACTGGAGTCTACTGAGTAGCAAGGAGGGTGCCCTAAAAAGAGGGAGAAAGAAAGAAATAATAGGGATATGGGGATATAGATGGGGATAGAGAGGTGCTCTACCCCATATGCCAATGTGTCCCAAGCTGCAAGGAGTCAAGTCAGTGTGTGGGGGTCCTGGCCTACTGGAGTCTACTGAGTAGCGAGGAGGGTGCCCTAAAAAGAGAGAAAGAAATATCGAAAGAAAGAATAGGGATATGGGGATATAGATGGTATAAAGAGGTGCTCCGTCCCATGTGCCCCAAGCTGCAAGGGGTCAAGTCAGTGTCTGGGGGTTCTGCCAAAGAGGGTAGCCTACTGGAGTCTACTGAGTAGCAAGGAGGATGCCCTAAAAAGAGAGAGAAAGAAATAATAGGGATATGGGGATATAGATGGGGATAGAGAGGTGCTCTACCCCATATGCCAATGTGCCCCAAGCTGCAAGGAGGCAAGTCAGTGTGTGGGGGTTCTGGCCTACTGGAGTCTACTGAGTAGCGAGGAGGGTGCCCTAAAAAGAGAGAGAGAAATAGCGAAAGAAAGAATAGGGATATGGGGATATACGGTAGATGGTATAAAGAGGTGCTTCGTCCCATGTGCCCCAACATGCAAGGGGTCGAGTCGGTGTGGGGAATCTGCTAGAGTGACCTACTGGAGTCTACTGAGTAGTGAGAAGGGTACCCCAAAAAGAGAGAGAGAGAAAGAGAGAGAGAGAAAAAAAAGAAAGAAAGTATAGGGATATAGATAGGGATAGAGAGGTGCTCCGTCCCATGTGCTCCAAGCTGCAAGGGGTCAAGTCAGTGTCTGGGGGTTCTGCCAAAGAGGGTAGCCTACTGGAGTCTACTGAGTAGCAAGGAGGGTGCCCTAAAAAAGAGAGAGAAATAAATAAATAATAGGGATATGGGGATATAGATGGGGATAGAGAGGTGCTCTACCCCATATGGTAATGTGCCCCAAGCTGCAAGGAGTCAAGTCAGTGTGTGGGGGTTCTGGCCTACTGGAGTCTACTAAGTAGTGAGAAGGGTGTCCTAAAAAGAGAGAAAGAAATAGCGAAAGAAAGAATAGGGATATGGGGATATAGATGGTATAAAGAGGTGCTGCGTCCCATGTGCCCCAAGCTGCAAGGGGTCAAGTCAGTGTCTGGGGGTTCTGGCCTACTGGAGTCTACTAAGTAGTGAGGAGGGTGCCCTAAAAATAGAGAAAGAAATAGCGAAAGAAAGAATAGGGATATGGGGATATAGATGGTATAAAGAGGTGCTTCGTCCCATGTGCCCCAACATGCAAGGGGTCGAGTCGGTGTGGGGAATCTGCTAGATAGAGTGACCTACTGGAGTCTACTGAGTAGTGAGAAGGGTACCCAAAAAAGAGAGAGAAAGAGAGAGAGACATAAAAAAAGAAAGAAAAAGAAAGTATAGGGATGAACTGAGCTGTGTTCTGTGATGAATTGTCCCACTGCGACACTCCCCCCACCCGGGGTTAACTGTCTTGGTGACATATATGAACTCTTGCTATGTTTTTAATCTGTAATTGATCATTATCTTTGTATCAATAAAACTATTTAATTTTATTTTCTTAGCATATACTTACTACTTATTTACATTTTACTGTCTTACCGTACCGTGATAGTCCAACACTGCCCACAAGTCCTCTGTGGTGACCTGGTTGGGGACCAGGTTCCCACCCCTCTATTTCAAAGATTCCTGGATGATGGTACAAGCTTATTTATTTCCATGTTGATATTCAATCATAGATACCATTTTTTGGTATGCAAGGGGTCGAGTCGGTGTGGGGAATCTGCTAGATAGAGTGACCTACTGGAGTCTACTGAGTAGTGAGAAGGGTACCCAAAAAAGAGAGAGAAAGAAAGAGAGAGAGAGACAAAAAAAAGAAAGAAAAAGAAAGTATAGGGATATAGATGGGGATAGAGAGGTGCTCCGTCCCATGTGCCCCAAGCTGCAAGTCGGTGTGTGGGGTGATCCGCCACAGAGAGTGGCCTACTGGAGTCTACTGAGTAGCAAGGAGGGTGCCCTAAAAAGAGAGAAAAAGAAAAAAAGAAAGAGAAAGAAAGAAAGAAAAATGCTGTACACTGTGGTAAATCTACATCTACAGAGAGTGATAGAGAGATAATAGATAGATAAATTTTGTTCTGCTGAGCCCATGAAAGGTGTAAAGAAGGACTTTGCCTGGTTTCTCGGTTTCATTGTATTTGGGTTCTGTCGGCCCTCTAATACACAGCAGCCATTCAGGTAATAAATAATGAGGGTAAATTGTAAGCACTTACCCATGGAGCTAGTCTTTAATGAGGCATAACGCAAAATAAAGTGCTGCACGCCATGAAAGAATTAACACAGCGCATTACTTCACACAACTGCAGCCTGCGTAAGATGGCCAACAAGACCGGCCTTTATCCGGGGGGCCCTAAATCACCTGAACTTTAAGGCACATTTCACAGGAAGGAAAACAGCAGCTCTAAAACATACATCAAATTGAAGCTAAAGTGTGAAAAATGCAAAGAATAACACACATGTGAAGTGCCGCCATCTACAGCCTCTTTCACATTTTTATACTCGACTTTCCATTCCGCAAGTTTTATGATGTATATTTTTCTACCCTGTTATCGCAATTTTTATTTTCAAAGTTGTGTTTTTTTAATGGCCGGTATACCTACTTGCCGCGCCCTGCAGTTTTATAGGTGAATTTCTAGCAGACATAAAAGGCACGATTTAACGCAGCTATGAATTTATTAAATAAATTAAATTAAATGTGTTTTTAATATACTAATGTAACTACTGTAATCCTCTTTACAGCAGCACTGAGACTGGGAGAGGGAGGGATAGATCTGTGAGCCAATCCGGTGTGCATGTGTTGATAAGGAACGTGTTTACAGAAGTAGAGAGCGGAGTGAGCAAGATGATGACCATTTCACTAGTCAGTCAGCAGAGTGGGATGAAAAGATGGTGAAGATATTTGCCAGCACACCATGGAACGACACAGATAGCGTCCAAACGGGTGATTTATTGCATGATCACAACACAAGGATAGTGCAACGTCGATGATGATGTAGTACTTGGGATGAGAAGATGACACACAACTGTATTCCATACCTGTAACAGGGAAAAGTGGTGTTATGTGCCTGGCTGTTCTACATGACAGAGCTGTGTAAATCTCAGGACTGGATATACATAAATACAAATCATTTGGCAGGTAAAACAGCTCCCATATCAGTGGCGGCCTGTGCATTGTGGGTGCACGGGCGCCGCCATCCCTATCCCTGCTGCCGCCTCCTTATCTATGCACCCGGCCCCTTTCAGGATGCCAGATGCATGGACTCCTACGGCGAGGGGCAGGAGGGGGTGTATTTTTTTAAGCACCTGATTAGAGCCAGGGGCTCTAATAGGCTTCAAAAAAGGGTGGACTGGGGGTGCAGAGAGTGTGCTACACTGGCAGCATTTGATGGGCACACTGGCAGCATATGATGGGCAGACTGGCAGCATTTGATGGGCAGACTGGCAGCATATGATGGGCACACTGGTAGCGTATGATGGCACAGTGGCAGCGTTTGATGGCCACAGTGGCAGCGTTTGAGGGCACAGTGGCAGCTTTTGATGGCCACAGTGGCAGCGTTTGATGGCACAGTGGCAGCATTTGATGGCACAGTGGCAGCGTTTGATGGCACAGTGGCAGCATTTGATGGCACAGTGGCAGCGTTTGATGGCACAGTGGCAGCGTTTGATGGCACAGTGGCTGCAATTGATGGTTTTTTTTTTTTTTTCAAATTTTTGGTGCGCCCCCCCAAAAAAAATTCGAGCACCAGCCGCCACTGTCCCATATATGTACCTTATCTATATGTTTACCTGTGATGAAATGTTTGCAATCCCAAATGAACACTGCTGTCACCAGTAATAGACCTGATTAAATTTAGTTAGCTTTAAAAGGGTGCTCTGACCAAAATTTGGTTTAGTTTGCGCTACTAATAAATGCTAGAATTCTAAAATGGAATAAAAGCCAAAAAGACACTTTCGCTTTACAAAGATTTTTATTGAGTTTCGCAATGTAAAATAACAAAAGGTATAAAAGTAATGCACAAAGGGGGTACAATAAAATGAGAGTCATAGGTAGCAGGATTACAGCATTTAGCACAAAGACATGAGATCAAGCCAGAACAGTCACATAACTATACCAAAAGATACTTTTGAAATGCATTAAACAATTTTCCCTTCCAAAATAGTTGTCACTCTATTCAGCCACTGGTTTAATCCCCACCCTTTTAGATTATAAGCTCTCATGAGCAGGGCCCTCTTAAAGCGGAGCTGCACCCGCACCAAAAATATTGAAAGTCAGCAGCTACAAATACTGCAGCTGCTGACTTTTAATAAATGGACACTTACCTGTTCCTGGTTCCAGCGGTGTCGGCAGAATGTGACGAGCGACCGCTCGTCTCTCAGATTCCCCGCCGCCATCCTCTTTTAGGGAATCAGGAAGTGAAGACGTAACGTCTTCACTGCCCGGTTCCCTACTGCGCATGCGCGAGTCGCGCTGCGCGTCTCTATTGGTCCCCGCTGTATCCTGGGAACTGTGTTTCCCAAGACACAACAGGGCATCTGCGGATAGGGGCGGGGCAGCCCCGGATAATTTGTCACGGAAGTGGGTGCAGATACCTGTATTATACAGGTATCTGCACCCCCCTCCCCCCTGAAAGGTGCCAATTGTGGCACCGGAGGGGGGGAGGAATCCGATAAGCGGAAGTTCCACTTTAGGGTGGAGCTCCGCTTTAAAGTGGTTGTAAACCCTTACAGACCACTTTGACCTACAGGTAAGCCTAGATTAAGGCTTAACTGTAGGTCCAAGAAATATCTCCTAAACCTACACGATTTAGGAGATATTTGCAAAAAGACAGGCACCGCTGTCTACGGCGCATGTGCCGTAGACAGTGGCGCGCAGGCGCACTGAGCACGCCGCCATCAGGGTTTGCTTCCTCTTTAACCACATGCCCTCTGGAAGAATTACACCCCCCCCCCCCTTTCATGACCAGGCCATTTTTTGCGATACGGCACTGCATTACTTTAACTGACAATCGCGACACTGCACCCAAATAAAATTAATGTCCTTTTTCTCACAAATAGAACTTTCTTTTAGTGGTATTTGATCAACTCTGTGTTTTTTATGTTTTTGCGCTATAAACAAAAAATGACTGACAATTTTGAAAACAAAAAAAAGCTATATTTTTTACTTTTTGCTATAAAACATATCCAATAAAAAAAAGTAAAAATCTAATTTCTTCATCAATTTGGGCCAATATGTATTCTGCTACATATTTTTGGTAAAATAAACCCCCCCAAAAAACCCAGTCTACAAACTATGGGATAGTTAAAAAAATGATTCACTAGTAATGGCAGCGATTAGCGACTTATAGCAGACTGCGATATTGTGGCGGACAAATCGGACACTAACTGACACTTTTTGGGGACTAGGGGCACTAATACAGTGATCAGTGCTAAAAATGTCTCTGACTGTCACTGTACTAATGACCCTGCCTGGGAAGGTGATAACATCAGGGGGCGATCGAAGGGTTAAATGTGTGCCTAGCTGGTGTTTTCTTACTGTGGGGGAGGTGCTGGTACTAATGGAGGGCCTGGATCGGTGCTCCTGCTTTGCAGAGATACAGGATCCATGCCTTCTGTACTGACAGAATGGCGATCTGCCTTGTTTACATAGGCAGATCGCTGTTCTCCCTCTGTACCGAAGGATCAGCGGATGGCAATGGACATCGAGTCTGCGGTACCCGTCGAACAGCTCCCGCTGTGTATAATCACAGCAGGAGCGGGCACCAGTTCATAAAAAGGATATTGGGGGAACTGGAGAAAATGCAGAGAAGGGCAACCAAACTGATAAGAGGCATGGAGGAGCTCAGCTATGAGGAAAGATTAGAGGAACTGAATTTATTCACTCTTGAGAAGAGGAGATAAGGGGGATATGATCAACATGTATAAATACATAGGGAATCCATATAGTGAACTCAGTGTTAAGTTATTCACTTTAAAGTCTACACCCAGAGGACAAGGGGGCACTCTTTACATCTATAGGAAAAGAGATTTTATCTCCAAATACAGAAAGGCTTCTTCACAGTAAGAGCTGTGAAAAGGTGGAATAGACTCCCTCCAGAGGTGATGGGCACTGATAAGGCGGCACCGATGAAGTGGCACTGATGAGGTAGTACTGATGGGCACTGACGATGGGCACTGATAGGCGGCATTGATGGGCACTGATAGGTGGCACTAATATGCGGCACTGATGGGCATTGTTAGGCGGCACTGATGGGCACTGATAAGCGGCATTGATGGGCACTGATAGGTGACACTGATGGGCACTGAAAGGCTGCACCGATGGGTACTTATGGATGGCACTGATAGACGGCACTGCTGGGCACTTATAGGCGGCACTGATGGATACTGAAAGGCAGCACTGATGGGCATTGATGGGCACTGATGGCTGGCACTGATAGATTTAATTGAGAGGCATCACTGGTTGCACTGGCATTGACACTGGCAGGCATTTTTCTTTGGCACTGATTGGCAGCTGCCTGGGCACTGATTGCCATTTCCCTGGTGGTCTAGTGTGGCATACCTGGTGGTCCAGTGTGGTGGCCATCCCTGGTGGTCCTGGAGGCATCCTGGTGGTCCTAGGTGGGCATCCAAGGGAGGGCTGCACTGATAAACATTCTGCACAGACCCCCTGTCAGAAGAGCAGCCGATCACCTCTCCTCTACTCGCGTCTGTCAGACGCGAGTGAGGAAAAGCCGATCAACGGCTCTTCCTGTTTACATCGTGATCAGCCGTGATTTGACACGGCTGATCACATGGTAAAGAGTCTCTGTCAGAGACTCTTTACCTAGATCGGAGTTGCGGTGTGTCAGACTGACACACCGCAACAACGATCGCCGCGATGCGTGCCCCCGGGGGCGGGCAGCCGCTTGATATCCTGAAAGACGTCATATGGCGTCCGGTCAGGATATCGCAACCACTTCGCCAACGTAATTTTGTTATATGGTGGGTGGCAAGTGGTTAAACATACAGTATGTCCTGTTTCGGACCCTCCAACAATGGTAGGCCTTGCAAGGCCAGTGATGGTCCAGTGACTGTCTTGATGGTTCCAGCATCTGTAATAGTCCTTTGGAGGTGTCTTATTGTGTTGTGTTTTTGCATTCACCTCTCAAAAAAAAATAGAACAAGGAGTCCTGGTCGTGATAGTTTGGGCCTCGATCTCAACACCACCAAGTCTGTCTGGGATTACAACCTTTTTCACAGCACTGGCAAGCTAAATTAATAATCAGATTGTGACATCCAATTCCAGGTAAGACAAACAAGTCTTTTCAATAACGTCCCAAAGATGTTTCCAAAGTGCTAGAGGAATGTGGTCACCAAGTGCACTAGGCAAAGTGCATCAGAAAAAAGATCACATCACAGGTCACGACTCCTTCCTTATGCGTTTCGGCATCCACACCCCTGACGACATCATTGACGACGAAACATGTGGGAGGAGTTGTGATATGTGACATCATCGGGACAGCATCGGGACATGGCGGCCATTTTGTCGGTTGGAAACGTTTGGTTATACATGACATGCGGATTGTTACCTTATATTTAAGTCAGTGTAATATTTTTTATGAATAAACCTTTTACTATAATTACTACACTAAGTTACGCAGCTTTTGCTTTTCCCTGTAACATCTGGGAGATTCTAGAGGAGACAACCGGCTGATTAGAATCCTGGACGTGATAGTTTGCCCCTCGATCTCAACATCACCAAGTCTGTCGGGGATTACAACCTTTTGCACAGTACTGTATATGAAAATATTCATGCCTGGAATTCTTCTTTAAGAAGATGGCAAGATTCACTTCACTGGGAGTATAACTGCAATCAGCATTGCATATGGTGAACCTTTAAAGGGGTTCATGAGAGGGTTTTTCATATGGGGTCTTTTGGAACCCTGTTCCAATTTTCTGGGTAAATCAGTCCATTGTAGTAAATAAAATGGCCAGCTGCATTAGGTAGTAAAATACATGAATTTCCAAAAACAATATAAAAAAATTACAAATGAATGCTAAAATATCTGCCGGCACAATATCATTGGAAGATAACATAATACATAAACAAATATAATAAAGGTGCAGCGCTAAAACAATAATCAGATTGTGACATCCAATTCCAGGTAAGACAAACAAGTCCTTTCAATAACGTCTCAAAGCTGTTTCAAAGTGCTTGAGGAATGTGGTCAGAGAAAATGCACTAGGCAAAGTACATCAGAGGAAAGATCACATCACAGGTCACGACTTCTCCCTACGCGTTTGGTCATCAACAACCCTGACGACGTCATTTATGACAAAACGCTTCCAAACTAATAATATGTGTACAATCAGTGCTATCTCCAATCATGTGTTCCTAATAACAAAAAATATAAGAAAAATATTAGTGACCACAATGACACACCGCTATGTATAAATCTCTTCAGTTGCCGCTGTAAACTAATTAGTGATTCCACCACACTAAAATTCATATAATGTGCAGTAGGGAGATGTTGAAAAGCTTTCATTACTTGCTGTGAAGTGAGCGGTGAAGTGAGCGGTGAATTAACCTGGTGGTGGTTGTTCACTTTTAATTACCAAGTGGAACACTGAAGAACACTGTGGTGGATCACATACATTAAAAGACTTTGTTCATTTGATTTACGGTTTTGGTATTTTGGATGCACACATACTTTTTGTATTACACTGGATATAGAAATGTTTTCTGCTCAGTAGCGCTGCACTGTATTTAGCACATTACATGACGAAACACGTAAGAGGTCGTGATATGTGACATCATCACGCATCGGGACATGTCGGACATTTTGTCAGTTAGAAATGTTTGCTTGACATGCGGACTGTTAACTTATATAGAAATGAGTGCAATATTTTTTATCAATAAATCTTTTATTAAAAATACTACACTGTTACGCATCTTTCGCTTTTCCCTGTCACACATGGGTGATTCTAGATGAGACCATCAGCTGATTAGAATGGTATAAAAAAGAGGAGAGTGGTAAAACTTCCCCATTGGATCCCTGTTCAGGACTAGGTTTTTGTAATGTGGTCAGCAAAGACCTTCTAAAGCCCCATACACACGGTCGGATTTTCCGATGGAAAATGTCCTATTGGACAATGTTGTCGGAAATTCCGACCGCGTGTAGGCGCCATCGGACATTTTCCATCGGATTTTCCGACGGACGAAGTTTTATCTCCTGCTCTCAAATTTTCCGACAACAAAGTCCTATCGGACTTTTTCCGATCGTGTGTAGCGAATTCCGACGGACAAAGTGCCACGCATGCTCAGATCACATTACAAGACCAAAGCTATTGGCTACTAGCCGCTACGTAGTCCCGTCGTAGGCAACAAACGTCACCACATTCAGAATGATTGGATTTTCCGACAACTTTGTCTGACCGTGTGTATGCAACACCAGTGTCGGACAAAATCCGTCGGAAAAAATCCGATGGATTTCGTGGTCGGATTTTCCGACCGTGTGTACGGGGCATAAGAAGGAATCAACGCAGATCGGATCAAGCGCCTCGAGGCGATTCAGTTCGCAGTTTGCAGCGCTATACAAATCATTCATTTATTCATTCATTCAATGCCTGTCTGACCTTCCTTGTGTAGAGGTCTACACATGATCGTAAGAGACAGTTTAATCGGGTGATGGAGCTATCTTTCTTCTGATGCTCTTTGCCTAGTGCACTTGCTGACCACATTCCTCCAACACTTTGGAAACAGCTTTGGGACGTTATTGAAAGGACTTGTTTGTCTTACCTGGAATTGGAGTCCGTGGAGAGGACCATTTTTTGGTCAATTATGGTTCAAACCCCAATCTATCTGATTTGCTTTCCTCATCCCTATTCAGTTAGACTCAAACAAAAAAAGAAAAAAAAGTTCAGCAAAAACATTAGAGAAACTGAAGCGTTATACATGATTAATAAGGCCTGTCATGCTCTTATGAGATCATATCAGCTCTGGAAAGTCGTTTTCTGTAGTGGATGACGATCGCCTCACCACGTGTTGCATTTCACAGCCGCAGTTCCCTACAACGGCCCAGTGTCTCCCATGCTAATGAAGCTCTGTCTGAGTGGTGTTCTGCTTTAAATCACTCCTAGCTTCATTCCATCTTCGTGAAGCCTTTTCCAAAAGCCCCAGCGTGGCTTATTTCTCCATCCTGACAGCTGAAGTAAATAATCTCTGGAACGTTACTTGTTCATTGTGACACCCAAATTAAACAATGTGAACTTGGACGCAAAAAAATTATTTTCTTTCGTTATGAAACGGTTTGCCTGTGAGGTCAGCCGAGCCGTATCTGTGAGGATGTTAGCATGGGCAAAATGCAAATGATCAGAATCTACCAGGGTCAAAAATATGCACACTTGGAAGTCAAAATAATCGGGTGTATTCCATGTTTATTTAACCACTTCAGCCCCAGAAGATTTGGCTGCTGAATGACCGGGCCATTTTTTGCGATTCGGTAACTGCGTCGCTTTAACTGACAATTGCGCGGTCGTGCGACATTGCACCCAAACAAAATTGATGTCCTTTTTTTCCCATAAATAGAGCTTTCTTTTGGTGGTATTTAATTACCTCTGCGGTTTAAATTTTTTGTGCTATAAACAAAAAAATTTGGAAAAAAAAACACAATATTTTGTACTTTTTGCTATAATAAATATCCCCATTTTTTTTAAAAAAAAAGCTAATTATTTTCTCAGTTTAGGCCGATACGTATTCTTCTACATATTTTTGGTAAAAAATGTTTGCAATAAGCGTATATTGATTGGTTTGCACAAAAGTTATAGCGTCTACAAAATAGGGGATAGATTTATAGCATTTTTATTATTATTATATTGTTTACTAGTAATGGCGGCGATCTGCGATTTTTATCGGGACTGCGACATTATGGCGGACACAACGGACACTTTTCACACATTTTTGGGACCATTGTCATTTATACAGCGATCAGTGCTATAAAAATGCACTGATTACTGTGTAAATGTCACTGGCAGGGAAGGGGTTAACACTAGGGGGCAATCAAGGGGTTAACTGTGTTCCCTGACTATGTGTTTCTAGCTGTAGGGGGAGGGGGCCGACCTAGAGGAAATGACAGATCGTGGTTCCTAGATATTAGGAACTCACGATCTGTCTCGCCTCACAGAACAGGACAGGGATTTGTGTGTTCACGTCCCTGTTCTGCCTCTCGTGCCCGCGATCACTCGTGGCCGGTGGTCATCGCGATCGTCGGCCACGAGCATTGGCACCCCTGCAGAGCAGCGGACAGCGTGCGCGCCTGCTATCCCGCTTAAAGGAGCCGATGTATCGCTACGATGGCTCGTGGGTTTGGTGCCGACCTGCTGCCGTCTAATGACCGCGGCTGATCGGCAAGCGGTTAAATATCACATGCAGAGGGTAGGGAAAGTTGTTGCTTTTTCTATTTCGTCATGTTTTAATCCATTTAAAACTATTAAATAGAGTTCTGAAATTACAGGTCCCCTCTTCTTGCCAACAAGTAACAGCCAGGTCTGGGAGGGAGCCTCTGTAACCACATGTCCCCATTGTGAGGGCCGGACACAGAAAAGTTAAGAGGCAAAAGAATGCAAAATTACTAAGGGATCTTTTAGATGGGAGGCTGGAATAAAAACTGGTGGCTGAGCCATGGTTTTACCATCTCCCTGGCCACCCGGCCCAATGCTAACATTACAGCTTGACAGGGTTGTACACTGGCCGTGGTCACGATGCTTTGCTTTTGGTTATTTTTAAAGTGATTGTAAAGGCAGAAGGTTTTTTATCTTAATGCGTATATATTAATATAAAAAGCTTTCTGGGTGCAGCAGCCCCCCTAACACTTACCTGAGGTCCATAGAGATCCAGCGATATTGTAGGAGTTTCTCGGCTGCCCGAGACTCTCCTCCTCATTGGCTGAGAGAGCAGCGTGGCACTATTGACTCCTGCTGCTGTCAATCAAATTCAGTGAGCCAATGAAACTGTGTGCCCACCCACCCCTGCAGTGCTGCCAGCTTCCCGCCTCTTCTTCTCACCTGCAGCTGCAAGCACACAATAGAATCCTTCAGGATTGAGCATGGGAATGGGGTGAAAACTATCCACAATGGTTTTCTTTTAGTATGTGTTATACTATCCATGGCGATGGGGGCCATGACATATAGAGAAACCGATCCTCTCCATTTTCCTCCTCGACCCGCTGAATATGGCAATGGACATCGAGTCTGCGGTACCCGTCGAACAGCTCCCGCTGTGTATAATCACAGCAGGAGCGGGCACCAGTTCATAAAAAGGATATTGGGGAACTGGAGAAAATGCAGAGAAGGGCAACCAAACTGATAAGAGGCATGGAGGAGCTCAGCTATGAGGAAAGATTAGAGGAACTGAATTTATTCACTCTTGAGAAGAGGAGATTAAGGGGGATATGATCAACATGTATAAATACATAGGGAATCCATATAGTGAACTCAGTGTTAAGTTATTCACTTTAAAGTCTACACCCAGAGGACAAGGGGGCACTCTTTACATCTATAGGAAAAGAGATTTTATCTCCAAATACAGAAAGGCTTCTTCACAGTAAGAGCTGTGAAAATGGTGGAATAGACTCCCTCCAGAGGTGATGGGCACTGATAAGGCGGCACCGATGAAGTGGCACTGATGAGGTAGCACTGATGGGCACTGACGATGGGCACTGATAGGCGGCATTGATGGGCACTGATAGGTGGCACTAATATGCGGCACTGATGGGCATTGTTAGGCGGCACTGATGGGCACTGATAAGCGGCATTGATGGGCACTGATAGGTGACACTGATGGGCACTGAAAGGCTGCACCGATGGGTACTTATGGATGGCACTGATAGACGGCACTGCTGGCACTGATAGGCGGCACTGATGGATACTGAAAGGCAGCACTGATGGGCATTGATGGGCACTGATGGCTGGCACTGATAGATTTAATTGAGAGGCATCACTGGTTGCACTGGCATTGACACTGGCAGGCATTTTTCTTTGGCACTGATTGGCAGCTGCCTGGGCACTGATTGCCATTTCCCTGGTGGTCTAGTGTGGCATACCTGGTGGTCCAGTGTGGTGGCCATCCCTGGTGGTCCTGGAGGCATCCTGGTGGTCCTAGGTGGGCATCCAAGGGGGGGCTCCACTGATAAACATTCTGCACAGACCCCCTGTCAGAAGAGCAGCCGATCACCTCTCCTCTACTCGCGTCTGTCAGACGCGAGGGAGGAAAAGCCCATCAACGGCTCTTCCTGTTTACATCGTGATCAGCCGTGATTTGACACGGCTGATCACATGGTAAAGAGTCTCTGTCAGAGACTCTTTACCTAGATCGGAGTTGCGGTGTGTCAGACTGACACACCGCAACAACGATCGCCGCGATGCGTGCCCCCGGGGGCGGGCAGTCACTTGATATCCTGAAAGACGTCATATGGCGTCCGGTCAGGATATCGCAACCACTTCGCCAACGTAATTTTGTTATATGGTGGGTGGCAAGTGGTTAAACATACAGTATGTCCTGTTTCGGACCCTCCAACAATGGTAGGCCTTGCAAGGCCAGTGATGGTCCAGTGACTGTCTTGATGGTTCCAGCATCTGTAATAGTCCTTTGGAGGTGTCTTATTGTGTTGTGTTTTTGCATTCACCTCTCAAAAAAAATAGAACAGGGAGTCCTGGTCGTGATAGTTTGGGCCTCGATCTCAACACCACCAAGTCTGTCTGGGATTACAACCTTTTTCACAGCACAATATTGGGATTACAACCTTTTTCACAATAATCAGATTGTGACATCCAATTCCAGGTAAGACAAACAAGTCCTTTCAATAACGTCCCAAAGATGTTTCCAAAGTGCTAGAGGAATGTGGTCACCAAGTGCACTAGGCAAAGTGCATCAGAGAAAAGATCACATCACAGGTCATGACTCCTTCCTTATGCGTTTCGCCATCCACACCCCTGACGACATCATTGACGATGAAACATGTAGGGAGGAGTTGTGATATGTGACATCATCGGGACAGCATCGGGACATGTCGGCCATTTTGTCGGTTGGAAACGTTTGGTTATACATGACATGCGGATTGTTACTTTATATTTAAGTCAGTGTAATATTTTTTATCAATAAACCTTTTACTAAAACGACTACACTAAGTTACGCAGCTTTCGCTTTTCCCTGTAACATCTGGGAGATTCTAGAGGAGACCACCGGCTGATTAGAATCCTGGATGTGATAGTTTGCCCCTCGATCTCAACATCACCAAGTCTGTCTGGGATTACAACCTTTTGCACAGTACTTTATATGAAAATATTCATACCTGGAATTGAAATCAGAATCAGATTACCTGGAATCAAACAAAGTCCTTTCAATAACGTCTCAAAGCTGTTTCAAAGTGCTTGAGGAATGTGGTCAGAGAAAATGCACTAGGCAAAGTACATCAGAGGAAAGATCACATCACAGGTCACGACTTCTCCCTACGCGTTTGGTCATCAACACCCCTGACGACGTCATTTATGACAAAACGCTTCCAAACTAATAATATGTGTACAATCAGTGCTATCTCCAATCATGTGTTCCTAATAACAAAAAATATAAGAAAAATTATTAGTGACCACAATGTATAAATCTCTTCAGTTGCCGCTGTAAACTAATTAGTGATTCCACCACACTAAAATTCATATAATGTGCAGTAGGGAGATGTTGAAAAGCTTTCATTACTTGCTGTGAAGTGAGCGGTGAAGTGAGCGGTGAATTAACCTGGTGGTGGTTGTTCACTTTTAATTAACAAGTGGAACACTGAAGAACACTGTGGTGGATCACATACATTAAAAGACTTTGTTCATTTGATTTACGGTTTTGGTATTTTGGATGCAAACATACTTTTTGCATTACACTGGATATAGAAATGTTTTCTGCTCAGTAGCGCTGCACTGTATTTAGCACATTACATGACGAAACACGTAAGAGGTCGTGATATGTGACATCATCGCACATCGGGACATGTCGGCCATTTTTTCGGTTAGAAATGTTTGCTTGACATGCGGACTGTTAACTTATATAGAAGTGAGTGCAATATTTTTTATCAATAAATCTTTTATTAAAAATACTACACTGTTACGCATCTTTCGCTTTTCCCTGTAACATATGGGTGATTCTAAAAAAATCCGATGGATTTCGTGGTCGGATTTTCCGACCGTGTGTACGGGGCATAAGAAGGAATCAACGCAGATCGAGCGCCTCGAGGCGATTCAGTTCGCAGAGCTATACAAATCATTCATTTATTCATTCATTCAATGTGTGATCGGGTGATGGAGCAATCTTTCTTCTGATGCTCTTTGCCTGGTGCACTTGCTGACCACATTCCTCCAACACTTTGGAAACAGCTTTGGGAAGTTATTGAAAGGACTTGTTTGTCTTACCTGGAATTGGAGTCCGTGGAGAGGATCAATTTTTGGGCAATTATGGTTCAAACCCCAATCTATCAGATTTGCTTTCCTCATCCCTATTCAGTTAGACTCAAACAAAAAAAGAAAAAAAAGTTCAGCAAAAACATTAGAGAAACTGAAGCGTTATACATGATTAATAAGGCCTGTCATGCTCTTATGAGATCATATCAGCTCTGGAAAGTCGTTTTCTGTAGTGGATGACGATCGCCCCACCACGTGTTGCATTTCACAGCCGCAGTTCCCTACAACGGCCCAGTGTCTCCCATGCTAATGAAGCTCTGTCTGAGTGGTGTTCTGCTTTAAATCACTCCTAGCTTCATTCCATCTTCGTGAAGCCTTTTCCAAAAGCCCCGGCGTGGCTTATTTCTCCATCCTGACAGCTGAAGTAAATAATCTCTGGAACGTTACTTGTTCATTGTGACACCCAAATTAAACAATGTGAACTTGGACGCAAAAAAATTATTTTCTTTCGTTATGAAACGGTTTGCCTGTGAGGTCAGCCGAGCCGCATCTGTGAGGATGTTAGCATGGGCAAAATGCAAATGATCAGAATCTACCAGGGTCAAAAATATGCACACTTGGAAGTCAAAATAATCGGGTGTATTCCATGTTTATTTAACCACTTCAGCCCCAGGAAGATTTGGCTGCTGAATGACCGGACCGTTTTTTGCAATTCGGTACTGCGTCGCTTTAACTGACAATTGCGCGGTCGTGCGACATTGCACCCAAACAAAATTGATGTCCTTTTTTTCCCACAAATAGAGCTTTCTTTTGGTGGTATTTAATTACCTCTGCGGTTTTAATTTTTTGCGCTGTAAATAAAAAAAGACCGACAACTTGAAAAAAAAACACAATTTTTTGTACTTGTTGCTATAATAAATATCCCCATTTTTTTTAAAAAAAGCAAATTATTTTCTCAGTTTAGGCCGATATGTATTCTTCTACATATTTTTGGTAAAAAAAATTTGCAATAAGCATATATTGATTGGTTTGCACAAAAGTTATAGCGTCTACAAAATAGGGGATAGATTTATAGCATTTTTATTATTATTATATTGTTTACTAGTAATGGCGGCGATCTGCGATTTTTATCGGGACTGCGACATTATGGCGGACACAACGGACACTTTTCACACATTTTTGGGACCATTGTCATTTATACAGCGATCAGTGCTATAAAAATGCACTGATTACTGTGTAAATGTCACTGGCAGGGAAGGGGTTAACACTAGGGGGCAATCAAGGGGTTAACTGTGTTCCCTGACTGTGTGTTTCTAGCTGTAGGGGGCCGACCTAGAGGAAATGACAGATCGTGGTTCCTAGATATGAGGAACTCACGATCTGTCTCGCCTCACAGAACAGGACAGGGATTTGTGTGTTCACGTCCCTGTTCTGCCTCTCGTGCCCGTGATCGCTTGTGGCCGGTGGTCATTGCGATCGTCGGCCACAAGCATTGGCACCCCTGCAGAGCAGCGGACAGCGTGCGCGCCTGCTATCCCGCTTAAAGGAGCCGATGTATCGCTACGATGGCTCGTGGGTTTGGTGCCGACCTGCTGCCGTCTAATGACGGCGGCTGATCGGCAAGCGGTTAAATACCACATGCAGAGGGTAGGAAAAGTTGTTGCTTTTTCTATTTCGTCATGTTTTAATCCATTTAAAACTATTAAATAGAGTTCTGAAATTACAGGTCCCCTCTTCTTGCCAACAAGTAACAGCCAGGTCTGGGAGGGAGCCTCTGTAACCACATGTCCCCATTGTGAGGGCCGGACACAGAAAAGTTAAGAGGCAAAAGAATGCAAAATCACTAAGGGATCTTTTAGATGGGAGGCTGGAATAAAAACTGGTGGCTGAGCCATGGTTTTATCACCTCCCTGGCCACCGGGCCCAATGCTAACATTACAGCTTGACAGGGTTGTACACTGGCCATGGCCACGATGCTTTGCTTTTCGCTATTTTTAAAGTGATTGTAAAGGCAGAAGGTGTTTTATCTTAATGCGTATATATTAATATAAAAAGCTTTCTGTGTGCAGCAGCCCCCCTAACACTTACCTGAGGTCCATAGAGATCCAGCGATATTGTAGGAGTTTCTCGGCTGCCCGAGACTCTCCTCCTCATTGGCTGAGAGAGCAGCGTGGCACTATTGACTCCTGCTGCTGTCAATCAAAGTCAGTGAGCCAATGAAACTGTGTGCCCACCCACCCCTGCAGTGCTGCCAGCTTCCCGCCTCTTCTTCTCACCTGCAGCTGCAAGCACACAATAGAATCCTTCAGGATTGAGCATGGGAATGGGGTGAAAACTATCCACAATGGTTTTCTTTTAGTATGTGTTATACTATCCACGGCGATGGGGGCCATGACATATAGAGAAACCGATCCTCTCCATTTTCCTCCTCGACCCGATGAATGCCGGCGGGAGGGAGTAGAGGAGAAACACGCTTTCAGGGGATGCAGGAGGAAATTGAGGGGGTATGCCTCTGCCCCCTGCTGCCCCTCTTATCCAGGTGTAAAGGGGTGGCTGCATGGGGCCGGGTCGCAATTGCGACCCCTATTACCTCTGTAGGTACGCCTTTGGCGGGGAGATTTCTGGATAATTATGTCTCAAAGGGGGAAAAAATGCACTTCTGACTCCAAATGTGGCACTGGGTTTAAACTCTGGATCGAATAAGCCTAGAAATAAAATCACAAAGAAAATTATTTTCCTACCTTGCTTGTCTTTCTTTTGCCTGTAGTCCTAATGTCCCTTTGCCATTTTGTTACTTGGTTAACTTTCATACATTGAAAGTTACATTTGGGTGCCTTAATACATGCATTCATTTTATAAATATTTGTGCTCTTAATTTTACAAAACTAATTAAATATGTACTTCCTGTCTCTGGGAGGCTGGTTTAAAAACCCCAAAAGGAAGGAAGTAGATAGAGAGGTTTTTGAAGATTACATGTCGATATACAGGAGCTGCTGCTGCTTATATGCAGCTCCTTTTAACCCTGTCCCTTCTGGTTTGGGATTCTACAGCTAGTTTTAGCTCAAGGCTCAATAACCAGCATAGGCTACATGCAGGTTAGGCACCTAACAGCCACTTGTGGTAGTTAAAGGTCTGGTTGCATGACAGATTAGAAACGACTATAGACTAAGATGCAGAGTAGATAAACTGACTTTTATCTCCAGTGTCACACCACAGTATCTGCTGGTGAGAAGCTGCATTCCAGGCTGGTTGGACAATGGCTGGAGGATCTCTCCATCATTGCTGGTCTTGTCTTCCTCAAGGGGCCCCTGCAACTAAACTTTGTTGCAACATTCATCTGAAGGTAACCCTTAGTAAAACTATATATAGCCGGGTATATGTGCACAATTCCATCAGGACTCTTGTTGGGCTGTTTGCTGATAATTTCTGTTTGTGCATTGGATGTGTGTACTGCTAATAACATCTTCTTACAAAAATGTTGTGTTTCCATACTAGTATGCAGTTATATACTTTTGGTTAATGTTACTGTATATGTGGGTTGCAGTAGTTCTTCTGCTCCCAATTACTTTGATTAAGTTACTGGCTAATTTCCCAGGAAAGGAACCCCCACTGCTCATAGATGCCCTCTTCTGAGTGGAGGCACTGCCCAATTTATTATCAATCCCACTTAACAAATGTTCTGGTTCTCATATTTAGCTACGGTTTACCGCAATATCCTGTTTGGGGAGTGCATTTGTCAAAGAGGGCTACAAATTATTATTATTATTATTATTATTATACAAGATTTATATAGCACCAACAGAGTGTGAAGCGCTTTACAATATAAAAGGGGACAGTAAAATTACAACATAGTTCAATACAGAACTAACGCTACCCCCGCAGGAGCTGCTGGTTAATTTTAGGCCCTCTACTCTTGCCCAGCCCTAGATGAAGCCCAACTTTACTGATACCACCAGTATAATTTTGGAAAACTTTAAACTTTATGAAAGAATAATAGAATGTATTGGCAAGTTAAAGTCAACCAGCATAGACATATTTATGCACAATGTGCACAATCAGCTTCACCTGGTGCCTTTAGATTTTAGAATATATTGTGACCCCGATGGCATAAACAATAACTCTCCATATGAGATCATTTGCCCCAAGTGATCAAACAAGTGATCAAACAAACGTAACAATGGAGATCAACTATGTCACTTGAGAGCTCTCAGACGAAGCAGGCTAGGTTTAGGCCTAGGGTTAAGGATTTCAAATTAAGCACAGGACTGTCCACAGGGTAAAGTTGTCTAACAATAGTCCTTAACATGAATCTTCTGCTGCCTGAGTTGGGGCCCTTGAAGATGTTGGCGCGCAAAGAAAGAAGAATATGTCTGTAGACTGGGTGGTACAGTACTGCACCTCCGAAACAGTTTGAGCAATAGAGGGGGATCTCTGAATATAGTTAAGTACTCAGATGGAGGCAGGTACAGTTGCAGCACTTTGATGACAGGGTGTACACTGCTATGACAGTAGGATGAAAGGTGGGTACTGTTGCAGCACTTTGCTGTCAGTATGTACACAGTTGCAGCAGTTGAATGGGAAAAATAGACAAACTGGCCGCACAGGGCCTAACTTAGCAGCAATATCAGCAGCTAGCGAATGCAATCTTGCAAGCAGGGACTGACAGCACTAACAAAGTACAGCTTAACTGCAGGTCTGTGACCTATTCACCACACTCTCTCTTCTCCTGGGATCCTTCTGTAGCTGATGGAAGAGCCCCCCTTTAGTTGTGGACTGTTCTTGTGGCAGGCAAGATGACAGATAACTTAGTGGTTCACATTAATGGTTCCTCAGCAGGCCTGATCAGTGATAGCGTGGGTTGTGGACTGGTGCTCCAGCACAGGCAATAGAGCATCTTATTGCGCAGCAGACTTAGCCACCTGGAACAGAGTACAACAGGATCCAGCATGCAGCAGCTCACCGTCTCTTTCTATCCCCAGTGAGACGCAGCAACATCACTTCTTCCTCTCTGCAACTCTCTAGTTGGCGCCCTCACACAACTGCTCGCCTCCTTCCCATTTTTTTTTTTGTATTTATAATTATTACCTGCTCTCAGATGTCACTAGGAATTGTAGTTTATTTCCCAGTGATGGCAAAGATTCTGATGATCCTCCAAACTACATCTCCCAGAGTGCTGCAGCCCAAAGTCAATCAAGCTAAGGAAAACACACTTGCTGCTACCATCTTGTGGTAAAAAAAAGAGTCCTGCAGAGCCAGTAACATTACCTCCTGTTACATATCCATCAAATCTAAAATGTGTTAAAAAAGTTTTCCCAAAAAAAAAAAGTTGACGCTAATATAAATCAAGATATAAATTTAGCAGCTCACAGGAAGATGTTATACAGTCCATGAAGCAAACATTCTAAGAATATGCTGGCTTCAATAGAAATGTTTTCTTCCCTGTGTGGATAGAAGCAATACATGTCCTGCACACAAAACCGAAAGAAGTTACTTACCAGAAAATTGGACTTCCAGTTTAGAAGAGAACAATATACACTTAGAGGCTGATCCCACCTTTTGCAAAAAATGTATAAATGTGGCCATATTGATTAAGGCCCCTTTCACACTGGGGCGGTGCGGGGCGGCGACGGTAAAGCAGCGCTATATTTAGCGCTGCTTTACCATCGTTTTACCCGCGGTATGCGGCCGCTAGCGGGGTGGTTTTAACCTCCGCTAGCGGCCGCAAAAGGGTTAAAAACCTCCGCAAAGCGCCGCTGCAGCGGCGGTTTGCGGGCGGTATCCCCGCGGTTTCCCATTGATTTCAATGGGAAGGAGCGGTATAGGAGCGGTAAATACACCGCTCCTTCACCGCTCCAAAGATGCTGCTAGCAGGACTTTTGTTGCGGTCCTGCTAGCGCACCGCTCCAGTGTGAAAGCCCGCCGGCTTTCACACTGGAGTGAATGGGCCGGTTTTTTCAGGCGGTATACAGGCGCTATTTTTAGCGCTGTACCGCCTGAAAACCGCCCCAGTGTGAAAGGGGCCTAATAGAAAGTGTGCATTTATTACTTAATTTGCATTGCAGCTGCAATCAGTGAATTATCAGTGCAATGTTTTGGCTTCTGCAGACTATTCCTTCAGTTGTAGGTCCATACTAATGTTTAGATACAAGGCAGGAAGGTTATTGATGGACTACACACAGGTCCCAGAAGACAGCAGGGACCATTCAGAACGTACAGCATGACTCACGCATGCGCAGTAGGAAATAGGCTGTGAAGCCGCAAGGCTTCACTTCCTGATTCCCTTACTGAAGATGCCGGCACCTCCAACCGGAGGCGAGGGACGGGTGGGCTTTGGGTGAGGACATCGCGTGCTCCCTGGACAGGTAAGTGTCCTTATTTTAAAAGTCAGCAGCTGCAGTATTTGTAGCTGCTGAATTTATATATTTTTGTTGCAGGCGGAACTCCGCTTTAATACATTGAATGCATTAAGGTGAAAAACATCGAGACTTTACAACTCCTTTAATACATACTAAAGCTGGCCATACACCTATAGATTATCTGCAGATTTTCTATGGTTAGATGGAAAAAGTGGGAGATTCCTCCATCCACACAGTTTAGCGAACATGGAGAAATCTGTTGCACTTTTTCCATCTAACCATAGAAAATCTGCAGATATAGGTGTATGGCCAGCTTTAGGCTCCTGCTTTGTAGTGCTACACAATGTTGTGCTTTACAGCTCCTTTTCGTAATTCTATAATGCAGCTGACTCATTTAAACCAATGCACTCCCTGTGTGGCTGATTTATCAACAGCTGTTTATATGTCACACGTTGTGTTGGAATATAGAGCTCCCTCTAGTGGGTAATCTACAAATCTCTATACTTCATGCGATAACAAAAACATTGACGTGCAAGCATGCAAACATATCAAAGTCAAATCAAAAGCACTGTAATAATAAATTAAACATGTGCTAACTGAAAATCTGTTACTTTTTTATTAATTTAGCGTAAATTCATTATTATTAAATAATTACAGAAATCTGAAATTTGTGGAAGGATCATTGGTTTATACAGTTCTAGATGGGATTGTTTTAAAATGACCAGAAAAAGCTCATAGTACATAGATATTGTGTTATATAAGCAATATTTGTAGTAGGCTCAGTCTCGCAATGTCATGTGTAATTATGACCGAAAACATTAATTATGGTGGCTAGAACTGCTGGGTATAGAACTGGTTTAACAGTGACATCTATTGGCTTATCTGGGGAGCAACAATTACCTATTTACAAATGTGTGAGTGCCCTTTTCAGTTGTTTTCATATGATATACAAGCATCTTTTTTTTACCCTAATGCGATCGGAAATGCTGCCAGCAAAAGATGATGATGTTTTGGTCGGGAAATGCGACCGTGTGTATGCTCCATCGGACTTTTGCTGGCGGCATTTTCACCAGCAAAAGATTGAGAGCAGGCTCTCAATTTTTCGGTCGGAAAAAGTTCCGATCCGAAATTCTGATCGTCTGTACAAAATTCCTACGCATGCTCGGAAACAATTTGACGCATGCTCGGAAGCATTGAACTTAAATTTCTCGGCTCGTCGTAGTGTTGTACGTCACCGTGTTCTTGATGGTCGAAAGTCCATAGAACTTTTGTGTGACCGTGTGTATGCAAGCTAAGCTTGAGCGGAAATTTTTTTCGGATGGAAAATCCGCTCGTGTGTACGGGGCATTAGGCTCCGTTCACATCTAGGCGTTTTTGGGCGATTTTCTACTCTCAACTCAACAGACAAATCCCATTCATTTCAATGGCCCCTATTCACATCTGAGCATCATGTTGCCTTAACCACTTAAGCCCCGGACCATTTGGCTGGCCAAAGACCAGAGCACCTTTTGCGATTCGGCACTGCGTTGCTTTAACTTACAATTGCACGGTCGTGCGACGTGGCTCCAAAACAAAATTGACGTCCTTTTTTCCCAGAAATAGAGCTTTCTTTTGGTGGTAATTGATCACCTCAGCGGTTTTTATTTTTTGCGCTATAAACAAAAAAAAGAGCGACAATATTGAAAAAAAAACACTACATTTTGTACTTTTTGCTGTAATAAATAGCCCGAATTTTTTTTAAAAAAAGCTAATTTTTTCCTCAGTTTAGGCCGATATGTATTCTTCTACATATTTTTGGTAATAAAAATCGCAAAAAGCGTATATCAATAGCGTACAAAATAGGGGATAGATTTATGGCATTTTTATTATTATTTTTTTTTTTTACTAGTAATAGCGGCAGTCTGCGATTTTTATCGAGACTGTGACATTATGGCGGACACATCGGACACTTTTGACACATTTTTGGCTCGATTAACAATTATACAGCGATCAGTGCTATAAAAATGCACTGATTACTGTATAATAGTCACTGGCAGGGAAGGGGTTAACACTAGGGGGCGACCAAGGGGTTACCTGTGTTCCCTATGTGTGTGTTCTAACTGTGGACTGACTATAGGAGATGAGAGATTGTGGTTCCCAGCTCGTAGGAGGATTTGTATCAATACAAAAAAAAATTGTCACAAACTGCACTGCAAAGAATTGCATGAAGTTCTGGAATCTGGAAGCCCCAACTACAATAGTTCCTGCTTCAGTTTCCATTCACACCAGAAACTGTGCATTTACTGTGTGTTTTTTTGCATGGGCAGTGACATGCATTTGAAAAACATTTTTACACGCATTTGTAGTGCATTTTTTTCTAAGCTTGCATTTCCTTTGAATTCCCTTCTGTTTTCTTTCTTCTTTGGGATTTTATGTGCACTGCACTGCATTGCAGTATATTTTCATACTTTTACATGCATTTGTGCTTGTTTCTGTACATTTGCAGGTACTTTTTTCCACTGCACTGACCTGCAATCATGTGAACTATGCCCATAGGATACCCTGCATTTTGGACTGTCTGTGCAACTGGAATTCTAGCAAAAATGAATCCAATTACTGGTGTAAATGCCCTCAAAGAGTATAAGGGTACGTGTTATTCATTTACAAGACAATATACAGTGGAACCTTGGATTACGAGCAGAATCCGTTCCAGGAGAATGCTTGTAATCCAAAGCACTCGCATATCAAAGCGAGTTTCCCCATAGAAGTCAATGGAAACTAAGATAATTTGTTCTGCATTGACTTCTATTGCATGCAATACTGCATGTGGCCAGAGGTGGGGGGCCGCATGAGAGCCTCATAAATACTCGGGGACAGCTCGGCTGAACTCGGAAACCCTCAGAAACTGAGTATTTCCGAGTGTTTCCGAGTATTTCGGAGTGATTGCGAGTATTTCCGAGTGGCTCCGACTGGCTCTGAACCGTTCCGAGTGTCACCGGCGCCCCCGCACCTCTGGCCAAATGCGGTACTGCTAACCCCATTAGCTTGAATTCTGCTTGTTTTGCGAGACAACACTCGCAAACCAAGTCAGAATTAAAAAAAAAAAAGTTCAAAGCGTTCGTTAACCGCGTTACTCGTTAACCAAGGTTCCACTGTAAAAAGTAAATAAATTCAACCACACCATAAGAAGTCCTTTTACAAAAAATATAAAAAATAAACAATACACCTTGTTACTTATTTACAAAAAATGAAAGGGTAAATAAATACAACCACACCCTAAAAAGTAATTTTATAAAAAATAAAAAAAACTAAGCCCCCCAATGTAAATCCAACATCAATGGCATTATCCAGCTATATAGATCCTGGTATATAGCAATAACCTGCCACCAGACAATGCTGACCTGTGGAGATGATGACCTGCCAGCTGCCACCCAACAATGTTCACCCATCACACTACTGCCACAAAATGACAGAGTCCCAGCTGGCTGTTGCATATAAACCAGGCAGGGATGCTGGGTGACGTCATTTACCAAACATGGTTGCTCAGGAACCCCTCCCACTGCTTTATAAAAAAGAGCCAGCCAGGGATCTGTCTTTTTTAAAAAAAGAAAAAAAAACTGTCAGTGCAATGTTCAGACAGGGGAAGGACAGCACACTGCTGGAAGCAGCCAATGCGGCCTGGCTGGTCTGCACCCCAAACCAGAAGGTTTCCAGGAAGGATGGCGTATCCCTACACTTTACCTTCTCCTCCAGAATGTGCTAAGCGCTGTGCGCAATAGAAAATTTAACAGACCATAAGGGATAAATATAAGAGGGGGGGGGCATCAGAATACCCAAAATTAATTAATAAGTCCAAAAAACAAACAGACAGCAGCTTTCAATTTAGGCAACCTGACTGGGGGGCAGCACTACGATCCCCAGGGTGGCAGACAAGCAGGGTGGCCACCAAAGTGGTATCAGGGTTATCCCTACACTGAAGCACTAAAACAAGCATCAATTATACACAGGGATTGCAAGTGTGTGCTAGTCAGCGCTCACTAAATCAGGCTATAAAGGTGCACCCACAGGGCTTAGGGGGGGGGCTTCCTGGGCTCGGGCAACACCTGAATTAGCCCCAATAAGAATCTTTAATAGCCAAGGGATATCAGGAGATGTCCAGAGGTATGGATGGATCCACTGTGGGGCGGATGGGGCATTTACACACTGGCTGAGAAACCATGATAGTTGACCGAGACAGAAGATACAGTTATCAAATCACACTTTTGTTGGGAGTGTTGATGGGGAAATAGAACAAAACGTAGTCAAAACATAGCCAATAAGTTGTGAAGGTCAGAGAGGGGAGGGACAGATTGGGGAGAGAAGAGATGGAGATAATGCCGTGATTACGTGATAGTCACACACTTACCCACGCGACAAGCCAAACGTCAGACCGTGTTAGCAGCGGCGGAGATGATGTGGCGTAGTAAAACAGCAAGAAGGATCTCGAGCCAGAAGGGATCCACAGGCGGATCAGCCAAATCAGTAAGTCTTTTAACAGGTAATGCAGGAGCTGCTGGTTTTATATTCTTCTGTGTCTATTCCCGTTGGCTAAGGCAAAGTCAGAGATCCTCTGGAATAGAAATCTTAATTCTCGTAGACCTCCTCTCACTAGGCAGCCGGCACTGACGAAATGAAAGTCAGATTGGATCATTGAACAACAGGGTGTAACTGAGGGACAAATTTAACTATGTGGTAGAGATAGGAGCTGTAGATCAGTTTAGCCGACAGGCTAAGAAGCCAGCCTGTGCCAGCTCAGGAGCTGCTGGGCCTCTCCTTAAGGAAGGGATGAGCCAAGCCCTGACACACACATGGATCCGCCCCAGGCAGCTCCTCAGGAGGACAAACAGAATATGGGAGTTCCCAGATTATAGGCAAAAGAAGGAGGCAAACACCCCACTCGGAATCCAATACACCCAGCGTTGTGTCTCACAACCCTCCCTGATTTCCAGGTGGTCTTGCTAGCTCCAACTGAGAGCAAGATTTAACTTTGAAAAACACATCATCGAGAGCTGTAAATAGAACAAAACGTAGTCAAAACATAGCTTCAGCTGGTTATATACCCAAACGTCCCAGGGATGAGCATACAGCAAGCAGGATCTGAGCCAGCTTATCTTTTAACAGGAACAGGAGGTCTAAGGCGAAGTCAGAGATCCTCTTGGAGTAGGCAGGACTGACGGATATCTGACTGCTTGAATTGACAGCTAAGTGATCCACATCCACCCACACACAGTCACCGGCAGCTGTATGCAGCTTGCAAGAAGGAGGCGGCACCTCGGACTTTGTCTCATTTGGTCTCTTGCTAGCTCTGTGAGTGTATCTGAATAAAGTGTTACTTATTGCAAGACACTTTTATGTAAGTGTATCTGAATAAAGTGTTACTTGCTTTTAGTATCACACTGACCCAGGCGCCCTCTTTCTGCTGTTTTTGTCCCTGAAAAACGGGTGATGTGCCCCTACTCTAGCCACTTACAAAACCCACACCAAACCCGGGAGCCAGACTCTGCCTGACCCAAAATGGCCACCAGAGTCACATGAGGTGCCTGCATCCAATCGGATAGCTGCCTCCCTGTGACTGAAGAAACCATAGAGGATCTAGGTTCCTCTTGACATCCTCCTCCACCTGCATTGCCGATGCAGACAAGCACCACCTGCAGTGGAGAAAGTAGACTGCATCTGCCTACAAACGAGCTGGGGGTATGGGTGGGTAAACTAGTCAAATATGTGAACAGGCTGGATTCAGGTCTAACTTATGTTCAACCCAAACCCATAGCTCATCCCTACTTGTGATTAGTTTGAAGGGGGGTGTGGGAAACAAGAATAGGAGCTTTAAATACTCACTTTGCCGGGACAGGCAAAAACCATGCAAACAAAAATTACAAAACACGACTTTAGATAAACTACCCTATAAAGAAAAAAAAGGAGATCTATTTTTTGAAGCAAATTTCGGCTAAGCAACTCAGTGAATGAAATTAAACGTTTTAGATTTTGTGTAAAAATATAATTTACATTAAAGCGGGGTTTCACCTTCAAAAAATGTTTTTTAAAAGTCAGCAGCTAAAAAAAAAGTAGCTGCTGACTTTTAGACTTACCCTCCCATGGCGCCCGCAATGTCGTTCGTGAAGGCCGAGATGTCCCTCGGCTATCCGGATCCAGCGCCGCCATCCTCAGTAAGGGAAACGGCTTCACACGGCATACTGCGCATGCGCGAGTCGGCGCGCGGCCTATTGCGCATGCGCGAGTCGGCGCGCGGCCTACTGCGCATGCGCGAGTGTCATTTGTGAATGGGGAACGCGGTGTGTTGTGGGACACAGTTCCCATAACACACCGCGCTCCATTCACCTGAAGACGGAAGAAGAGAAGATCACCGCGGCGCTGGAGGAGGCAGATTAGGACGATCTGCCTAGCAACAGCCATTTCTGGTAAGTAAAAAAATAATAATTTTTTTTTTTTTTTTATTTTAAATTGTTACTAACATTTTTTCTAGTTTTCATTTTCAGGGTGTTCCACCACTTTAACATCTTCATGACGAGGGTAAAACAAATCCACACAGCTGAACATAACTTTGACATGTGTTAGTAAAACTGTACCTATCATCACAACTACAGGTGGATTACACCTTTTTTCTTTCAGGACAAATTGGGCTTTCATTTGGTAGTAAATGGTAACAGATACAGTATCTCCTTATTTTTTATTATCAAAGGAAAAGTAGCCCAAAATAGTAAAAAAAATATCATTTAAATTAAACTATATTTTTCTTGCTACTACCATAACCTACCACCAAAGAACAGCCCAAAATAAATTGCCCTGCTCCTGAGGATCGCAGTGATATCACACAGATATATGTTATTTGTTGATTGTAGACATAGTACGGACCAGACCCCAATTGACACTGATACTAATTTAAGATAATTTTAAGATACTACCTAGAAATATGCTGACACTGACCTTTAACCCTGACCTTTTGACTCTGACCTTCTACCCTAACCAAGACCCAAACTCTAATGCCGCGTACACACGGCCGGAATTTCCGATGGAAACAGTCCGATGGGAGCTTTTCATCGTTTTTTCCGACCGTGTGTATGCCCATCGGTCTTTTTCTGTCGGCATTTCCGACAGACTTTAGATTGAGAGCCTGTTCTAAATTTTTCCGACGGAAAACCTTTCTATTGGAATTTTTCGATTGTGTGTATGCAATTCCGACACGCAAAATTCCGACGCATGCTCAGAAACAATTTGTCGCATGCTCGGAAGCATTAAACTTCCCTTTTATAGTGCCGTAGAATGTGCTGTATGTCGCAGTGTTATTGACCGTCGGAATTTGGTGTGACCGTGTGTAGGCAAGACAGTTTGAGCGAAATTCCGTCGGAATCAGACTTCAGAGCTTTTTCCGAAGAGAATTCCGATCGTGTGTACGCGGCATAACACTGACCTACATGAAACCTTAATCTAGCAATTTTTTTCTTTTATTTTTTACACACACTTTTATTTATTACATTTTTCTCCTCTAGCAGGAAGAGAAAGATACAAATAATTTTTCTCTCCATTCAGAGGAGAAACCATACACAGGGGTATCACTGTGATAGTACGAGACCCGGGGCTCACGGTGGGAGCATGCACCCAGCACTAAGACATGCACACATATATGAGGTCTCATGGAAGAAGACCCCCTTCAGTGTGATGGTATATATGTGTATGCACAGCGGCAGGGGGTTAAGCCCCTCTGCTCAGCCCATGTCATTCACCTAGACTAGATTACTAAAGCTCACCAAACAATCTGATTGCACAATATCCTTTAGATCTACCAAGTACCTAGTGTAAGGGCCTGCCTGGTTGGTTTTTGATTGACTGGATAGCTTAGGTAGCTAAGGGTTGAAGACCCTTAGTGTCGAAACGCGTCGGGCAGCATTTACTGCACCCCACATTGCTTTTGTATTTATTTTTAATCTTGTGATCACTTTTATTTGTGTCATTTATAATTTATGACATATACCAATAAACCTATTGGTTTTGACCTGCACCATCCGGAGCCCTCATTTCTTTTTCAGATTTTTTTCATCATGAGTTTCTGAGGAGCTGTTCCTGGGTACACTCATTTCGAGTGCATGTTCCCTTGGAGTTTGCATACTGAGATTTGGGGACCCTGCATCAGATCTATCTGACCATCGTCCGTACACAGTATCTGATCCGGATCATCCAGGATTCCAAGCCTTACTGACTCACTGTGGTACGACATGTGTGTCCAACTCAGTTGGTAAGAGTACCCATCTTCTTATCCCTGAAGGGTTACATTGGAGTGTCTACAGACAACCTGTTGTTTTCCTTTGCCTGGTTTGGCGTTATCCAACAGGAAGAATTTCCATCTGTTCACTTTGTGTTCATGTGGACCATTTTCTATATGATTTATTGAAGTTTACCCTTCCAGTTTGGACTTAATATACTGTATATATTGAGTTTTTTGTGTTAAAGCGGGATTCCACCCTAAAGTGGAACTTCCGCTTTTCGGAACCCTCCCCCCCTCTGGTGTAACATCCAACTATATCACAGTCTCATTTAGGAATAGAGGGCACGGGTGATAAAACTCAGGCACTTGGAACTGCTGACATCAATTGAATGTCTCTTAGGTAGCCCAGAGAGTAGCCACTCGCAACTGGGTGCTTCACTGCTGGATAAACCTCTAACCATAGATTTAGCAGCCAACATGTGACACGGAAAATTTGCAAAGACTCTGCCACAGACTAGATTGTAATGAAGATAAGTTAGGAACCTTTCCCACAGTACCTGGATCTTTCAGCCTTCTTGGCGATACTGTGAGAAGTGTGGATTCTCCAGTGTCTATACAACTGCAGCTCCCAGGCTCTTACCGAGCAGCCAGCTTCTTGGCCCTCCTCTGAAGAGTCCTCCCCCGGTCACTTGTACGAGTTGCCTTGTCTCTCCAATGCCGAGAGCACACCGGGACACCTCCAAATCCTCCTTCAGTTACTGGGCCTCGGACTAGCCAGTTCCGAGGCTCGGGAACGGACGGATCCCCACCCCAGACCACGAGGGCCTCTGGGGCTGGTCAGGGTGACCATGCTTGTGGGGATGGCAGACACTGCTGGGTCCGGGACCCCTCACAGGGTTGGTCCGGACCGGAACCAGGAATCAAAGCAGCAGCCGAACCCTGAACACGTGACTTCAGCATCTTAAATACCCCTTCCCAGACTACACAGCGGGGCCAGACGCACCCACCGATTGGCTCCGGGAAAGATTGGTACCTAACACGTCCAACCAGGCTTGGTTCTCAGCCTGTCACAGGTGCCTCACTGCACCTATGACCAGGCAGAACTCCAGTATAGCCCAGCCAAACTGATGCCAAAGCAAAAACCTGTACAATTAACCCCCAGAACTCCGTTACAGCTCTGGAAAACGAAATTTACACTATAGCGCACACTTTAGTAAAGTGTCGGCGCTACACATTGTTTATTCATACAAACATTTTTGTGTTTTGGTTACACTTTTTGGTATTTTTATTAATATTCACATTGTGTCTTAGTTACACTTTTTGGTACTTTTACCTATATTACCAGCGCTACACTAATTATCCACTATTCCGTTTAACTTTGTCTGTTTGAGTGTCAGCTGCTTTTTCATTATATTCACATTATATTGTCAGTATATATACACCTGCATGTGTTTGAGCTTTGAGATGCAAATCCTAATGCAATAGGCTGTGTACACCTATGGTCCTCGTATTACATTGTTTTGGTAAATGTAAAGTTGATTGTATGAAGATTGTACAGTAAGATTGTAATGGGTATGGTGGGCCTAAGTTTCTTGATAGTGACCAAAAACCACTAAAAAACAAATGTGATTGGCTAGGCTACAACGGGTTTGGTCTTTCATGCTGGGTAACTAAAGCCTCAAGAACTCCTGTGTTTTAGACAATTGTAATTCTGTTTTTGTCGGTCAGCCTCCAGAAACAAGACTGCTTTTTTTTCTCTCTCTTTCTTTAAAATTATTTATTTTTAGACAGAACAAGACCCTTCGCTAGCTGGATCTTAATGTAAAGACTGACTAATGCAGAGCGGCTGTGTGATTACCGGGGTGGTTTCTATGGATGGGAATTGGAGGCTGCTGGACTGCCCGAGGCAAGCTGTTTGCTGGTACAGCCATGCTGAGCGTGAATTATCCCCAGTGCGGCTGTCTATCTGTCTGTAATCATATAACAAGCAGGCAAGGGAGAAGGGCCTGGCTTTACTCTAAGCACATAGTCCAGACTGCATAATGCAAATCATTATGGCACTACTTAGGCTCTGATAATACTTCATCACTGAGAAACTGCTGGTCAAAAAACTGCAGATGCTGATGCAGTGAAAGGCATTTGCTTAGGACGCATTCCCTTAGAGCCAAAAAAGGGCACAATTATTCTGTAGCATCTTGGATTTAATTAAAGAAGCATCAGATATATTTTTTCCATGTTGGGTGCCCCTAGCAACAGGGATCAGGTGCTAAAAGGGATTATGACTGCACCCTTTCCAACTTTTTAAACTAAAACCCTGGAGCACGTTTAGCCCCACCATGGCCCAATTTAAGCTCCATTGCAACTGGATTATTGACCAACAAGTCATGACTAGTGATGAGCTTGAGTTCAGCCCAAACCCAAATTTGCCTGATTCCAGAAGTTAGCTGTCATTGGACAATGAGCAGTGGATGGGAGATTATGCACCCTGTAGCTGATATACACAAGGGGGCGCGGATGCTTGTGATCTCATAGACCTGATATGGGCACATGGCCATATTAGGTCAATAATGTCACAAGTGTACCGCCCTGGGGTTTAGTCAGGGAGCTCCTCACCAAATTCCTTGTCGGGAGTAGCTACTGTAGTTAATTACTAGGGATCCATTGACCTCTCCCTAAGTTTGGCCTGGCTGTACTTTCCTCTTCTACCAACGGGTAGGTATTATATTGAAAAAGACAACTCAAGGTCAGGTTATGGGTATATGGGGTATCTCAGCCAATGGGCAGGGATTTTGTTGAATCCCTTGGCCTGCTGGGAAAACCTATATATTCGGGTGAGGTCAGGTGATTCAGGTTCTTGTCTGCCACCCGGAGTACTCAGAAGTAAGAGGGCAGCGTAGGGTTGGAACTGTGGCTTGCAGTCCAAACCAAAGTGACGGTTCTGCCAGCCGGAGAATCTGTCAGTGGTCGGAGGTAGAAGGGAAGCTGTCTCCACGAAGGGACCAATTGCCTTTAAAAGGGACCACAGTGAGTAACTGAATCAAGTACCGGAGCAGTATTCTTACCGAATGGGCATGGTGGAGAATCGGGAAACTTCAGGCGGTGATCAAGTCAGGGACCCAACCAGCGGAGGTAACGCTTGCAGAGCAGCCTTGTGTGTCATGCTAGGGACCGAGCCGGTCAGCAGGGGTGAAGCTTAAAGGGTTTCCGAAGTGCCAAGCTAGGGACCCAGCAGGGAAGCATGGGTGACGCTTGAGGAAGATATCACCGCAAAAGCCTTGAGGCGCTCACGGGATTCAGAGTTAGTGAACCAGAGGGTCCAGTGAGAGACCAGGAGCTCAAGGAGCTGAAGAACTACAAGAAGAAGTTGTAGTACAGCTGAAAGAACTGTTACTTTGAGTTAGGAACTGTTTAAGTACTGTAGCCATAGGAGACAGCAATCCTGTACGTGCAGAAGTGGCGCCTTGCTGGGGCCTTTCTCTGTACGGCTGTTCTCCTTTTGAAGTCTCGGAGTCTGCCATGAGACTGCCGAGTCTTAAGGGTGTCCTGGCCCTAACCCTCTTTCCCCTACAAAACATAAAAACATAAAAAGGACTGTCAAAGAAATAAAACCTCTTTTACATCCAAGAAGTGTCTGGTACCCAATGACTTTTACCACCCATGCACCCACTATGCCTCACAACCCACAAAGCTACACAAGAATCCTTCCTATTCTTCCTATATGTGCAGTTACGGGGCAGGGAATCTCATGCCTGAAGCTCATTGGCCCAGAAAAAAAACAGCTGACTTCCAGGTTTTGACCAACCTAAGCTCATCCCTAGTCATAGCCACTTATAGCAAGCCACAAAAATACATAGATAACTATACTCCAACCTATATTCTTTCAAGTCACTTTAAAGCAACAGGTTGCAAAAGATAGTAGGACAAACCCCAAAACATTCTTCAAATATATTAATAGTAAAAAGGTCAAATCTGAGCATGTAGGCCCTTTACAAAATAATCTAGAGTGGGTGACTGGGGACAAAGAGAAGGCAAATGTATTAAATACTTTCTTCAGCTCTGTGTATACAAACCAGCATGGGGGAGCTCATGTCCATAATGGGGGTGGTAGTGACACAGCCCCAAATGATCCACAATGGCTCAAAAGTTATATGGTTCAGAAATATTTAGACAGAATAAAGGTGGATAAAGCACCTGGACCTGATGGCATCCACCCACTGATCCTAAAAGAATTGAGCTCTGTAATTTCAATGCCATTGTATCTAATTTTTAGTGACTCATTAATGACAGGAATAGTACCACTGGATTGGCACAGGGCCAATGTGGTGCCTATATTTAAAAAAGGGAACAAAGTATTTACCAAGTAACTATAGACCTGTTAGTTTACCTTCTATAGTCGGGAAGATACTGGAGAGTTTAATAAAAGACCACATAGATGAGTTTTTGCTGGAAAAAAATATTTTAAGCAACAGACAGCATTGATTCATGAAAGACAGAAGTTGTCAAACAAATCTGATTTATTTTTTATTAAGAGGTAAGTAAAACCTTGGACAGAGGCGTGGCGGTGGACGTGGTATACTTGGATTTTGCAAAAGCGTTCGATACAGTTCCCCACACACGGCTCATGTGTAAGGTAAGGTCTACAGGCTTGGAAATATCAGTTTGTAAATGGATAGAAAACTGGCTAAAAGACAGAATTCAGAGAGTAGTGGTTAATGATTCTTACTCTGAATGGTCTAAGGTTATCAGTGGTGTACCCCAAGGTTCAGTGCTGGGACCCTTACTTTTTAATATCTTTATAAATGATATTGGGTCTGGGATTAAAAGTAACATTTCGGTCTTTGCAGATGACACTAAACTATGCAGTGGAATAACGTCCATATAGGAGGTCTCCAATTTACAAGCTGACCTCAATGCTCTGTCTAATTGGGCGACTATGTGGCAGATGAGGTTTAATGTTGATAAATGTAAAGTTATGCACTTGGGGGCTAAGAATATGCATGCATCATACATGCTAGGGGGGTACAACTGGGGGAATCGGTAGTGGAGGAGGATTTTGGTAGATCATGAGCTCAATAATAGCATGCAATGCCAAGCTGCGGTTTCCAAAGCAAGCAAAGTCCTTTCTTGTATGAAGAGAGTTATGGACTCCAGAGAGAGAGATATAATTTTCCCCTCTACAAATCATTAGTAAGACCTCATCTGGAATATGCAGTTCAGTTTTGGACACCAGTTCTCAAAAAGGATATCGGGGAACTGGAGAAAGTGCAGAGAAGGGCAACCAAACTGATAAGAGGCATGGAGGAGCTCAGCTATGAGGAAAGATTAGAGGAACTGAATTTATTCACTCTTGAGAAGAGGAGATTAAGGGGGGATATGATCAACATGTACAAATATATAAGGGGTCCATATAGTGAACGAGTGAAAAGTGTTGAGTTATTCACTTTACGGTCAACACTGAGGACAAGGGGGCACTCTTTACGGCTAGAAGAAAAGAGATTTCATCTCCAAATACAGAAAGGTCTCTTCACAGTTATGGCCCGTACACACAAGCGGAATTTCCGTTGGAAAAATCTTGGATGGTTCTTCCAACGGTATTCTGCTCAAGCTTGGCTTGCATACACACGGTCACACAAAAGTTCTCAGAACTTTCGACCGTCAAGAACGCGGTGACGTACAACACTATGACGAGCCGAGAAAATGAAGTAAAATGCTTCCGAGCATGCGTAGAATTCTTTCCGAGCATGCGTAGGAATTTTGCGCGTCGGAATTGGTACAGACGATCTGAATTTCCGATCGGAACCTTTTCCGACCGAAAAAATTGAGAACCTGCTCTCAATCTTTTGCTGGCGGGAATTCCGCTAGCAAAAGTCTGATGGAGCATACATACTTAATTTCTGACCAAAAGCTCACATCGGACTTTTGCTGGCGGAATTTCCAATTGTGTGTACGGGGCATAAGAGCTGTGAAAATGTGGAATAGACTCCCTGCAGAGGTGGTTCTGGCCAGCTCAGTAGATTGCTTTAAGAAAAGCCTGGATTTTTTCTGTACATAATATAACTGGGTATTAACATTTATAGGTAAAATTGATCCAGGGAAAATCTGATTGCCTCTCTGGGATCAGGAAGGAATTTTTTCCCCTGCTGTAGCAAATTGGATCCTGCTTTTCTTGGGGGGGGGGGGGGGGGTTCACCTTCCTCTGGATCAACTGTGGGTATAGGATTGGGTATATGGGATTGTATGATATTTTTTATTTTATTTATTTTTTTATGGTTGCACTGGATGGACTTGTGTCTTTTTTCAACCTGACTAACTATGTAACTATGTAAGTCAGCAGCTACAAATACTGTAGCTGCTGACTTTTAATTTTAGGACACTTATCTGTCTACAAATCCAGCGGTGTCTTCACCCGAGGTGATTTTTCAATCAGCTCTCGGGTGCAGTCGTCGCCATCTCAGCTAAGGGAAACCGGTAGTGAAGCCTTGCAGCTTCACCTATCATTAAGCTAAATACCTGCATGCTGGCAGCTGCCATTGTCAGACAGGTGCTGGAATTAACTTGTGGTGGCTCGTGAGTCAGAACCCTGTAAGCCAGAGATAATTAACTCCCCGAATGCCATGTTTACCCTCCTATGTCTTTTTATCCTGATTTCGAGGTGTCTCTGGGGATCTGCAGCTCGGAACAGAGGGAAACCAATATATTCTCTGCATCCCCTTTCTTCTGTAGAAGATAATCAGCCTTCATTCTCAGGCTGGTTCATCATGACATTTTAATTTTCCCGTTGCCTACGGAGTTTTACTGCTTCGTTCCCACCATGTAATCTCTTGTGTTGCAAATGTATCTTCTTCCTTTTATCTTTTCTCAATGAAAACCCCACAATGTTTACTCTGCCAAATCACTTTTATTTTTTACACAACTTCTGTCTTGTAGAGGAAGACGTTCCCAGAGGAGCGCGATTCACTGGGTAGCGCTAACGGCAAGGCAGGCTCTTTGCTGGGACTTCCTTGGCTCCTTATTTGCAGCTCTCCTTTCTTTTTTTTCCCAACTCGTACTGCAAATACTACAGACGGCTTAGCGCAGAGCACACTGACAGCTATTCCCAGGAAAGGGGCTGGAGCCAATTACTTCTCATTATGAATACCGATTCTCTTTCTGCTTTTTTGCAATTTAAAGCTGAACCATGGACCATCTCTTCTACACTAAGCAATGCCCCCACGTCCTTATAACTGACCACCTCAGTAATTAAAAAATATAAATCTAACTGGCCTAAATACTTACCTGAATTTGCAGTAATGTGATGTGCCAAATCCTGAGTCTTCTCGCTTCTTGATTGCATAATGGGAGGACCCTTCATCAGGTGCCCACATCCCCGTCTAGTGAAGTAGACATTAACCATATGTAGCTCTCACCCTTGAAAGGGCTGCTGATTTGTCCCAGGTTCCTCTCTCTCTCTAGTGCAGCCAGGCACACAGCAGCATTCACACCTCTGGCTCAATGAATAGTCTAGGGCACATGTGTCATACACAAGGCCTGCGGACCAGATCCTACCCTCCAGGCCATTTCAAGTGGTCCTCACACCTCTCCTGCAGCTGCAGCAACCCCCTTGTTTCTGCCCCTACCTTGTCTCAGCAGTCGGCAGCAGAGAGGAGAACAAAACTCCTCTGCCAGATCCTCGACTTCTCTGAGCAACCATGGAGAGGTTTATCTTTGCCCCCCTTCCCCCCGCCTCAGCAGTTAACAGCACAGAGGAGGACAGAGCTTCTCCTACAGATTCTGCACCTCTCTGTGCAGCCACAGCATCCCCTGGTCTCAGCATTCTGGCCCTCCTCCAGACCCTGCACTTTCTTAATCCCAAAGCACAAGGTAAGGGGGGGTGCACTGTGATGTAATGGTGGGGGGCTCTTGACTTCTGATGGTGGGGGGGGGCTCTTGACAACTGATGTAAGGGGGGGTGCTCTGCTTATCTAATCTTACAGGGGTTGCCTTTTTCGGAATTTATTTCTCAATAACGTGGATAGGACATAGGGATATGGGATACTCCAGAACACGGAACAGTAATAAAAGGACACTCTTCACTTTGCAGCTACTTTTCAGAACAGATCCCTTAACAATAGCTGAGGAAATGGACAGCACTGGAACACCATAAGCAATGTTCCAGGCCAGGCAAGCCTTGGTATTAGTGCACTAGGAGTTAACTGCAGCAACAGTTACCTAGATCCTGCACTCAGGTACGCACTAGTCCTTGGGTACTGCGATGCCTCCCTCCTGTGTTAGGCTGACAGTTCTTAGTGGACACTCCAGATTGGATCCTAAGTGAAATCCCCCTTCTTTAGCTTCAGTGATTTTTAGAAAATAGGCCCCCCAGCTTTTGCATGACTAGGAATTTGATGAGCTTCTTGGCACATGTCAGCCGAGCTGAGTAGGAGGGTAGCAGCAACTCCTAGAAAATATGGGGCAGCTCCAGGCTTCAAGCTATTTATGCTCACTCCCAGCCATCATCTGGGTACCCTCCCCCAGGGACAACATAAATATTCAGCTGCTGATTTGCTTCATCCAGCCCACTACATTCTATAATCCTCCAGAAAGCATGGGAAAGCAAACAAACCCACAGCCAGCGAATCCACGAACAGCCCAAACAATCATACACTGCTCCACTGATTACAGAGGAGCTCAACAAGAACTAAATTTACCTACCACCTACCTAGGAGAGTGCTTCACGTAGAGTCCATCTGTAGGGTCAGGGTCCTGAAGACTTCATCAGCAACATGATGACGTCACAGATAGATTATTTGGTTGGCCTTTGAGTGCCACAACCCTATTTGAAAATGCAAAGAGGTTTTTTTTGGCCTCAATATATAGCGGATTTTTAATGACACAAGTCTATGTATAGTTAAAACATAATGTGTCAGGAACCGTGAAATCAGACCGAGACAGAAGTACAGTTAAATCACATTTGTTTAATAATAAAAGTAAATAGAACAAACGTAGTCAAAACAAAGCCAGAGTTCAGGAACCGGAACGGATAATCAGACATGCCAAACATCAGGTTGCCGGAGATGAGCATAGTAAAACAGCAAGCAGGATCTGGAGCCAGAAGGGATGTCAGCCAAGCAAGTCTTTTAACAGGAATTCAGGAGAGCATCTCTGTGATGTTGACCAAGGCGAAGGCAGAGATCCTCTTGGCTGAACGGCTTAAGTAGGCAGGACTGACGAGCAGGATATCATCAACAGCTGAGTAACTGTGGAGAGATAGGAGCTGGCAATTAGCCGACAGCTGAGTGGCCAGCTCAGAGAAGGAAGAGCTGAGCCCAGCCCTGACATAATGTTTATTACAAAAATACACTTTTCTAAAAGACAACAAATATTTACATTAAAAAAAACATGTTCTTCAGTGCATGAATCTTTTACACCATCAATCAAATTATAGTATACAAACTTATATCCAGTTGTATGTCTGAGCAGTATGCATTTTATATGAATTTCTACGCAAGACTCAACGTGTTTCTTGGTCTTTGGTCCACTTCATCAGGAGCTTACTAGCAGAACATATGTGTACTTCACTTGATAGGATTGGGTGTGGGGAGAGTCAAACTGATATTGTATATGGGGACAAAACAAACGAGCACCAGCGCTGGAGGAACGCAACAGGTGAATCCATACAAAATTATAATGTATACGAAGAATTTAATGTTTTTTATGTTTTACATGATGATGTCACAGTAATTGGCACTGGTAGGCCCGGACTGCAGCGGTGGATTACTGGTCTTCACTCCCAGAAGAGGTGCCATATAGTTGAGTAATAAAGGGTGTAGGAGGAGATTTTTTTTTTTTTTTTTTGTAAATGGGTGGGAGTGAGGTAATTGGGAGGGGTGGGGTAGGTTGTAAATTTGTAACCTACAAGCGAATTGACAAGCTAAATAAAAGTAATTAAAATGTACCTCATTTTTATAAGGCTCTTAACCAATAAGTTTAACTGTAGACCAGTTCCATATTTGGACGTCGTGCTGCCCTGAGAACATCCCTTGTCATCTTGGTAATAATGAATGCTATTATGTAGTACAATGACTTTGTCCAAATATGGTTGTGGCCATATTAGAATATTGATGTGAGTGACCTTCGCGCTGTTTATGAACTAGAGATCTTGCACATAAATAAATAAATACAATATAATAATAAAATAGTGAATGGCTAATAAAAAGCCAACTGTGAGTGCTAAATATAGAATACAATTCTTAAAAAAGCTGCAAAATCTAATGGTGAACACAATCCCACAAATGACATAAAACAATAATGATTTTGCGCTAAAAACACCAAAAAATAAATATAATATATAAGTGTATAAAAGGAATGTAAATAAATACAATATAAATACATCCTAATATATAGTGAACTAAGTGCTAATATATAAATAATCAATAGTGATTAAAATAATATAATAAATTTGTGAATCCCATACACTTTACTTTTATCCATTATCTATTTTTATTTATTTGGTTCACCACTTGTATGGGATTCACGAATTTATTATATTATTTTAATCACTATTGATTATTTATATATTAGCACTTAGTGCACTATATATTAGGATTTATATATATTGTATTTATTTACATTCCTTTTATACACTTATATATTATATTTATTTTTTGGTGTTTTTAGCGCAGAATCATTATTGTTTTACATATTAGAATATTGACATCAGTTGGCATTCCCTTTGTTACATGTGGCTGCAGGGTGGCTGATTGAGAGGCGGTCTGCTATCATGTCACAGCTTCCTGTACGTTTAGGCCAAACTGGGTTGGGCCCGAACCATAGCTCATTATTATGTTTTGACTGCACACACAAAAAAAAAAATTTATATTTTCATGTTTCCTGAACTATAAAGAGTTTTGTGACTCTTCTCAACATCTCCTGCAAACCTTCCCCTCAGGGGAGGGCTGGGCTGGGGGGCAGAGTGGCAATTGCCCCCCAGGCCGCCCTAACTTAGGTTGAAAATGGCTGGCGCCTGCTGATATTTTTACAGCTGCGGCGGTCGGCCACTGTTGCATTCCGGGAGTTGTAGTCCACACTCAAGCTCCCAAGCAGCGCAGAGGAAACTACCACCCTCAGAGACCAGGGTGCCCGTGACTGGCTCGGGCTGTGGGGCTGGGTGCTGGCTTGCGCTGGCCGTGGCGTGCAACCTGAGCTGCCAAGTAAGAGACCCTGACACCCCCCAGCTGACCCCCACACCCCATCTACCCTGCCCCAGTGATCAGGCTGCATTGGATGGGCACTGGTCTGCATTTATGGACACTGGTGAGGTTGCATTGATGGGCACTGATGAGTCGGCATTGATGGGCAGTGATCTGGCTGCATTGAGGGGCACTGGTGAGGCTGCATTGAAAAACCAGCTGGGCATGGATGGTGAGCTGATTCGGTAGTTCAATGGGCCACTTGACTGGACTTCTCCCCCAGGCCTAAGGCTGCCAGCCCTCCCCTGCTTCCCCTACAGTTCTGTTGCTGGGTTGAGCAGAAGAAGAAAACAAAATAAGGAAAATGTATAAATGCTGAGGCCTTGTACTGCCTCTTCTAACCTTGCTGCCCTAGGCACTGGTCCACAGTTAGCATTGTGGTTAATACAGCTTTGCCATAGACAAGAAGTGACATTTTTTTGTAGACTGGATTAGGCAATGATCTTGTGTATTTAGTAGAAGCAAAAGGCCAAATTGGTTGTTTTTGGCAGATACACTACGAGGAATTGGAGCTGCTTCTGGTGTGTTATGAACTTGGCATGAAGAATAAAAGGTTACATGGGGGCCCATTTCAAAAAGCCCAAATAATAAAAATAAAAAAAGACTAAAAAAAGAAAGAAAAAACACACCCACACATTTAGGGCCAGCTTCGTTCCATCAAATTACTTAAAGGACATAGGTAAGGAACACGCAAAGAAATGGATGCAATACAGACAACTCCAAGAATATATAGCTGCCCTCAAGAAAAAAAGGTCACTAGATAGAACACCAACTGCACTGGAACTATTATTTTTACAGAACAGAAACCAATACACAATCTATCCAACGTATATAAATATCTTATTTAGAATAACAAGAAACAAGAGTTAAACGACATAAAAAACTGGGAAAAATAATTGGGCATGGTTATCCCCAGAGACAAATGGGACAAGGCAATTACACTAACACATAGGATGTCGATTTCTAATAGACATGTGCACAACAAAAAAATTCGTTTATTTTCGTTTCGTTTTTTTCGTTTCCGAAAAAAATTCGTTTATTTTCGTTTCGTTTTTTTCGTTTCCGTTGATTCGTAACGATTCGTACATTCGTAAGTCATCGGTGTTTGTATTCGTAACGATTCGTACATTCGTAAGTCGTCGGTGTTCGTATTCGTAACGATTCGTACATTCGAAAGAGTTATTTTTTTGTTGATTTCGTTTATTCGAAATTCGGACGCACTCATATTTATTCGTACATTCGTAACATTCGTAGATTCGTAATCGGAGCATAATTCATAATTTTATGTAATGTGTATGCTATTATTACATTTTAATAATTTACGAATCGAAAAAAAAAAGTTACGAATCGAAAAAAAAAAGTTACGAATCGAAAAAAAAAAAAGATACGAATGTACGAATTTTTTCGTTCAATCTATTCGAAGCACGTTAAGCAGCACCATTGTAAGGGACACGGAAAATTACCAATTCAACAAAAAAAAAAGTTACGAATGTACAAATTTTTTCGTTCATTTTCGTTGTTCCTGTTTTCGTTTTTCGGATTTTCTTCATTCGTACATTCGTTGTTTCTAATTATTTTCGGATTTTCGTTGTTTCTCGGATTCGTTCGATTCGAATGATTCGTTAATCGGAATCGTACGATTCGAACGATTCGTTCATTCGTATGAAAACGAACGAACGAAAAAAACGAATTGCACATGTCTAATTTCTAATAGGCATCAAGAAAGGAATTATAAATTACTAGTCAGATGGTATAAATGCCCGAGTGATATGCATAGAATCAATCCAGAGAATGATGACACATGTTGGAGGTGTCAGAGTTCAGTTGGTACAATGTCACATATCTGGTACTTTTGCCCAGGGGTTCAGACATTCTGGAAGAAAGTATATAAAATATACCGAGAGGTGACAGGCATTAATATGCAACCGGACGTACTGGTATCTATATTGTCAATGATACTAGGATCGATAAAAAGTATAAAAAAAGGTATATTAAAACACTTTTTAACGGCAGCAAGAACGGTCATAGCAAGGAAATGGAAAAACAGGATCAACAGATGAATGGATAGCGGAGATGAGCGAGATGCGTTCCCTTGAAGAAAGGATAACGATTGAAAAAGACTTAAAAGGCCAAATAATAGCAGTATGGCAAAAATAAGAAGAGTATAAGACATCTTCATCTTTATTATTGACAATATAAGACGATAACCCAAGTAAAATGGAAGAGAGAGGAACAAAGGAGTGGGGGGCGGGGGGGATCGGGGCCTTTTTTTTATTTTTTTTAAGAGATGTAAAAGTTGAGATTGAATGGGTATACATGAGGGTGTGGGTATGAGAATGTAAGGGAAAGATAGATGGTAAGGTTATAAAATAGCATAGCATAATAAACAAGGCTAAAATAATAGAAGTCATTGATATGTAAAATATGTATGTAATAATATAACCATGTACTATTGTTTGATAAGAAGTGTAAATGATGGTCTAGATAAAATGTAAAAAATGGTTTGTTAAATAAAGATTATAAAAAAAAAAAAAAATTACTTAAAAGCTGGATTCAGGCTTTAAAATGTAAAGGTTAGCATAATAGAACACTTTGTATTCCAATAGAACATTTCTTATAGAGATCTAAAACAGACCCAAAAAAGGGACAAATGAGAAGGAAAAAGGGTCAGAGAGATTTAGTTTCAATAAGACCCTCCAAATTAAGAAACATTTGTTACAATTTTATACTTCTTTAACCACTACAATACTGGGCACTTTCGCCCCCTTCCTTCCCAGACCAATTTTCAGCTTTCAGCGCTCTCGCACTTTCAATGACAATTGCGCGGTCATGCAATGTTGTACCCAAATGAAATTTTTATCATCTTTTTTTCACAAATAGAACTTTAGTTTGGTGGTATTTATTCACGACTCCGTTTTTTATTTTTTGCGATATAAGCGGAAAAATAGCGGAAATTTTTAAAAAAAACAATATATTCTCCTTTCTTTTTTAAAAGAAATCCAATAAAATCAAATTTTGTCATAAATTTAAGCCAAAATTTATTCTGCTACATGTTTTTAGTAAAAAAAAATTCCGTTAAGTGTATAATAATTGGTTCGCGTGATCACGGACATATGTACGCAAATGATCATGTACAGGTGTGCAGATAATCATTGGCACATGTTATTTTACTGGGACATATGTGAGGGACACGTGTTTTTATTATTTGGGGATATGTGTTTTTATTTGGGGACATGTGTTTTTTATTATTTGGGGACATGTGTGTTTTGGGGACATGTGTGGGGACATGTGTGTTTACACTGTGGGGACACTACACCGGTGATCAGTGAGTAAAAAGCTGTAAAAAAACAGCTAATACTCACTGATCACCACAGACGACTTCCGTGTGAGGAGAGGAGAGCCGATTGCGGAGGAACTGCTGTTTGCTTACATCACATGACGGCTGTGATTGGACACGGCCGTCATGTGATCAGGAGGGCCAATCACAGAGCCCTCATGCTGATCCGAGATGCGCCGTATGCTGTATACGCCGTATGCCGATGCTGATCCGCATCGGGATCGCGCCACTGCCCGGGCACGCGCGTGCGCGATCCCGCTACTTCTGATGGATGTTCAGGAACGTCCGATCAGAAGTAGACGGCTCCCACCCGGCCGTATATATACAGTGGCCGGGTGGGAAGTAGTTAAAGAATAACTACTCCCACCCCACACCACCAATAAAAAAAAATGCAATATGATGCAATTTATCCTTAGATGAGTGATTATCGCTAGGGGCTAATGCAGTCGCTAGCGATAATCATAAGAGAATTTAGTAGGCTGGTTGTACCCAAGTTGATCGATTGATCAACTTGGTACATTCAGCCTGCCCAGTAATGGTTTGAATCTCAGCCAGTTCCTGCTGAACCGGCTGAGATTCGAACCGTGTATGGCCAGCCTTAAAGTGGTTGTAAACCTAGTTACACCTTTTTTACCTACAGGTAAGCCTATAATAAGGCTTACCTGTAGGTACTGGAAATATCTCCTAAACCTAAAGGGTTTAGGAGATATTTACCATATGCGCACTGTAGAAAGGGCATGACCGCGCCGTTACTAAAGGGCCCGTGCCATGACCAGCGGCTCCCGCGCTCATGCGCAGATGTGATGGCATGTGACTCCGGCCAGTCACCGAGCCGGAGTCCATGGTCCACGGAAGGAAGAGGGGTGAAGATGGATGCGGCCACCAGCGGGGACGCAGGCTTCGTTTTCAGGTAAGTGCAACATAATGGGCCAGTATGCGATGCATACTAGCCCATTATACTATTACTTTGGGTTTACTTCCTCTTTAATCTTGCCTGAAATGCTGTGTCCTTCTGACTTCCTGTGAAATTAACTGGAAGCACAATCAATGTTATTTTTTTGTGTACATTATCAATGCCATCATCCCCCTCCTCCTTTATGCAATAGAGGCTAAAGTTGTTTGGAGTCCACCCTGCTTGGCAAACATGACTACCTCCATAGACACAATGGAGGATTACACTTAGCCACCCAGGAAAATAAAGTGTGTTATCTGTAGGATTGCCCCTTGATGACGTCACATCTGATGAAACGCGTAGAGTGGAGCTACAACGTGCGCACGTCACCATTTAGATTCGGGTATCAATACAGACAGCACTGTTATTGGTCATTTTAAAAGTAAGTGCATCATTTACTTTAATAAAGTGGTTTTAAATGATTTTACATTATTGGGGGGCACTTCCCTTTTTTGGGCCTTCCCCTGTATGTGTTTGAGGGACAGATATCTAGAAGAGATTTGTGGAAGTATACAGCCTGATTTTACATTTACCTAAGGCTTAGGGAGCTGAGCCTCTCCAGTTAACAGCCTACTGTACCTCTTCTTTCAGTTGGATGCCCCCTGGTGATGTTTTTATATTATCTTGGGGAGGAGAACTGGGTGATATGCCCATAGTGACCACTCTGGCAAAGAGGGTCATTGTCTTCTGTAAGATGCTTAATGGTGTGTTGTGAAGATTTCCGCACATGAGTCCTGCAGGAGACTCACATTTTGTTGGAGCACTTTATTCATGGACTTGTTTAAATTATTAAGTTATTTCAGGACTGTTTTTGGCACTTCAGCACTTTAAAGTTCTAAACTCAGGAGCCTCCATTCACTATATCTGGTCTCCCACAGTACACAGAACATGGAAATGCAATTATTTTAGTAAATATAAACTGCTAAATACCTTTTCTCATCAGCAGTATATAGCAGTCTTGTGACTTCTATCAGTGTCTGGTTAAAGCTTGTAGGAGGAGTTTTCATTCCACTCTGACTGTCCTATGAGGATGCAGACCCCTGACCCTCTTTCTGGACAGTGCTGATTGTCCCTGTGCTGATCGCATGCACCCTCCCAAGAAAAAAAATACTCTCTAGCAATACACACCAAACGGAGCATGTGCAGAGTGACTCCATGGGCTCTGTACTATCAGGGAATGGACTGGGGACTGTGAAAGAAGGGGAGAATTAGAGAAGACAGGATCAAACAGCCTTTTTACACAATGCAGAGGATTAACCCCTTAGGTACCACAGTGAGTATAACAAGCATGCTGTACTGCATATACAGACTGATTTTACTGTTGTGGGTTTAGTAACACTTTAAAGTGGAGGGCCACCCAAAAAAAAAAAAAAAATGCATTAATATTCTTAACCACTTTCTGACCGGACCAATTTGCAGCCAAAGGACCAGGCCCCTTTTTGCGATTCGGCACTGCGTCGCTTCAACTGACAATTGCGCGGTCGTGCGACATGGCTCCCAAACAAAATTGACGTCCTTTTTTTCCCACAAATAGAGCTTTCTTTTGGTGGTATTTGATCGCCCCTGCGGTTTTTATTTTTTGCGCTATAAACAAAAATAGAGCGACAATTTTGAAAAAAATGCATTTTTTTTTATTTTTTGCTATAATAAATATCCCCAAAAAATATATAAAAATTTTTTTTTTTCCTCAGTTTAGGCCGATACGTATTCTTCTACATATTTTTGGTAAAAAAAATCGCAATAAGCGATTATTGATCGGTTTGCGCAGAAGTTATAGCGTTTACAAGATAGGGGATAGTTTTATAGCATTTTTATTAATAATTTTTTTTTATTATTAATGGCGGAGATCTGCGATTTTTTTTGTCACTGCGACATTATGGCGGACACATCGGACATTTTTGACACATTTTTGGGACCATTGTCATTTTTACAGCAATTAATGCATTTAAATGCATTGATTTCTGTATAAATGACACTGGCAGTGAAGGGGTTAACCACAAGAGGGCAGTGTAATGGTTAAGTATGCCTAGGGGTGTGTTTTTTACTGTGGGGGGGGCGTGGCTGTCAGCTAGTGAATGCTGATCTCTGCTCCAATCACAGGGAGCAGAGATCGGCGTCACTAGTTGCTAGGCAGAACGGGGAGATGCTGTTTATCTCAGCATCTCCCCGTTCAGCCGCCCCGTGAGACGATCGCGGGGGTCCCCGCGGCGATCGAGTCCGCGGGGACCGCGATCGGACTCACGGGGGTCCCGATGGCACGGACAGGCTAAAGGAGGGACGTATATATACGCCCTCCTGCCTGTACGTGCCATTCTGTCGACGTATATCGTCGTGCGCCGGTCGGCAAGTGGTTAAAAAAATTAAAATAAATAAATAAATTAAAAAAATGCTGTTGCTAGGTAGTCTTCCTAATCTGCCTCTTCCTATTCCGCGGCGCTTCCTCCTCTTCAGTGAGCGGCCCCGTTGCCTTCTGGGACATGTGTGTGTCCCAGAAAACAACTGGGTCATTTACAAAGTGCTGCGCGACTCGCGCATGCGCAGTAGGAAACGGGCAGTGAAGCCGCAAGGCTCCACTGCTTGTTTCCCTTAGTTAAGATGGAGGCGCCGATGAACGGATCGGCCTCGGGGCGGCCGACATTGCGGGCTTGGTGGACAGGTAAGTGTCCTTATTAAAAGTCAGCAGCTACAGTGTTTGTAGCTGCTGATTTTTTAAAAAAAAAATTGCGGCCAGAACGCCCCTTTAAGTTCTCTTTTGCACACAGATTGATTTGCACAATTGCAGAGCAATTGTTCATATTTTTGCACAGAAGCACTTTATGCAACCTATGCTTTAGTTCTTTTTTTAAATCACATATTTTTGTCTGTTAGTATTAGCGCCGCACTTTATATATTTTATTAACCTCCCTGGCGGTATGATTATGTCAGGAATTTTGTACCAAAAGCGGTACAATTATTTTGCATGGAAATTTGGCATTTTATATTGTAGGCATGCAATTCTTATGAATAACTCACTTAAATCTGTCCAAACCAGAGTCTAGTAGACATCCCGGGTATGATAAAGTTTGAAACACAAAATCATAAATTATAATATAATAAATAACTATAAAAATTATTCAATAATGTAATCAAATCAAAAACACAGAAATGTTCTCAGTTGCAGAATTGTCGCTGTCATTAATCTTAGAATTACCAAGTTTCAATAAAAGGACAAAAGCACAAAAAAAAAAAAAAAAAGCTGCAGCCACCACTGGTTACATTTATGGGTTAATTCCCTCTAGCATTCTTTAGAATTGTTTCAATATATCTCTTCTTACAAAGACATATGTGTTTCCTATGCTCCCCAGCTCCATCTAGTGGCCACAATACAGCATTTTACTGCCGCCCATAATAAAAGAACATTCATTTAAAGCGGGAGTAAACCCTCTGACGTTTTTTTTTTTTTCAGACCTGCAAGGGAAAAGGCATAATGAGCTAGAATGCACCACATACTAGCTCATTATGAAATACTTACCTTAGAACGAGGCCCCCGACATCTCGCCCGATCCACGCCGAGGGAGCTGACATGTTACCTCGGCGTGTCTTCCGGGTATCGCGGCTCCGCCGCTGTGAGTGACCGGAGCCGCGATATCGTCACTCCCGCGCATGCGCACGGGAGATTTCCTCCCGGCAGGGTCTGGCGTCTGCCGGGCTTTTAGCCGAGAATCCCCTGTGCAAGGGGAATATCTCCTAAACCATACAGGTTTAGGAGATTTTTTTTTTACCAACAGGTAAGCCTTATTATAGGCTTACATGTAGGTAAAAGTTAGAAAAATAACTATGCAACCGCTTTAAAAGAGAAAATAGCCGAAAGAACATTCAGTTTTGCCCAATTCGCACAGGACGATAGTACCTGCAGGTTTGTTAGACAAATGGCATTTAAACCTTTTACACTAAATAGTTATTGGGTGAGTTAAAGTGGACCTTCAGTCATTTTTTCAACTTTCCATTTATTAAATCTTCTGCCCTTGTTGTTTTAACTTTGGAAAGTAATGCCGGCCATACACGGTTCGAATTTCGAAATAATTTTCTTTCGAAAATCGTATCTAAGAATTTTCGTATGAATTTCGCACCATTAGTGGGCTGCAGCAACAGCCGATTTTCGTTCGGAAATCAAATTTGAGGAATCGGACATGTTGGAAATTTTTTGAAAAACGACCGATTTTCTAATCAATGATGGGAGAATTGTGCGAGAAATGTAATAAGAAAAGAAAATTTACGGAGATAAAAGAAGATTCCGGGCCAAGAAAATTATTTTCTGTAGCAACATGAGGTGAAATTGAAGGCTTGGTCGGCCGAATTTCGAAAATCAATGGTGGCACAATCGGATCACAAGAAAAAACAAACTTTCTGATTTTGAAAAGAAAATTTGTTCAAAATTCGACCATGTATGGCCTGCATAAAAAAAAAAAAAAAAATTCTGCCAGTAAATACCTTATACAGCCCACTTCCTGTTTCTTGTCTGGTCATTAGCCTAGGCTTATGACATCATGCACAGCTCTCTCTCTCTAACTCTCGTGAGAGTTTGCCAGGAAGGGAGGGGGAATGAGTCATAAGAGGGCCAATGAGAGCTGCAGAGCTGGAGGTGTGTTTCTGTGTAAATCCGGAAGTCAACAGGCAGCAGCTTCAGTTGCCCACAGTTAAAATGGATGCAACCAGACTTAATGGAGGGTGATTTCGGCAGCATATTTAGCAAGTACAGAATCACAGTATATATTAATAATATGCAAAGTGGTTGGAGGAAAACTTCAGAATGGCAAATATGTTTTTATTACAAATTATGTGAGCAGACTGCAGTTCCTCTTTAATTTGCCAGTTTTATTCCTGACCGGAGTTCTCCCTTAATGAGGTTCAATGTCTTTCTGTCTGGAAATGGATCTGGTACGTTCCTGTTTATGAATACAGAAAGATGGTCATAGTCCAGCACAGATACAACAAAAAATAGATTTCCTGTTTGCCGCTTATGCAAATGTGATTCTCCTGCCTGAATCTGTCCCTTATTTCTATTTAACTTAACAAGTTGTGCTAAGCCGGCTCATAAATTACACTGAATGGGGATTTTATAGCAAGCGTTGTATGAATGCTGAAGCTGTGTTGTGATATTTAATTGCAGATGGGTAGTGGAAGTTCACCAGAGCCATCTCTATATCTATTAATGCCCTGCTGCTGCATACTTATACATTATCAAAGCTGCTAATATTCCAGGTCACATAAGGTCTATCGCCTACCGTGTCAGCAAATGCTAATAGCTTGTTTTGCTGCGTTTTGTGGATGGCCGTATAGAGTGTACATTTGTCGCGGTGGCGGTAGAGGTGTGGTCCGAGCCGTAAACCCTCAAACAGGAGAGAAAAACAACACGAGGACATCAGGAGTTCAGAAAAAACAAAATAATACTTCACAGGCCCGCTTACACTATTGCATTGTGGTAATGCATGGTAATGTAACACATGGCAGTGCCCATTACATGTCTTGCTGCATTGGGGTGCCTATAAAATAAAGTAGGCCATGTCTGTTTTTTTGACTTGAGTGTGTTAGAAGACCATTATTTTGAATAAACTTTTATGAGCTTTAACATGGAAAGTCGAATCCTTTTTAACCACTTCAGCCCCGGAAGGATTTACCCTCTTCCTGACCAGAGCACTTGTTGCGATTCCGCACTGCGTGACTTTAACTGACAGCTGCGTGTTCGTGCGACGTTGCACCCAAAAAAAAAATTTTTTCCCACAAATAGAGCTTTCTTTTGCTGGTATTTGATCACCTCTGCGGTTTTTATTTTTTAAGCTATAAACAAAAAAAGCGTAAATTTTGAAAAAATATATATTTTTTTTACTTTTTGCTATAATAAATATCATCAGTTTAATCATCTCAGTTTAACCGCTTAACTAGTAGCCGACCGCCCACTGTCAAAAGGCGGCGGAGCGGTGCGGCTCTTGTGGCGGCTGCCGTCATATGACGGCGCTAGCATTTTGGCCACTAGGGGGCGCGGGAGGCGCGCGCGCGTGCCCGCCGCGTCGCTGGGGACCCGATGCGCGTGCCCGGCGGCCGCGATGGCCGACGGGCGCCCGCGATTGCCCAGTAACTGAGCAGGACGTGGATCTGTGTATGTAAACACACAGATCCACGTCCTGTCACTGGAGAGGAGACCGATGGTGTGTCCCTTGTACATAGGGACACCGATCGGTCCCCTCCCCCAGTCAGTCCCCTCCCCCCACAGTTAGAATCACTAACATAGGGAACATATTAACCCCTGCAGCGCCCCCTAGTGTTAACCCCTTCCCTGCCAGTCACATTTATACAGTAATCAATGCATTTTTATAGCACGGATCGCTGTATAAATGTGAATGGTCCCAAAAATGTGTCAAAAGTGTCCGATATGTTCGCCTCAATGTCGCAGTCACGATAAAAATCGCAGATCGCCCCCATTACTAGTAAAAAAAAAAATAATAATAAAAATGTCATAAATCTATCCCTTATTTTGTAGATGCTATAACTTTTGCGCAAACCAATCAATATCCGCTTATTGCGATTTTTTTTTACCAAAAATATGTAGAACAATACGTATCGGCTTAAACTGAGGAAAAAATTTGTTAAAAAAAAAATAAAAAAATTGGATATTTTTTAGAATAAAAAGTAAAAAATATTATGTTTTTTCAAACTTGTCCCTCTTCTTTTCTTTATAGCGCAAGAAATAAAAACCGCAGAGGTGATCAAATACCACCAAAATAAAGCTCTATCTGTGGGGAAAAAATGATAAAAATTTTATTTGGGTGCAGCGTTACATGACGTCATTGTCATTCAAAATGCGACAGCGCTGAAAGCTGAAAAATGGCTTGGTCAGGAAGGAGGTGTTCGTGCCTGGTAGGCAAGTGGTTAAGGACTGCCTCCTGCACATATACATCGGCAGAATGGCACGGCTGGGGGCATCAACGTACAATTACGTTGTCTTTTAAGAGCCCAGCCGGCGCACTCGCGATCCGGTTCTGAGCTCCCTGACCGCGGCCGCGGGACCAGCGGACCCGATCGCCACTGGTGTCCCGCGATTGGGTCACAGAGCTGAAGAACGGGGAGAGGTCTGTGTAAACAAACCTCTCCCCGTGCTTCCTAGTGACACTGTCACTGATCGTCTGTTCCCTGTCATAGGGAAAGACGATCAGTGATATCACATGCCAAGCCACGCCCCCCCTACAGTAAGAAAACACACACAGGGCTCACTTAACCCCTCCCCGCCCCCTAGCGGTTAACTCCTTCACTGCCAGTGTCATTTACACAGGAATCAGTGCATTTAAATAGCACCGATTGCTGTATAAATGACAATGGTCCCAAAAATGTGTCAAAAATGTCCGATGTGTCCGCCATAATGTCGCAGTCACAATAAAAATCGCTGATCGCCGCCATTACTAGTAAAAAAAAATAAATAATTAAAATGCTATAAAACTATCCCCTATAAACGCTATAACTTTTGCGCAAACCAATCAATAATCGCTAATTGCGATCTTTTTTACCAAAAATATGTAGAATACGTATCGGCCTAAACTGGGGAAACCTTTCCAATCAATACCACTAATTAGTTACTTGATTGTTGTACTCACTGCACTATACCCCTGCGCGGGTAAACATTTGTCAAGATGTTATTCTTTTTACAATAAAAAATTATTGTACCAGAAAGAAATTAAGTCTTTAACCACTTCCAGCCCAACCATGTCATATGACATCAATGACTTTGAGTGGGGATATCTGAATGAGGTCTACAGCTACAGGCATCATTCAGACATCACCTTTTACAGCTGATGATTCTGTGCACCGTAAGAACAATCATTGCAGCAGTTCAGCCGCTTGATCTTTCTTACAGGTGGTGGGAAGGGACAACCCCCCCCCTCTCGCTGCCCCCCCAGTGCTTATTTGGGCTTGCCCGTACGATCAGCAAACCGGAGAAAGAATCATGTTGATCATAGAGATTTCCAGTGACCAGATGGTCCCCAGTCATCTCTATGACTTTTGGAGGCACGGACACAACGTTATGAAGTCACGTCCGGCCGGCGGAAGTAAACAAAGCCAAGAATTTGGCTGGAAAGAAAGAGATCATACATTATTATTTTTTTGGATCTTAATCTTTCCAGCCCGGAGGAGCTGCCCAGGGCGCCCGGCTGCTGGTGTTCCTACTCTCTTCTCTCTGTAGCAAGCAACTAAGTCTAAGCATCAGCAGGCAGCTGCCTCTCCGTTCGCACATAGTGTCAGGGGCACAGCGGCTGCAGAGGACTGTGTCTGTGTCCTGACCCCCGAATGAATGGAAGCAAGCAAACATTCATTGATGGGCACTGGTAGGCTGCATTGATGGGTGCTGATAGGCTGCATTGATGGGTGCTGGTAGGCTGCATTGATGGGTGCTGGTAGGCTGTATTGATGGGTGCTGGTAGGCTGCATTGATGGGTGCTGGTAGGCTGCATTTGATGGGCGCTGGTGAGGCTGCATTTAAAGGGCGCTGGTGAGGCTGCATTGATGGGTGCTGGTGAGGCTGCATTGATAGGCAAGGATGAGGCTGCATTGATGGGTGCTGGTAGGCTGCATTGATGGGTGCTGGTAGGCTGCATTTGATGGGCGCTGGTGAGGCTGCATTTAAAGGGCGCTGGTGAGGCTGCATTGATGGGCGCTGGTGAGGCTGCATTGATAGGCAAGGTGAGGCTGCATTGAGGGGCGCTGGGAAGGCTGCATTGATGGGCGCTGGTAGGCTGCATTGATGGGCGCTGGTAGGCTGCATTTGATGGGCGCTAAAAAGGTGGGGTATACATTAGCAAGTCAAGGGTGGAGTCAAGGGGGGCAGCAAAATGAGGTTTCATCTAGGGTGTCAAAAATCCTTGCACCAGCCCTGTATAGACCCCACATCTCTCCATAAAGAGGACCTGTCACGCACTATTTCTATTACTAGGGATGTTTACGTTCCTTGTAATAGGAATAAAAGTGAAAAAAAAAATGACTTTAAAGAGAAAATGTAAAAATTTAAGTAAAATAAACAATAAAAAATTTTTAAAGTGCCCCCGTCCCCGTGTGCTCGCACACAGAAGCGAACGCACATGTAAGTCGCGCCCGCATATGTAAATGGCGTTCTAATCACACATGTAAGGTATCGCCGCGTCCGTTAGAGCAAGAGAAACAATTCTAGCATTAGACCTCCTCTGTAACTCTAAACTGGTAACCTGTAAAAAAAATGTAAAGCATCAACTATGGAGATTTTTAATTACCAAGGTTTGGCGCCATTCCACAAGTGTGCGCAATTTTAAAGCGTGACATGTTAGGTATCTATTTACTCGGCGTAACATCATCTTTCACATTATACAAAAAAATTTGGCTAGCTTTATGTTTTGTTATTTTTTAATTTCACATTTGAAAAATTGCTGCGCAAGTACAGCGTGACATAAAAAGCTGCCACGGCCTCTATTTTATTCCCTAGGGTCTCTGCTAAAAAAAAAAACATATATAATGTTTGGGGGTTCTGAGTAATTGTCTAGCAAATAAAATGATGATTTTTCCATGTAGGAGAGGAGTGCCAGGATAGGCCCGCTATGGAAGTGGTTAAACTCCCATTCCTTTAATTTTTATATCTGAAAGGTCCTGCCTTCCATTTATTTATTTCCAGAATATAAAACCTATAGATGTATCGGGTCATGCCTAGCTGCCTTCCAGAATAAGAGATTTGTTTAGAACGGTGCCCGGGTGTGCCATGTCAAAACACATGCAATGTTTTGTGGTATAGAAGATCAAGCGTGGGATGTTTAATGAGCCAATTAGTGGAATCAGAACTATCACCTCCGACGTCGTTTGTTATTTTATTTCCTGGCTTTGTGACATTAATTGGAGAAGCTTTGATGAAAATTATAAGGGAGGGAGGTCAGGAATATTTGAAATGATTAAGGGGGGAATATGAAATGCTTTTGTATATATTTTCATTATATGTTATGTTCAGGCCAAAAAAAAAAAAAAAAATGAAATTGTTTACAGACAGCTGAATATAAGCCTACATGTGATTTGAACAGCATGCGGAAATTGATCTCCTGCTATTCAGGTTTAGGTATAAAACACAAACACAGATCCTAATAAATCTGAGGAGGAAAAAGGAGTTTATGATCATGGATGGAAACTTCTCAATTGTAAGTGGATTGGGTTAAACACAGAGGTGCCATGCTATGGCAGCACCATATGTAGGAAGGTAGTAGGTGACTAAACAGTCTTTAACCACTTCAATACCGGGCACTTATACACCTTCCTGCCCAGGCCAATTTTCAGCTTTCAGCGCTGTCGCAATTTGAATGACAATTGCGCGGTCATACAACACTGTACCCAAACACATTTTTTATAATTTTGTTCCCACAAATAGAGCTTTCTTTTGGTGGTATTTGATCACCTCTGCAATTTTTATTTTTTGCGCAACAAATAAAAAAAAACTGAAAATTTCGAAAAAAAAACACGTTTTTTTAAGTATGTTTTCTTCTTCATTGATGGGCACCGATTAGGTGGCACTAATGAGGTGGCACTGATGAGGTGGCACCTATGGGCACTGATGATGGGCACTGATAAGTGGCACTGATAGGTGGCACTGATGGGCACTGGTATGCAGCACTGATGGGCACTCGTAGGCGGCACTGATGGGTACATATGGGTGGCACGGATGGGTACTTATGGATGGCACTGATGGGTACTTATGGATGGCACTGATAGGTGGCACGGATGGGCACTGATGGACACTGATGGGTGGCACTGATGACACTGATGGCTGGCATTGCTGGGCATCCCTGTTTTGTAAATTGCCACAGAGGTGCCAGTCATTTTTGGGCACTGATTGGCATATTTTGGGCATATTTTTTACATGTGGATGGCCATGGGGATGTACCTGGCCATCCACATGCTGGGGGCTTCCCTGGTGGTCTAGTGTGGGCATCTTAGGGGGGGCTGCACTGATAAACAATCAGCGCACACACCCCCCCCCCCCCTGTCAGGAGAGCCGCCAATCAGCTCTCCTCTACTCGCGTCTGTCAGACGCGAGGGAGGAAAAGCCGATCAACGGCTCTTCCTGTCAACATCGTGATAAGCCGTGATTGGACATGGCTGATCACGTGGTAAAGAGCCTCCGCCGGAGGCTCTTTTCCGAGATCGGTGTAGCGGTGTGTCAGACTGACAGACTGCACCACCGATTGCTGTGATGTGGGCCCCCCAGGGGCACACATCGGCCGTTATCCTGCAGGGCATCATATGACGCCCAGTCAGGAGAACTGAACCACCGCCTGGCCGTCATTCTGCTATAGGCCAGGCGGGAAGTGGTTAAAGTGGTTGTAAACCTCAGACATAAAATATGAACAGAGCACATCCTTCTATAGTGTGTACCTGTTACAATTAAGAGCACCAAGTGTCATTTCTATCTGCTGCTTCATTCCTCTGCTATCAGCATGAATCACTTCTGACAAGTTTTCCTGACACCAAGAGAAAAATGGTGACAGGGAAGGGAGCTCCAGAAGAGTGACAGCCTCAGCCCTGTTCCTGTGCGCTGTGTGAAGGGGGGGTGTGTCCTATCCCTCCAATCAGCTCACAGAGCTCTGCGGTGTGTAACTTCAGCTCTCTGTTCCCTTTTTTCTGACAGCTCAGACAAGTTTTATAAATTCTGGACTTTGAACGGCGGTAGAGAAGAGAATGTTGCAGATAAATAGGTACAAATCATGTAGGAGGAATTGTTTCATCTTCTTGTATCATCTGAGGCCAGTCACTTCACTGGGTATATGTAAGGGTTTACAATCACTTTAAATAAGATTAGGTGTCAAAAGATACACTATATTACCTAAAGTATTGGGACGCCTGCCTTTACACACACATGAACTTTAATGACATCCCACTCTTAAGCCCCATACACACGGTCGGACTTTTTCATGGATTCTGTCCGATCGGACAATGTTGTTGAAAAATCAGACCGTGTGTATGCACCATCGGACAGTGTTCGTCAGTTTGTCCGACGGACAAAGTCTTATCTCCTGCTGGAAAGATTTGCCGTCAACCCGGTCCGATCACACCAAACCCGATCGTGTGTACGGTTGTCCGACCGGACAAAGTGCTACGCATGCTCAGATAACATTACAAGACCAAAGCTATTGGCTACTAGCCTCTACGTAGTCCCGTCGTAGGCAACAAACGTCACCACGTTCAGAATGATCGGATTTTCCGACAACTTTGTCCGACCGTGTGTACGCAAAACCAACATCGGACAAAGTACGACGGACATGATCCGACGGACCTGGTCCGCGGATTGTCCGACCGTGTGTACGGGGCTTTAGTCCGTTGGGTTCAATATTGAGTTGGCCCACCCTTTGCAGCTATAACAGCTTCAACTCTTCTGGGAAGGCTGTGCACAAGGTTTAGGAGTGTCTATGGGAATGTTTGACCATTCTTCCAGAAGCACATTTGTGAGGTCAGGCACTGATGCTGGACGAGAAGGCCTGGCTCGCAGTTTCCGCTTAAATTCCTCCCAAAGGTGTTCTATCAGGTTGAGAGCTGAAGGATAATATACAGGTGCATCTCATAAAATTAGAATATCATCAAAATTTTAATTTATTTCTGTTATTCAATTCAAAAAGTAAATCTCATATATTTTATATAGATGCGTTACTATTTCTTTCTTCTAATTTTGATGATTATGGCTTACAGCTAGTGAAAACCCAAGATGGGGTATCTCAGAAAATGTGAATATTACAAAAGACCAGTAAAAAAAAAAAAAAAAAAAATGTTTTTTTAATACAGAAATGTTGGCTTACTGAAAAGTATGTCCATGTACAGTATCGGATGTACTCAAAACTTGGTCGCGGCTCCTTTTGCATGAATTACTACATCAATGCGGTGTGGCATGGAGGTGATCAGCCTGTGGCACTGCTGATGTGTTATGGAAATACAGGTTGCTTTGAGCCTTCAGCTCGCCTGCATTGTTGGGTCTGATGTCTCTCATCTTCCTCTTGACAATACCCCACAGATTCTCTATAGGGTTTAGGTCAGGCGAGTTTGCTGGTCAATCAAGCACAGTAAAACCATGATCATTAAGACCCCTTTCACACCAAGGGCGTTTTGCAGGCGCTATAGCATTAGAAATAGCACCTGCAATCCGCCCTAAAACAGCTGCACCATTGTCTCCAGTGTGAAAGCCGGAGACGTCAGGAAAAGTCCTGCCAGCAGCTTCTTTGGAGCGGTGAAGGAGCGGTGTGTTTACCGCTCGTTTACCGCTCCTCCACCGCTCCTCCACCGCTGCTCCCCATTGAAATCAATGGGGCATCGCTTTAATACTGCCGGCAAAACGCCGCTATTGCAGCGTATTGCCGGGGGTTTTAACCCTTTCTAGACTGCTAGCGGGGGGTAAAAGCGCCCCGCTAGCGGCCGAAATGCGCAGCAAATCCGATGGTAAAACGCAGCTAAAAAAGGTGTGAAAGGGGTCTAAATTAGGTATTGGTACTTTTGACAGTGTGGGTAGGTCCTAAGTCCTGCTGGAAAATTAAATAAAGCTGGTCAGCAGAGGGAAGCATGAAGTGCTCTAGAATTTCCTGGTAGAGGGCTGTGCTGACTTTGCCTATATAAAAACACAGTGGACCAACACCAGCAGATGACATGGCTCCCCAAATCATCACTGACCAGTGGTGGCCGTTGGAATTTTTTTTGGGGGGGGCGGCAAACAGTATGCTATGCATGAATCTATCCATTGCATATAGGGGGTGGCCTGGAGAGGGAGGGCGGCCCCTGGGCACCCCTAATGGACAGGCCGCCACTGTCACTGACTGTGGAAACTTCACACTGGACCTCATGCAACTTGGATTCTGTTCCTCTTCACTCTTCCTCCAGACTTTGGGACCTTGATTTCCAAATGGAATGCAAAATTTCCCACAGTCAGTGATGATTTGGGGAGCCATGTCATCCGTTGGTGTCCACTGTGTTTAATCAAGGCCAAAGTCAGCGCAGCCTTCTACCAGGAAATTGTAGAGCACTTCATGCTTCCCTCTGGTGACCACCTTTATGGAGATGCTGATTTCATTTTACAGCAGGACTTGGCACCTTCCCACACTGCCAAAAGTACCAACACCTGGTTTAACCACTAGCCACCCCTCCACTGTCATATGACGGCGGGACGAGGCAGCTCTTGTTCTGGGCCGCCATCATATGACGTAATGCCCTCTCGGGCCACTAGGGGGGGTGGGCACACCGTGTCACTGGGCACCCGGTGCGCGTTATGTCCGCCGGGCACCCGTGATTGCCCAGTAACTGGACAGGACCGTGGATCTGTGTGTGTAAACACACAGATCCACATCCTGTCAGAGGAGAGGAGACAGATAGTGTGTCCCTTGTACATATGGACATCGATCGGTCACCTCCCTCCGTCAATCCCCTCCCCCCACAGTTAGAATCACTCCCAGGACACACATTTAACCCCCTCGATCCCCCCCTAGTGTTAACCCCTTCCCTGCCAGTCACATTTACACAGTAATCAATGCTTTTTCATAGCACGGATCGCTGTCTAAATGTGAATGGTCCCAAAAATGTGTCAAAAGTGTCCGATATGTCCGCCGCAATATCGCAGTCGTGATAAAAATCGCAGATCGCCGCCATTACTAGTAAAAAAAATAAAAATGCTATAAATCTATTCCCTATTTTGTAGACGCTAGAACTTTTGCGCAAACCAATCAATATACGCTTATTGCGATTTTTTTTGCCAAAAATATGCAGAAGTATACATATCGGCCTAAACTGAGGAAAAAATGTGTTTAAAAAAAAAATTGGATGTTTATTATAGCAAAAAGTTAAAAATATTGTGTTTTTTCAAACTTGTCCCTCTTCTTTTGTTTATAGTGCAAGAAATAAAAACCGCAGAGGTGATCAAATACCACCAAAAGAAAGCTCTATTTGTAGGGAAAAAATGATAAAAATGTCATTTGGGTACAGCATTGCATGACCGCGCAATTGTCATTCAAAATGCGACAGACACAATGGCTTGGGCAGGAAGGGGGTGTTCGTGCCTGGTAGGCAAGTGGTTAATGATCACGGTATCACTGTGCTTATTGGCCAGCAAACTTGTCTGACCTAAACCCCATAGAGAATCTGTGGGGATTTGTCAAGAGGAAGATGAGAGACACCAGACCCAACAATGCAGGCGAGCTGAAGGCTCAAAGCAACCTAGACTTCCATAACACACCAGCAGTGCCACAGGCTGATTGCCTCCATGCCACATTGATGCAGTAATTCATGCCAAAGGAGTCCCAAACAAGTACTGAGCACATACTATACTGTAAATGGACATACTTTTCAGTAAGCCAACATTTCTGTATTAAAAATCCTTGGTCTTATGTAATATTCAAATTTTCTGAGATACAGAATTTTGGGTCTTTACTAGCTGTAAGCCATACTCATCAAAAGAAAGAAATCCTTTAAATATATCACTATACAATTACTGAAAATAAATAAACTTTTTTATGATATACTCATTTTATGAGATGCACCTGTGTGTATATATATTAATATTTATATATATATATATATATATATACATTATTTATTTATATATATATATATATATATATATATATATATATATATATATATATATATGTATTATTTATATATATATATATATACTGTATGTATATATATATATATATATATATATATATATATATATATATATATATTTATTTATTTTATTATGTGGCAGTTTTAACTTTATAATAAAAAATAAATAAAATAGGAGATATCTATTAACATTTACCACCAAATGAAGGCTCAATTTGTCAAAAAAAAAAGCGCGGTATAATTCACCTGATACACTAAGTAGATGTAATGATATGCACAGTTTTCCTAACAGGTGTTAAGATTTGTTTTACCTTTGTCATGAAGGGTTAATGAATACAGCGGCATATTAATTAATGTATTTTATATCTGTATGCTTTAAAAAAAAAATTAAATAGTACTTCACCAGGCCTGTTGAGTCATAGACACTTGCAGTATGGGCTGAAAATATCTGTTAATACTGGTAGGTTCATTGAGAGCCCCGTTCTCAACAGTCCACTGTGTATTAGGGGAAAGCTTGGCCCCGCCATATGTACGGAGCCTTGTAGGTGGTAGAGGGCCGACAAAAGTAATAGTGTATCTTCCAGCTATTTATTTAGCTAAAGAACCGTGTCTATTTATTTAGGGCGAGTGAGTAAGGATGCATTCGCGAAGTGATGAAAGCCATTCCTGAAAAGCAGTACTGTATTAACAAAAAGTTTTATTCTTTATTTATTTATTTTTTTACAAGTCCTTTTTGTTTTGTTTTTACATTTTTTTTATTTTTTTCACTAAAACAAGTTAAATAGACAGATATCATGAAAAATTTCCAGAAACCTATTTGACAATCCACAGGCAACTTCCGTCTTTAAGACACGACGGCGAGCGAGGCGAGAAAAAAAAAAAGTTGCGTCTGTTCGGGTTTCAAAGCGGAGATACGTCTGTAATAGACTCAAAATAAACATTTTATTCCAAAACCGATCGCTTTCAAAAGCGGGGCCACAGTCAGCGTTCTGTTCATATTTTACGTCCTCGTTGACAGACATTTTTCGCCCTCCTCACCGCCCCCCCCCTTTTCCCACCAGTCCTCCCAAAAAAAAAAAGTTGACAGACATTAAGTAACGGGGCTAATAGAGCCGCCAGAGAAGCGTGGGGATTAGCACATGAACGCGGGCCAAGAGATGTTTTTCTGCCTGGGTATAATATCCTCTTTTAGGGAGTGCCCCCCCCCTGTGTTGGTACCCAAAACCAGATGCTTTTATCTGGCCCAAAAAAGACAATATTTTCTGCAGCCAATCGTAGCGGGCCCAGCAGCTCCTAAAGTAAACATACCATTGTATTAAAATATTTGTCATTAAAGGAGAAGTACAGCCATAGCTAGCTTGGCTGTACTCCCCCCCTATGGATCACAGGAATGCAGTTTGTTCTGCGCCAGAGAAGCGTGGGGATTAGCACATGAACGCGGGCCAAGAGAATGTTTTTCTGCCTGGGTATAATATCCTCTTTTAGGACAGACGTTGGAGGGATAGTGCGAGCTCACACAAGATTAATGTGATACTAGTATGCTGCGTACACACGACCGGTTTTCCCGTCGGAATAAACTCTGAAGGATTTTCCGACTGAATTCCACTCAATTTTTGGTCTGTCGGAACAGCATACAGACGGGCGTTTTTTCCGATAGGAATTTGTTCCGTCGGAAAAATATAGAATATGTTCTCTATCTAATGCCTCGTACACACGAAGGGACTATCCCGCGGGATTGTCCGCTGGACTCGAGTCCGCCGGACAATCCCCTCGTGTGTGGACTAGGTTTTAAGTTTTGTTTTAAAATTATCCGCTGGATTTGGCAGTCCGGCGGACAATCCCACCGTTAGTATGCTAGTCCGCCGGACTTTTGGAAATGAGCGGACTTGCCGATCATCGGAAAGTCCGTTCATTTAGCACGTGACTTCAGGTAGACGGAGCTAGCGAAGGCAGTGAATGCCGCATCCTCCGGGACTGTGACATCACAAGGGGGTGGGGTCACAATGTGACATGAGCATGTGACCCTGTCCCCTTGTCCCTATATAACTCCCAGCACAGCGCGGCTCTGGCATTCCGGCCAGAGCGTGCGACGGGTCAACATCGGAAGAAGAAGAACAAGAACAAGAAGGCGGCGGCGGCGCAGAAAACGACGACAGCGGCAAGAACAGAAGAGACCCCGGAAGACCCTGGAAGACCCCCGAAGGCGGATCGAGACCCCCAGACGACGGCGTCGACGACGAAGAAGGTAGCCGGTGTTCTATCAAGTGTCCGGCTGTCACTAGGGTTCCGAAGTGTACTGCGCATGCGCAGCGCATGCGCAGTACGGAGCATGAAGATTTTCGGAAGATGAACGGCGCCTGCGCCGTGAGTCGAGGTGAAGCCCCCACCATCCAAGCGGACATAGGGTTAGTCAAACTTAGAGGGCACCTCGCGGGCTCGCTTCGCTCGCCACGCTTCGGGCACGGCCTCGCTGCGCTCGGCTCTTTTATATTCTAACTCTATGTCCACTTGGATGGTGGGGCTTGAAAGTGGAATCACGGCGCAGGCGCCGTTCATCCTCTGCAATTTTCGGAATCAGGGTGTCCTGTGTACTGCGCATGTGTAGTACACAGCGGACACTTGGTGATGGGGGACGGCTAATGATACAACACCGGCCTCCTCTGCTCGGTAAAAGAGCTAGGTAAATAGCGGAGGAGTCCGGCGAGAAGACCCCCCAAGACGGAAGAAGACTCCCGGAGCAGTGCAATAAAAAATTTTTTTTAAATTGTGTGTTTTTTTTATTTACACTTTACACCTTAGGTGAATGGGTAGGGGTACATCGTACCCCATACTCATTCACATAGGGTGGGGGGCCGGGATCTGGGGGCCCCCTTATTAAAGGGGGCTCCCGGATTCCAATAAGCCCCCACCCGCAGACCCCGACAACCAACGGCCAGGGTTGTTAGGAAGAGGCCCTTGTCCTCATCAACATGGGGACAAGGTGCTTTGGGTGGGGGGGCAGCACGGCCCCCCTCTCCCCAGGGCACCCCCATGTTGAGGGCACGCGGCCTGGTATGGCTCAGGAGGGGGGGGCGCTCGCTCGTCCCCACCCCTTTCCTGGCCTGCCAGGCTGCGTGCTCGGATAAGGGTCTGAGATGGATTTGGGTGGGACCCCCACGCCGTTTTTTCGGCATGGGGATTCCCTTTAAATCCATGCCAGGTGACGGGGCTAGCGCGGCGGCATTCACTGCCTTTGCTAGCCCCGTCTACCTGCAGTTACGTTCTAAATGAACGAACTGCTCCGTGTGTGGGCAAGTCCGTTCATTTTCGAAAGTCCCGCAGACTTTTTCCCGCGGATTGTCCGCCGGAGAAGTCCAGCCGTGTGTGGGCAAGTCACACGCTCGGAAAGTCTGGCGAAGCCCCGCTGGAAAGTCCGGCGGATTGTCCGCTGGACTAGGTCCGGCGGACAAAGTCCGAACGTGTGTACGCGGGATAAGTCTATCTGAATTTTCGACGTAAAAAGTCAGATGGGGCATACACACGGTCGGAATATACGATGAACAGCTCCCGTCTGACTTTTTCTGTTGGAAATTCCAACCGCGTGTACGTGGCATTACAGGGTTTTTTTTTGTTCTGAGATATCAACCTTTTAAACAAAATTTGCATGAAAATTCGAATGTAATTTGAAATTTTTCTGCTTGCATTTAATATTTGATTTTGGAATGAAAGGTCTTTACCGAATGAAAACTGCATATACTGCATATACTGTTAGAAATTAGTTCAAGAAAAACTTTCCATCCTGCTTCTGCGAATTTTCACTGCTGTCGAAAAAGGTCAGTTTGATTTCTGGGTCAGCGGGGGTTAATACAGCCTCTGGGGTTGTCACATGCACTTGTCCCGAATCCCACATAGGTGCCCCCTCCTCCGATCATAGAAGCTGTACTATAGTTTCCTTCAGTGAAAAGCAATATAGAAATGGAGGAGGTGGACCTTTCATTCATCCACCTATTCTCCATTCATAGAGCGCTTTTCATTGACAGAAGCTATAAACTTCAACTGGGTGCACACCAGTTGAAGTCTCATAAGACGAAACGCGTAGGATCTACACGCCGGACCCAGCCATCTCACACTGCGCTATTTTGAGATCACCGTTTATTGAACTGTATTGATTGATATTTGGAGCATTTTGGATATCTGTTCTTTTTACAAATAAATTCCCTCAAACGGAATTATACTATGTGGAGATCCTTTTTTCCTTATATGTTTGGCATCTAATATCCCCTATCTGGAGACCACACTTCCGGAGAGTTGCTTGCCTGTGGAGAGGTTGTTCTATCCAGTTAAGGATTGGCGTGCAGGATTTCTCTTGACCTGTGGAAGAGCGCACTGTATTGAAGCCTGGCTCTACGGTTCCAGTTTCATGCCTGAATGACCCACCGCCGTATGGTGATTTGGGTCCACCTTTTCTGGTAAGGGTGCCTTGTCCCCCCTCCCCTCCATCGTTGGAAGGTTCAAGTACTCCCGGGTGTCTATGTTCACTGTTTAATACAAGCTTCTTCAGAGATTGATTTCCTTGCATTACCAGCATCTTTGGAATTACAGACTGTTTTCAGGATTTCTTTCTGCTTTGCTTGTTTTCGGTTATCACAAATTGGACTTTACACAGATTTGTATTCACATGGGTCTATTTTTGTTATTTTTTTGATTACCGTATATACTCGAGTATAGGTCGACCCGAATATAAGCCGAGGCCCCTAATTTACCACAAAAAAACTGGGAAAACGTATTGACTCGTGTATAAGCCGAGGGAGAGAAATGCAGCAGCTACTGTAATTGGAAAAGAGGATCAACAATGCCCATCTGCAGCTGCATACCTCCCTGTGTCCTGTGCATGCCTACCTGTGCAGATCTGCCTACCTCCCTGTGTCCATTGCAGCCTTCCCGTGTCCTGTGCATGCCCCCCGTGTGCCGTTTTGCAGCTTCTGTGTCCCTCTGCAGCCTCGATGCCCATCTTCAGCCTCTGTGCCCATTGTCAGCCTCTGTGCCCATCGTCAGCCTCTGTCCCCCTCGCATTTGCACCGATCAGCGTGTAAATAGATACGGCGGCCATTCTAGTATTCAAAAGCCGCGCCTCCTCCTTGTCTGTGATAGGCGGAACACTCAATTTCCCAGCAGTCAGTGTTACACCTATCACGGACATCCACTCATCCGCATACCACAGACGAGGATGAGAGGATGTCCATGATAGGCGGAACACTGACTGCTGGGAAATAGAGGCGGCGTTTGAACACTGCAATGGCCGCCGTCTGTCTGCATGACACACTGATCAGGTAGGCAGACGGCGGCGACTCGAGTATAAGTCGAGGGGGGTACTTTCAGCCCAAAAAAAGGGCTGAAAATCTCGGCTTATACTCGAGTATATACGGTAGTTGTTTTCTTTATACAAACACATTACCATTTTGAGATTAGTTTCTCAATATGTTTTTTTAATATTTGCCATTCTTCATGATAGCTACCCAGTATCTACATACTTCATGCGTGTGTATGGGTTGCTTTGTGTATAATTTATGTACAAAATATATATATATTTTTTTTGTGGCATGTGTCACTACACGAGGAATCTTTTGATTATTCACTGATCGGATAGCTCCTCACTATTTTGATTGGGTTCATCTTCCTTTCACTTAGTTCTAGCGCTACACTTTTCCTATCTCCAATCTATTTACAATTAGTCTTATGCCCCGTACACACGGTCGGAAAATCCGACCACAAAATCCACCGGATTTTTTCCGACGGATTTTGTCCGACACTGGTGTTGCATACACACGGTCGGACAAAGTTGTCGGAAAATCCGATCATTCTGAACGTCGTGACGTTTGTTGCCTACGACGGGACTACGTAGAGGCTAGTAGCCAATAGCTTTGGTCTTGTAATGTGATCTGAGCATGCGTGGCACTTTGTCCGTCGGAATTCGCTACACACGATCGGAAAAAGTCCGATAGGACTTTGTTGTCGGAAAATTTGAGAGCAGGAGATAAAACGTTGTCCGTCGGAAAATCCGACGAAAAAAATTCCGATGGAGCCCACACACGGTCGGAATTTCCGACAACATTGTCCGATAGGACATTTTCCGTCGGAAAATCCGACCGTGTGTACGGGGCATTATTGTTGTGTTGGCTGCTCACATTTTAGATTGGCGCAGTATTTCACCTATCGCAGTTTTTTTGTTTATATTGCAAAAAATTAAAAACGCAGAGGTGATAAAAATACCACCCAAAGAAAGCTCTATTTGCGGGGGAAAAAAGGAAAAATTTTATTTTTGTACAGCGTTGCATGAATGTGCAATTGTCAGTTAAAATATCGCAGTGCCATATCACAAGAAATGGCCCGGTCATGAAGGGGGGTAAATCTTCTGGAAGTCAAGTGGTTAAGAACCAGGTGGTCGCTGACGTTCTGAATTGCCGCCAATAAAAATTGAGAAAAAAACTTCTTGGGGCCTACCACCAATCCATATCAGACCCTTATCTGAGCATGCAGCCCGGCAGGCCAGGAAAGGGAGGGACGACCATACCAGGCCACATGCCCTCAACATGGGGGGGGGGGTTAAAAAAAATGCTGGAAACCGGTGCTTAGCAGAGCTTCTTGTAGCTGTCAGCTTTTTTTTTTTTCTGCTGGCAATTCGCTCCCAAAAATGCTGCTCCTAAAAACTGACGCTTGAAAAATGCTTCTAACCTAAATTAGTGTGCATGGACACATAGGATAACACTATTTTTTAACATGACAGTACCGCATTTGGCCACTAGATGGAAAAAAATATTACAAGAATGTCTTCTATAAGTACATAGTGTCATCTAGTGGCAGGAAATAACCTAGCGGAATGAATGTGCATACACCTATAACTGGGTGGATTGCTGTGTGAATTTATCATAAATACATCCTTATGTTTGTGTTTTGATTATTTGCATTGCACAGTTTTTTATTATTGGTGCTCATTTGGCACCTCTATTTAGACATGTTTTCCTAAGTGGGTGGGGAAAGTGTTATGTATTGTGAGATGGTAATATTGTCTAGTACTATATAAAGTGAAAAAAAAAAATGTACACAAATTATAAGTTTAATAATGTTTGAATAGAAGTAAAAAATGTACTAAATCCCCCATTGTAATCTCTTGACACCACATCCCATATATATTTACAACTCCTTTAAAGTGGTTGTTAAACCCTGTTACACCACTTTTACCTACAGGTAAGCATAGCTCCCAACTTTCCCTGATTTCGAGGGACTGTCCCTGATTTGTAGCAATGTCCCTCAGTCCCTCTCTCCCCCTCATTTGTCCCTCATTTAGGTCTGATCCATATAGTTGTATATAAAATGCACTTTTTATCTTTCAAAAAGTGTTTCCCAGCGTTAAACCTTTCTTCCAAATTCTAAATTGCTGCATTTGTACATTTTAAAAGCCAATATAAAGGAATAGTAGTGGTAAAAAAAAGCCCTTGTGTATTTAATTAACCTTTTTTGGGTTAATTCTCCTTTAAGGGGGTGTGGCAGGGGGCGTGTCCCATGCCTACATACATTTACTGATAGGTGTCCCTCATTCCCATCTCAAAATGTTGAGAGGTATGGGTAAGCCTATAATAAGGCTTAGCTGTAGGTACTGGAAATATCTCCTAAACCTGTACGGCATGCGCACTGAAGAAGCGCACGATCGTGCCGTTTCTAAAGGGCCCGTGCCACGACCTGCGGCTCCCGTCACACAACTCCAGCCAGTCACAAAGCCGGAGTCCACGGCCCCGGAAGGAAGAGGGTGAAGATGGATGCGGCCTTTAGAAACTGTCCGATATGTGTCCCGGTTTCCTTTTTTAGAGAAATTGAACAATGTGTGGGGTCCTTCCTCTGGTGTGGAGGCGTCCCCAGACTGGTACGCTCTACCCTGTGGCTTCCGGCTCACCTGGGGGGCCTGGCCTTGCCCAACGGAAAAAATTTGAGATCCTGCTCTCAAATTTTCCGCCCACTGTGCCCAACATTGCTTTGTCCGGCCAAAATCCGTCCGTAGCAGTATTCCGACGGAAAATGTCCGATCGGACCATGTTGTCGGAAAATTCGGCCGTGTGTGGGCTCCATCGGACAAAATTTTCCGACAACAAAATTCCGACGGACAAAGTGCCACGCATGCTCAGATCAAATTACGAGACCAAAGCTATTGGCTACATCTTTTTTGCAGAGGTCTTTAGCGAAATGAATCTTAGGCTACAGTTATCCCTTTTGCCGCGTACACACGAAGGGACTATCCCGCGGGATTGTCCGCTGGACTCAAGTCCGCCGGACAATCCCCTCGTGTCCTCACTGTGCCCAACAAGGTCCGCTGGACTCAAGTCCGCCGGACAATCCCCTCGTGTGTGGGCCAAAACGTGTGTGTGCCAAAAGTCCGGCGGACAGAGAGACTAGAAGGGTGGGGTATGGGTATGTATATGTTTACTTGCTGTCCTTACCTTCTGTATGGTATCCAAGCATTTTGTAAGGTTTTGTTTCAAGCTAATCTGTATGCTCTGTCTTATTTGCCTCACATTTAACATTTTGAATACTCAGTGTGCCAACGGGTGTCAGCGGATGCTTGCAGAACTTTAATGGCTCACTGTGCCCAACATTGCAGCCTCACTGTCAAGAACCCACAACACGTACGACGCGACTACATTGCAGCCCACTGTGCCCCCCATAACATTGCAAGCCCAGATGACTGTGATGTTGGATGAGAAGGCCTGGCTCGCAGTCTCCACTCTAATTCGTCATAAAGGTGTTCTTTCGGGTTGAGGTCAGGACCCAACCTTGCTTTGTGCAATGTCCCATATCATTTGGTGATGGGGGGATTACATTGCAGCCTCGCCAGGTCCACATCAGGAGGAACAGAGAGAATGGCCCGATCATGACTGGAGGAAGAGGAGAGCCACGGGGCATCACAGAGCCACATGAATAGCATTGCTGTTACAGCTTACATTGAAATTGCCTTGCAGCCTCACTGCTTTGCTCGCCGTCACACACAGCCCCCCCTCCTCCTGACCCCGCGCCTGTGATAGACAGAACACATCACAGCATTGGACCGGCATTCTGTCTATCACAGGCGCGGGGTCAGGAGGAGGCGGGGCTGTGTGTGACGGCGAGCAGAGCGGAGGCAATTTCAATGTAAGCTGTAACAGCGTGCTATACCGTTCGGTGACCCTGTGGCTCTCCTCTTCCTCCATGCTCTCTACCACCGGGGCAATCACTGGGAAAATGGCTCTCGATCAACCCCTCCCTATGGCGGTGCTACCCCCCCCCCCCCCACTCCCAGGCAGCCCACACTCGCAAGCCCTCTTTTTTCAGTCGCAAAATGCGAGTAGGCGAGTGGAAAATGTGAGGGCTGTATATATATATATATATATATATATATATATATATATATGTTTGTATGTATGTATATATATATATATAGTGATAGTGTGTGTGTGTATACTGTATATATATATATATATATATAGGGGGACTCTTTATTTTATTAGCATTAACCACATCGTCTGTCCGTGTATTGAGCAGATTATTAAACAGATTTATCACTGCTTAATAAACTGGCATCTCTGTGTTTCGGTGAATTTCTGGTACTATAGTCTTGTAAAGTCTCACGAGATTCCAGTATCAGGGACCGTTCTCCACTGTTTAAAGCATTAGTAGTTTGCTTCACTCCTCCAAAGGAGAAGCGATCTACAAAGCTTCATAAACTGGCATCCAGAGGAGAACGATGACCTCTGTGAATGCCGGAGAATGAATCCGTGAAATGTTTTCACTGCTTCATAAACATACACCTAAGACTGGGATGCCATTAAAATTCATGTGCGTGTAAAGGCAGGTGTCCCAATACTTTTGGTAATATAGTGTATTTTGGGTTAGTAAGCTTGCTCTCCATCGAGGAAAAAAAAAAATGGGTTTTCCAGTGATAATGAGTTAAGCCATAAAAAGACAGGGGAAATGAACAGCCTTAACTTTTTATTAAAAAAAAAAAAATGAAAAAAAAAGCTCCATAAAAGTCTGAGAAAACTCCAAACTTGCCAATTCCACAACAAGTCAATTCCTCGCAGTCTCTCCACATCAATAGCACGGGTAAGAGTGAAGACAAAAATGACAAAAACATCATGTAAAAATGTATTATGTGTGAGATAATCCCAGTGAAGCCGTCATTCTTTCTTTCGCTAAGTCTCCCGCCAGGCTCTGCTGTTTTTGGGCTCTAGTTGCATATAAAAATATAATTCCATCTCCTGGAAATTTATGTGCAAAGTTCCTCGAGTTTATTCTGATGGAATAAAAATGTCTTGACTCCATAAATCTGTATAAACAAAGACCGTTTTATAAACTGCCAGTGGAAATTGGGTAGATACATTGGAGGAAGTGTTCTTATGATTGGCAGCATGAGTGCCCTATAAAACCGATTCTTCAAATAGTTGGATTCATGGGATTGAAGGAAAAAAAAAAAATCCTGACATCGGCAATAATACAAATGAATCTGTTTTATTTTATTAAAGAGACTCTGTTACTTTGTGTATACAGAGCAAGCAGAACGGACCTCTTCTTAGCTGACCCTTCGACCAATTTATTTTTTCCTTTTCCATGCTCCCCCGTTGCTCTATTCATATGTAGGAGCCCATACATATACCAGGTTTTTCTGGGTGTGGAGAACCATGTGACCTCCTCCCACTGACACCAATGATGGGGCACTTTTCATCCCACTGACACCAAAGATGGGGCACTATTTCACCCACTAACACCAAAGATGGGTTACTATTCCACCCACTAACACCAAAGATGGGATACTATTCCTCCCAATGACACCAATGATGGGTTACTATTCCTCCCAATGACACCAAAGATGGGATACTATTCCTCCCAATGACGCCAAAGATGGGTTAATATTCCTCCCACTGACACCAAAGATGGGATACTATTCCTCCCAATGACGCCAAAGATGGGTTAATATTCCTCCCACTGACACCAAAGATGGGATACTATTCCTCCCAATGACGGGTTACTATTCCTCCCACTGACACCAATGATGGGTTACTATTTCTCCCACTGACACCAATGATGGGGGACTTTTCCTCCCACGGACACCAATGATGGGGGACTTTTCCTCCCACTGACACCAAAGATGGGTTACTATTCCACCCACTGACACCAATGATGGGGCGCTATTCCTCCCACTGACACCAAAGATGGGATACTATTCCTCCCAATGACGGGTTACTATTCCTCCCACTGACACCAATGATGGGTTACTATTTCTCCCACTGACACCAATGATGGGGGACTTTTCCTCCCACTGACACCAATGATGGGGGACTTTTCCTCCCACTGACACCAAAGATGGGTTACTATTCCACCCACTGACACCAATGATGGGGCGCTATTCCTCCCACTGACACCAAAGATGGGATACTATTCCTCCCAATGACGCCAATGATGGGTTACTAGTTCCTCCCACTGACACCAATGATGGGGCACTATTCCTCCCACTGACACCAAAGATGGGTTACAATTCCACCCACTGACACCAATGATGGGGCACTTTTCCTCCCACTGACACCAAAGATGGGTTACTATTCCTCGTACTGAAACCAAAGATGGGTTATTATTCCTCCCGCTGACACCAAAGATGGGATACTATTCCTCCCACTGACACCAAATATGGGTTATTATTCCTCCCACTGACACCAATGATGGGGCACTTTTCCTGCAACTGACACAAATGATGATGGGGCACTTTTCCTTCCACTGACACCAAAGATGGGACACTATTCCTTCCCCTAATACCAAAGAGTGGACACTCTTAACTCCCACTGATACCAAGATATTTTTTACTCCCGCTGGTCACAGTCCAGACCTCTTGAAGTTTGAATGAGAGTAAACTGGCCATCAGCACAGCTGTCACATGATCCTTCCCTAGGTGATGTCAGAGGGAGATCTCGGCCCCTCCCCCTTTGCCCGTATATTGGAGTAGGAGAGCGGCCCGGAGTCACGTGATCGGCCAGAAGAGATCTGAAAAAAATAAATAAATATGTACTCTGTGTGTAATGGCTGCATAAAAGAGAGGTGCTGGCAGTGACATATTTATGAAGGTTACAACCACTTTAGCTGTTCATTTTCATAAATTTACAAAATGCAACGTGAGCGAACAGAATTAAAATCTAAATCAAATCAATATTTGGCTTCAAATCGGCATCACTTCTTCTAGGTAGACTTGCATACAGTTTTTGAAGGAGCTTGAAGGTAGGTTGTTCTATGAACATCTTGGAGAACTAACCACAGATCTTCCATGAATGTAGGCTGCCTCAAATCCTTCCGTCTCTTCATGTAATCCCAGACAGACTCCATAATGATGTTGAGATCAGGGCTCTGTGGGGGCCAAACCATCACTTCTAGGACTCCTTGTTCTTCTTAACACTAAAGATAGTTCTTAATGACATTGGCTGTATGTTTGGAGTCGTCCTGCTACAGAGTAAATTTGGGGCCAATCACATCATTTCCTATATATATATATATATATATATATATATATATATATATATATATATGTGTATGTGTGTGTATGTATGCGCACACACACACACACACACGGGGTCCCCGACTTACGAACGCCCGACCTACGAACATCCCCCACTTACGAACGGGGCGCTGCGGGGACCCTCCGCCATTTTTCGCTGTCCTCCGGCCGTTCTGCGCATGCGCGGCCATACGGAGCCTCGGAAAATGCCGGCAAACGTTGGAAATGTCCGTAATTTGCCGCGCATGCGCAGAACGGCATTAGACGGAACATCGGAAATGTCCGTATTTGTCGGTCTGCGCATGCGCGGCCGACTTACGAACATTTCTGACTTCCGTACAGGCGGGCAGTCCCTAACGAGTTTGTTACTCGGGGACCCCCTGTATACAGTATCTATCTATCTATAGACAGACATTCAATTCGGCAGCACATTTATTTATATACATCTGTCCTGAAATAAAAGGAGGTATAATACATTAGGATAGACTAAGATATTGCAAAAAAAAAAAGTTCTAGGACTAAAGAGGATTTAGGGAGAAAAAGACTCGGGGACTCAAGTGGATAAAGACGTAAACCCAATCTATAAAAATCTCACATGAACTTGAACAGGTTCCTATCATTTCAAAAGTACTTTATAATATCAGCTGCATCTCCTCGCAGGGGAGACTGTACAGGTGATCATCAGTGCCCTAATTACAGTGCAGCCCCAACAGTGCCCAGCAAGTGATGCCAGTCTGTGCCCATCGGTGGCACAAATGTGTGCCCATCAATGACACCAATCAGTGCTGCCTTTCAGTGCCTGCTCATCAGTGTCACCCATCAGTCCTGCCTATCAGTGCCCATCAGTGCTCTCCTATGTTTTTGCCTTATAAGTGATGACATGATAAGTACCCACTTGCCAACCGCAATACATACTGTATGTGTATATATATATAATATATATATATATATAATATATATATATATATATAGTATATATAGGGGGAGGGGTGCTCTAACCCCAAAAAAACCTGGTCAGGGTAATGTAATATGTTCGCTATTGCTTGTTGGTCTTATGGCAGCACCATCTTGAATCTAAACGCATTGGTGAGTGCTTCCCAAATATGATTTTATATGTTGTAATAAACCCTGACCAGGTTTTTTTGGGGTTAGAGCACCCCTCCCCCTCTTCATTACCTCTTATTTAGTGGCCACCAGTGTATAGGAGGAATCCCTTCAGTTCTCCCACATAGAGGAGTTTGGCTCCCATGGTTGAGACGCAGGATCTTTCATTCTATTACTAGGGTAGGACCCACTAATTCGGGGTACTTTGTCTCAGTAAGTGGGCTTAGCACTATATAAGCATATAGTGTGACCAAACCCCCGTATTTTTTGAATATGTTCAGGTGTTTTTAACTAGCCCTGCAGGAAATGTCATTCTTGAATGTGTGCGCTGTAATATGTTTGCTAATGTGAGCTATAAAGTCACAGGAAATTTGGTCAAAATTGATTGCAAGATGAATGCAGTATGTTATCAACAAATACTGGAGGAACATTTCCATTCATCAGCCAGAAAGCTGCTCATGGGACATACTTGGACTTTCCAACATGACAATGATCCAAAACACAAGGCCAAGTCGACCTGTCATTGGCTACAGCAGAATAAAGAGAAGGTTCTGGAGTGGCCATCTCAGTCTCCTGACCTCAATATCATTGAGCCACTCTGGGGAGATCCCAAAACGTGAAGTTCCTTGCAAGACAGCCCAAGAATTTACAGGAACTGGAGGCTTTTTGCCAAGAGGAATGGGCAACTTTACCATCTGAGAAGATAAAGAGCCTCATCCACAAATACCACAAAAGATTTCAAGCTGTCATTGATGTTAAAGGGGGCAATACACAGTAATAAGAACTGGGGTATGTAAACTTTTGATCAGGGTCATTTGGGTAGTTTCTGTTGTCATTATGATTTAAAAAGAAAATTATGATAATAAATGTCTTCAGTCAAACACTAACCATGAGTGAAAGAAAAGTTTTTGTGTCATCATTCATATTCTCTGAAAAATGTCCAAGAAATCATAAATTCTGCCGGGGTATGTAAACTTATGAGCACAACTGTATATTTCTTTTTTTAAATGTAATCTATACACACCAGCAAATCACAGTGGAAGCAAAATAGAGCTTATTATTTGAAATGATGTTTCCGTCCAAGCTCATGCTGCCCTCTGGTGGTTGAATGTAGAATTACTTTTTACTATGACTGATCTTCACTAGGTAGATGAAATATATGGCTGTAACTCCAAATTATTGAGTTCTGGTGTTTCCAGTAAGGGGTACTGCAATGCTACACCATACAAAAGGCATTTCAGACAATTGTGAGTTTTCTACCTTGCATAACAGTTTGGTTAAAGAGACTGTGTACCGTAGTTTGTCACGCGTAACATTTTATATGTTTCACAAATAAAATGGGTATTATATTGTGCTTGTGTGCACTACAACTCATTAAAGTGTATTTTTTCCCAAAAATTTGCATTTGAAAAACTGCTACACAAATATCGCTTGAGATAAAAAAAATTGCAACACCCAACATTTTATTCACTAGGGCCTCTGCTTAAATTTTTTTTTATATATATATAAAAAAATATTTGGAGGTTCTAAATAATTTTCTGGTCTTTAAAGCGGAGTTCCACCCACAAATGGAACTTCCGCTTTAAGCACTCCTCACCCCCTTACATGCCACATTTGGCATGTAATTTTTTTTTTGGGGGGGGAGTGGGGGCTTCATTAGGAGGGGACTTCCTGTCCCACTTCCTCCTTCCACCCAGGAACCGCCTAGGCGACTCCTCCTTTCGTCTTAGGCGGCCCCTCCATCTAGGCGATCTCCTGGGACACGTGACAGGTCCCAGGAGATCGCCTATCCACTCCGGGAGCGCAGCGCGACTCGCGCATGCGCCGTGCGTGCCCAGCAGTGAAGTAGAAAGCTGTCACGGCCGGGTGCCCTGAGTGGCAATGGAGGCGCCGGCAAAGAGGAGGGGGAGAGGAGCGACACCCCGTTCGGCCACATCGCTGGACCGTGGAACAGGTAAGTGTCTGTTTATTAAAAGTCAGCAACTACACTTTTTGTAGCTGCTGACTTTTAAAAGGCCTGGAACTCCCCTTTAAGTGGTTAGAGTACCTCCACCAGTGCACAAGGGGAAAACACAACACTCATGGAACTAAAGATAGGGTGGGAACTAGGATTGCTGTTCTGGGAGATTCCAAAAAAATACAGTTACTGGCAAAACTAATGGGCAATTTCCCCAGTCATCCTCTAGGACAGTCACATGAGAGGATATTTAAAGTACACCAACTCGTACCTTAGGGTTGAACGACACTTTTCAGAACTTCTCTGCTGAAGACCAGATCCTGTTGCGAAGGCACCTCCAGATTGTAATGCATGATGAAGGTATCTTGTCTCCACCATGTGGCAGCGCTGCCGATCTGTTCCACAGATGCTCCTGCTCTTTCCGCCCAAGATGTAGCCAAAGAATGGGTGGAATGAGCCTTAACCAAAGATGGAAAGCAACCACCTTCTGCCTTGTAGATAAAGATGATGGTAACCCTAATCCACCCAACCACCAAACCCTTGGATGGCTGCAAACCCTTTCTAGGGCCACTAAAGAGAATCAGGAGATGGATATTTTGAACTCCTCTAGATACTGTAACAGACATCTACAAACATCTAAATAATAACATTTATTTTCTTAATAATTTTTGGGGGTTTTTCCAATAAGAAGGCATGGTGATTTCCTGACTTTTGTGAACATGAGAAGTACTGTAGGTAGGTACATCAGATCTGGTGTCAAGATAATTCTATCTAGGGCAGACAGGTAAGGATCCTTTATAGATAAGGCCTGTAAATCACCCACTCTCCTGGCTCTAGTGATGGCCAACAAAAAAGGCAATTTTCATGGTTAAAGTGGTTGTAAATCGATGGACGTTTTTTTTTTCTTTGTTTTTTTCTTACCTGCAAAACAAAAGGCATAATGTGCTAGTATGCATCGCATACTAGCACAATATGTGAAACTTATCTGAAAACTAAGCCTTCCAGTGATGCGATTTCCTCGCTGGAGGCCACTTTCATCTTCACCCATCTTTCTTCTGGGTTTGCGGACTCCGGGCTCTGTGACTGGCCAAAGCCATGATGACGTCACTCCTGCGCATGCACGTGGGAACCGCCGGTCACGGCACAGGGCTCTGAGGAAACGGCACAGGTGGCCGTTCCTTCAGAGCATGTGTGCCAGTGATGTCACTGGCTGCATGTACAGTAAACATCTGCTAAACTACCTATGCCTTATTATAGGCTTACCTATAGGTAAAATTCAAAGATGGAAGTTTACTTCCTCTTTAAAGTGGAAGTAAACCCTTTGATTTAAATAGTTTAAAAAAAAATGGCATGCCGGAAATGCTACCTGTCACATTGACTAAACTTTCAAACCATCCAATGGCTGGTGTCATAACTGATCACATGTGCAGCACCATGGCAGTTGAAGATTGAACAGAGGCCAAGATGGCAGCTTCCTTGGCTGAAAACGATAGGAGAGTTTACTTCCACTTTAAGTATTTAATAGAGGCTTCCTATAAAAGTCTAAAACTGCAGTTTTCTGTGTGCCATTGCAGCTACAAATGCAGGTAACTGCACATAATGTGAATAGGCCCTTACATAGAAACCTCATTATTATAGGGTTTTTTTTTTTTGGTATGAATTATAAATTCTGATATTGAGGGGTTCCCTATTTGAATTGCTAATTATGTTTCATTATTTAATACTATTCATAATTTTATTTTTATTTTTTATTATTATGAGAAAAAGTCCCATAGGGGCAAAAGTACAACAGAGTATCCAATAAGTGGAACAAGTAATAATAAAATGACATGGATCAGCGAGAGAAAACCATATCGGCACAAGGGTCACATCATTATCACATACAAATTAGTGGTTATTTATCGGTGTATGCTTCTTTCCTTCCTTGGTATGTTCCGGCGGCATTGTAAGGGATAATGCCTTGAGGAGATACCAGTCCGAAAAGAGTGCCTATCTTACGACTGTCTTGAATATCACCCATTTCCTATTGTAGCATCCCTTATGTAGCTGGGCATCTGTGTATGCCAGTATATGGTAGTGCCTAATGTGTGTTGCCTATTGTCCCCGGGATCCAACCTGTTTCCTTTTCCCAACTGTTCTAAAATAGAAGGGCATATAGAAAGTAAGTTGCCTCAGGGGCAGTGAGTTGGGAATGTAAGGGATAAAGATGAAAAGGACAGAGATGAGGGAGGAGGTGGGGAGGGGTCCACGAACATGGGTCTCGGTGTCATCTTGTGAGGTTAAATTCCTGGGTGGTGTGGTTCGCGGTCTATCTCGTGCGGGCATTAATAGTAAAGAACTAATTAAGGGTCGGGGTTGCTCCCCCCAAGGGCTTGACCTTCATCTGAATATATGAAGAGGTTGCACAATGTCACCATTCATAATTTAATCACTTAAACCCCGGAAGATTTGGCTGCGCAATAACCAGGCCATTTTTTGTGATATGGCACTGCGTCGCTTTAACTGACAATTGCGCGCTCGTGCGATGCTGTACCCAAACAAACTTGACGTCCTTTTTGTTTTTCTCACAAATAGAGCTTTCTTTTGGTGGTATTTGATCACCTCTGCGGCTTTTATTTTTTGCGCTATAAACAAAAGAAGAGCAACAATTTTTTTTAAATAAATAATAATAAAAAAAAAAAACACAATATCTTTACTTTTTGCTATAATAAATATCCCAATTTTTGTTTTTTTTAACTATTTCACAGGTCAAGGTTTGAATCCAAAGCACTCATATTAAAGCAAATTTCCCCATAAGAAATAATGGAAACTCAAATGATTTGTTGCACAACCAGTTATTCAGAAGTTCTTCAGTTTATAGTCCATATAAAAATATTATAGCAATGTGACCAGATTGTGTAACCATAAAATGTCCATCCACAAATGGAAGCCTCCACAAGGTGATTAGAAGCAAAATCCAGCAGGAGCTCCAGAGTATAAAAGAGAAGAGAGGCGCCTCGAAGTGTAGTAATATAGTTACATTGAATGAAGGTCCAACATTTAGCAACTCACATGGTTGATGATTACAAAGAGGGACATCTATGTATGCAGGCATCTGGGGTAAAGCTGTCCACATAGACCGTCCTCCGGCTCTCACCGATGTCAGTCTGCAATAGTGACCGGGAGGACTACCCTGTAGAGCTGCACGATTAATCGCCAAGAATCGTTATTGCGATCTTGACTAAAGTGTTTCACGATTCTTTCTATGCAAAGAATTCTCTCTGCTCTTCTGAAGCCACAGCCAACAAAAGAAAAGAAGAGAAAAACTGGGCAGTCTGCCAAGAATCAAAGCATTCTTTATCAGTTGAATTTAAGGGCTCTTTCACACGGACGTGTCTGTGTACGGAGCCCGCTATCTGCTCAGCGGGGGATCACTCTGTCGATCCCCTCTGAGCAGGCAGATGACAGGTCTGTCTCTGCACGCTGTGCAGGGACGGACCTGTCAGAGCGCCGCTTTCCCCCATGGGGGATCGGATGAAGACGGACCGTAGAGTCCGTCGTCACCCGATCCAGTCCGCAGATGGATGGAAAAGTATTTTTTTTCCTCCGTCACACTTTTCTGATCGGAGCGGGTCGGATGTCAGCGGACATGTCACCGCTGACATCCGTCACTCCATAGACCTCTATAGAGTGTCCACTCAGGTCCGCCTAAAAAAAAAACTGACAGGTGGACCTGAACGGATCGTTCGTGTGAAAGTGAAAGAGGCCTAAGAGATGGTTCACACTGAGGCAGCACGACTTGCAGCGCAACTGCCTCAGGCGACCGGGATCTGGCTTCAGCGGCGACTTGCAAAACGACTTCTGTATAGAAGTCAATGCAAGTCACCTGAAGTCGCCCCAAAAGTAATACAGGAACCTTTTTCCAAGTCGGAGTGACTTGAGTCGCTCCTATTAGAACGGTTCCATAGTACAGAACGGGACGCGACTTGTCAGGCGGCTAAGTCGCCTGACGAGTCCCCCCGGTGTGAACTGGCTCTAAGTGTAAACATTGTAATAATTTGTGAATAGAATAGACTTCGGTGTAAGTGAAAAAAGTTTAACCACTTAAAACACTAAACCTTTTTCTGACATTTGCTGGTTTCAAGTTAAAATAATTATTTATTTATTTATTTATTTTTGTTAGAAAATTACTTGGAACCCCCAAACATTATATATATATATATATATATATTTAGTAAACACCCTAGAGAATAAAATGGTGGTTGTTGCAATATTTTATGTCACAGTGTATTTGCGCAGCGGTCTTTTAAATGCAATTTTTTAATTACTTTAAAGCGGAAGTCCCGCAAAAACTTTTTTTTTTTAAAGTCAGCAGCTACAAATACTGCAACTGCTGACTTTTAAAATAAGGACACTCACCTGTCCAGGGCATCCGCGATGTCGGCACCCGAGGACGAACCGTCCCTCGGTCCTCGGATGCTGCCACAGCCATCTTTGGTAACGGAATCAGAAAATGAAGCCTTGCCTTCACTTCCCGGTTTCCTGCTGCGCATGCTCGAGTCGGTCCGAATGGTCCCTGCTGTCTTTGGGACCCGTGTGTGTCCCAGCAGACAGCGTGGCGGGACGGGAAGAGACGTATACTACCGTAGGAGTCTATGCCGGAAGTGGGTACAAATACCTGTCTTAGACAGGTACCTGCAACCCCCCTCTCCCCTCCCCCCTGAAAAGGTGCCAAAATGTGACACCGGAGGGGGGGGGGGGGGGGTTTCCAAAAAGCGAAAGTTCCATTTTTGTGTGAACCTCTGCTTTAATGAATAAAAAAAAAAAAAAAAAAAATAAAAAAACTAACCAGTAAAGTTAGCCTATTTTTTTTTTTGTATAATGTGAAAGATTTTACATTGCGAGAATATTGATCTTTTTATTCTAAGCAAAAAAATAGCGATTCTCATTTTGGCCAGAATTGTGCAGCTCTACACCATACCATACAATGTAAGGTTTGTATTATAAACAAAAAAATAAATAAATTTAAAAAAGCACTTTTTCCATTTGTAATGAGATTGGCTTCCATTAACTCAAGCAAAACTGCAGGAATTTTTTTAATTTTCTTTTTTAAAGAGAACCCCAAAACGTTGTTCAAAAAATTGCATAGGATCCTGCTAGAAACCCAAACCAGACCACTAGGGGTGTAGCATATTCTTAGCTTTTTCTTTTCATTTCAGTTGCGTTGCATTTATTGTACATTGCTTGCATACATGTTGCATTTTTTTTTTTGGAAATTTTTTTATTTATACCTGTTGCATTTTAAACACAACATCGCAGTGTGAGCGAGGCACACCGAAAACCATTGTGAACGAGATGTAACCTATTTATCCACCACACCACATGGATGGATGGATCTCTGAACAGTGCTTGCATCTGATTGGATTAGCCATCTATGAACATAAATTTTAAATACAAGAAATATTACTGCAATTTATTTTCACATGCAAAAGGTGTTGTACAAAATTGGTTATGGCAGGCAAACAATAAGGGAAACAAACATTTCAAAATGTACAAAGCATTGGCTAAAATCTGTATTAAAGTGGTAGTAACATCAGTTATATTGCAGCGCACCAGGTCTTCGATGCAATGACTGCATTGGTTCATCATTCTTTTTTAGGCTTTTGCCGCGTACACACGATCGGAAATTCCCCCAGCAAAAGTCCGATGGGAGCTTTTGGTTGGAAAATGTGACCGTGTGTATGCTCCATCGGACTTTTGCTGGCCGAATTCCAGCCAGCAAAAGATTGAGAGCGGGTTCTCAATTTTTTCGGTCGGAAAAAGTTTCTATCGGAAATCCCAATAGTCTGTAGCAATTCTGACGCGCAAATTTCCTACGCATGCCCGGAAACAATTTGACGCATGCTCGGAAACATTGAACTTCATTTTCTCGGCTCGTCGTAGTGTTGTACGTCACCGCGTTCTTGACGGTCGAAAGTTCAGAGAACTTTTGTGTGACCGTGTGTATGCAAGACAAGCTTGAGCGGAATTCCGTCGGAAAAACCATCCAAGATTTTTCCAACGGGAAATCCGCTCGTGTGTACGCGGTATTAAGCCCCATACACACCATCAGATTATCTGCAGACTTTTGTCTTCAGATTTACCAAAACCATGTAGTGCAAGGGCCTGCCTGATTGCATACAAATTGAAAATCTTAAGGTTTGACCTCATATTATGGTTTTGGTAAATCTGAAGATAAAAGTCTGCAGATAATCTAATAGTGTGTATGGGGTCTTAGACTTATTTTCACCTGGTGATCTGGCCAGTAGTAAGCGTGAGGTTTTTAAAAAGATCAAGCTCTCCTGCAAATGTGCCGGCCTAAAAATATATAACTAATGCAGCTACCACATCAATGATTGGTAAGCTGCAATATACCAAATGTTTTGTTTTAGGTTTAATACCACTTTAATCTGTAGTGCAAGATTTAAAGGGGACCTTCAGTCATTTTTTTCCAACTTTCCATCTATTAATTCTTCTGCTCTTGTTGTTTTAACTTCGGATAGTAAAAAAAATTCTGCCAGTAATTACCTTATACAGGTAAGCCTATTAGCCTAGGCTCATGACATCAAACACAGCTCTCTCTCACTCCCATGAAAGTTTGCCAGGAAGGGAGGGGGTATGAGTCGTAAGAGGGCCAATGAGAGCTGCAGGTGTGCCTCTGTGTAAATCCAGGAAGTGAACAGGCAGCAGCTTCAGCTACCCACAGTTAAAATGGATGCAGCCAGACTCAGTGGAGGGAGATTTCTGCAGCATATTTGGCAAGTACAGAATCACAGTATATATAAAATATGCAAAGGGGTTGGAGGGAAGCTTCAGAGTGGCAAAGATGTTTTTATTACAAATTATATGAGCAGACTGCAGTTCCTCTAAGCTGTGTCCAAAAAAACAAAACAAAATGATTCTACATTCACAGTTAAAGTGATTGTAAAATATTCACCATAAGCCATTCAGTTTAAAATAGAAATGAAAAGGCAAACATTTTTGTATAGATAGAACAAAAAAAAAAAAAAAAACAAACACACACACACCATTATAAAATAATTTTTTTCCCCACCTTTTCTTTTTTTATAAGTGATCACATTCCTTCTGTTCTCAGCTGCATAAGAGCTGGGGGGAGGAGAAGCAGCAGAACTGACCACTAATGCCTCGTTTCCACTGAGCGTCCCAGTGAATGGCTGTGCAGGTGGGGTGTGTCAGGACAAGTCTGATCATTGGAGGAGCACAAACTGAGTTCCCAACTAGAGAACTGACCACTATGTGCTCTCCTGCTTAGTGTGTTAATAGGAAAGCAGAGGAATTGGCAGGAACACCAGGGGTTTCACACAAAGGAACCAATACAAAGAGAACAGGAGACTTTCTCATACAAGTACCTGGTACAGCAGCCACGTATCAGGAATATGAAATGTTGGGGTAACAAACACTTTAGTCACTTTCAGACCGGACCATTTTGCTGGCTTAAGACCAGACCACTTTTTGCGATTCGGCACTGCGCGCTTTAACTGACAATTGCGCGGTCGTGCGAAGTGGCTCCCAAACAAAATTGACATCCTTTTTTTCCCCCACAAATAGAGCTTTCTTTTGGTGGTATTCGATCACCCCTGCGGTTATTTTTTTGCGCTATAAACAAAAAAAAAAAAAAGCGACAATTTTGAAAAAAAAAAAAAAAAAATAAAAAATTTTTTTAACTTTTTGCTATAATAAATATCCCCAAAAAAATGTATAAAAACTATTTTTTTTCCTCAGTTTAGGCCAATACCTATTCTACATATTTTTGGTAAAAAAATAAAAATCGCATTAAGAGATTGATTGGTTTGCGCAAAAGTTAAAGCATTTACAAAATAGGGGATAGATTTATGGCATTTTTATTAATAATTTACTTTTTTACTAGTAATGGCGGCAATCAGCGATTTTTATTATGACTGTGACATTATGGTGGACACATCAGACATTTTTGACACATTTTTGGCACCATTGTCATTTCTACAGCAATCAGTGCTATACAAATGAACTGATTCCTGTGTAAATGACACTGGCAGTGGAGGGGTTAACCACTAGGTGGCAGTGTAGGGGGTCAAGTGTGTCCTAGGGGCGTGTTACTAACTGTTGTAGATATCACTGATCGCTGCTCCAATCACAGGGAGCAGAGATCAGTGTCATTAGGCAGAACGGGGAGATGCTTGTTTACTTTAGCATCTCCCCGTGACATGATCACGGGTATCCCCACGGCGATCGAGTCCGCGGGACCCGCGATTGGACTCACAGAGGTACCGACCGGCGCACGCGATGGCAAATTTAAAGGGACGTACCTGTACACCCATATGCCTGTCCATGCCATTCTGCCGACCTACATAGTCGTGCGCCGGTCGGGAAGTGATTAAATTATAAAAATTATTTTGCAGTATGCACCACAACATACGTTTACTTTATTATCAGGATCTTCTAGAACAACCAAAACATCTCAGAGCAGGGCCATCCCTTCTTATTGTTATCAATCATTTTCATAAAGATTCCCAAAATACATATAGAAATAGTTTTTGGCCTGACTTTCTAGGTAATTATAAGAATACCAATAAAAACAAAAAGTACCATCATCCGTATTGTATGAAGCAAATATTTTTTTTGGGGGGGGGGGGATCTGGTCCCCAGCCAGAACCACCTCAAGAAGGGAGCTGTCGGACTATTGCGGTACCTTATACATATGTAACAATGAATCTATAAACCAGTATATATAAAAATATACAAAGATTTTTTATTAATACAAAAAGAGAATTCAAATCATAAAAACAAATGCATATGTGGGGTATTTCTACTAGTTTCGGAAAATAAAAAATACAACAGGAACTTAAAAGAGAACTTATGCCGCGTACACACGATCGGAATTCTCGTCAGAAAAAACTGACGGTTTTTCCGACGGAATTCCGCTCAAGCTGTCTTGCCTACACACGATCACACCAAATTCTGACGGTCAATAACACAGCGGCATAACACACGTTCGACAGCACTATAAAAAGGGAAGTTTAATGCTTCTGAGCATGCGTCAAATTGTTTCTGAGCATGCGTCGGAATTTTGCGTGTCGGAATTGCCTACACACGATCGGAAAATCCGATAGAAAGGTTTTCCGTCGGAAAAATTGAGAACAGGTTCTCAATTCAAAGTCCGTCGGAAATTCCGACAGAAAAAGACCGGTGACCATACACACGGTCGAAAAATCCGATGAAAAGCTCCCATCGGACTGTTTCCATCAGAAATTCCGACCGTGTGTACGCCGCATTAGAGTTTATAACCATGTAAATAGTTTATTCAGTTGCATCAACATTCAGCAACTAAGCATTCAGACATGTTTTAGGTGGAAGGTACTGTATATACTCGAGTATAAGCCGAGTTTTTCAGCACATTTTTTTGTGCTGAAAGTGCCCCCCTCGCTTATACTCGAGTCAAGCACTTTTCTGCAAAAAAAAAAACAACATTTTCCAACCTGGAATTTGCGCCCCCGTATCTCGGGGCCACTTTGTGCTAGGAACCCCAAATGGATATGTTGTAGTGTTGGTGCCACTGGGTTTAAATAACAAATGTGGGGTTCATAGCATTAAGTGGCCCCGAGATTGAGGGCCCCAAAGTCGGTTCAGAAAATGTCATTCTCTGCTGCAGAAAAGTGCTTGACATTTTCTGACCCGAATTTGGGGGCTCATATCTTGGGGCCACTTGGTGCTAGGAACCCCAAATTGGTATTGTTGTGTAAACCCAGTGGAACCAACAATACTCGAGTATATACGGTAAGGGTGCAACGGATCAAAAAACTCACGGATCGGATCGATCCTCGGATCTGAGTCACGGATCGGATCATTTTTCGGATCAGCAAATAATTGAATTTGCAAAAACCTGCCAAAATTCCGCCACCATATAGTCCCCACTGTAATATCCACGGCATCTCCCCCACTGTAATATACATCTCCCCCACTGTAATATCCACATCCTCTCCCCACTGTAATATCCACATCCTCTCCCCCACTGTAGTATTGGCAGGGTATCGCAGAGTTTTGGCAGGGTAATGCAGAGTATTGGCAGGGTAATGCAGAGTATTGGCAGGTAATGCAGAGTATTGGCTGGGTATGGCTGGGTAATGCAGAGTTTGTTTACAAGTGATCGCTCCGTCATTTGACGGAGCGATCACATTGTAAACAGTGGCCGGGTTTACCAAGATGGCCACGCTCCGGAGCTAGGCCGAAGCCGCGGCCTTTCTAAGGCCGAGGCCGCGGAGCGCTCTGCGGATCGCGGGGTGTGCCGATCCGAACGGGGTGACCCGTTAGGATCACGGATCGGCGACGATCCGTTGCACCCCTAATATACGGTACATAAAAATATACAGCCTCTTAACCCACTTGGATGCCTCACATTTGTGCGCCTATGAGGCATCCGAGTGGGGTAAGAGGCTGTATATTTTTAAGTACCTTCCCCTTATATCATGTCTGAATGCTTAGTTGCTGAATGTTAATGCAAATGAATAAACTATTAACATGGTTATAAACTCTGTGTTAAGATTGGGAGGGGGGGGGGGGAATCGAGAGCGCAATTTTTTTTTAACAATTAATCGTGTAGCTCTTATGTTAGTTATCTATTTACTTAGCATCATAACATCCTTCACAATACACAAAAAAAATGTATTTTTTCCAAAAAGGTTCACTGCAATTTTATAACCAAAAAAATGTGTGTAAACATTGCTTCCTTTACCTGTAGGAGATCCAACTCAAATTTGATTTGTTTTGGCCTTCTTGCTCCACCTCTTCAGCCTGTTCACAAATTCTACCTGTGGCAGTAATAAAATTCCAGTTCCATTGCTTCTGAGGTCATAACCAAGTTGTTTCAACACCTTAACCCTGCTTCTCAGGCGGCTTAAACTCACGTCTGACAGCACAGTATTATCAAGTAATTTACTAGCCTCAGCGCCACAATCTAGGAGCACCTCGATCTTGGAGATGAAGACTTTAGGCGACAGGAGAAGGATTCTGGGATTCTCATATATGTGGCGGGTGATGTCAGCCTCCAGAACACCCAAAGACTGCAATTTTTGTTGAAAAAGTAAAAAGTTTTCTTCAATGTATTTATTGCACAAGTTGAGCGCAAACGCTCCTTCATCATAGATCCAAGAGAGCAGGTCCTTGTCCTCCAACTTCATGAGGGACTGTACGGACTCTACGTTGGCCTTCACTCTGTTAATACTTCTTGCTAAAATAAAAATATTGTTGGTGATGACCTGTCTAGCGAAATCCTCTGGGTTTTCCCCTCCCAAACGCACACAGAGCTCTTGGAAAAAAGCCACCATCTGCTTGTTGAGTCGAACACTGTTGGCGAAGGTCCGAGGAGACTTGAGCATGAGCTCGTTTAAAATTTTGGGCGACAACCCAAGAGACTGGAAAAAGGCAATGTTTTCCGACAACTTCTCAACACCTCCCGATCGGAAGAAAGACTCCGGAGAGCGAGTAACGACCGTCATGACGGCTTTGTCGGTTTTCAAGATACTTTGCCATAGTCCCCAAACTTCAGGCAGGTCTTTGGAACGGCAAGTAATTGCCTTTGGAAACCTTAAAATGATACTTGCAACACTCAAATGGCTGGCTCCTTTCTGCAGAAGAAACTCCTCAAGTTTGTCTTTGCATATGGCATGTCTAATCGTGGTTGAGGGTTTTCTGCTGCTTTTTCCAGCGTCCATATCCGCGACATTGGATTGGTTTGAATTTGGCAACTGTGCCACATTTTCCTTCTTTCCCCCATGGCCTGAAAATTGAGTGCAAGACCGCCCCAACAGTTTGATGAAAAGTCCAAGATTTAAAGGACCCGTTCCATGCGAACTTTTCACGAAATGTCCGGTTATGTGAATTAGAATTTTAAGAGCCATAGTTCAGTCTGTGTTCCTACAACTAAACAAAATGTACATTTTTAGTTTAATGAGCAACTGATATGTACAATTTGGCAAAATGTATACAAGATGGAGGTACAGCTTGTCCATGCCCAAGTCTGGTGAGTGCATTGTGTGTCTGCATGGTGGTGGAGAGGAACCTTTCCTATACTCACTGAGGACATTATTCACGTGTGAAATCTATACATGGACTTTCACAGTTTTTATGTATCTTTTATAATTCAAAATTAAGATTTGTTTATATATGGTGATTTATGATATGTAATTTGTGATATAAGGGCCAGTTCACACCATAGAAACACAGTCCGATGCTTTTCTGCATGCGCGTTTGATGCCTTCCAGTGCATTTTTTTCCTCCTCTCTTTTCTTAAAGTGGGGTTGCGGTCAAAAAAAAAAAAAAAAAGGGGTAAAAAAAAAAAACCCCCCTATCGTTTTCAGCCAAGAAGCTGCCATCTTTGCCTCTGCTAAACCTTCAACTGCCACGGTGCTGCGCATCGGGTCCCCGCTGTGAAGCCACAGCCGGGTTCCCACATTAGGAATGGTTTGGCGGTTTGGTTGAGAGCACAGCCAATGTGCAGTTAGCATTCCCGGCATGCCTTTTTTTTTTTTAAACTGTTAAATCGATGGGTTTACTTCCGCTTTAACCTTAAATAAGGACATGTGTGTTCCAGTGCGTTTTTGGTGTGTTCCAGTACAGGAAACATGCAGTATGTTCCACTTTTTTTTTTTTAGAACTGCAAGCACTGGTGTGAACTATGCCATTGAAAAACATACCGTATATACTCAAGTATAAGCCGAGGCACCTAATTTTACCCAAAAAAAAAAAATGGGAAAACTTATTGACTCGAGTACAGGGGGTCCCCGAGTTACGAACTCGTTAGGGACTGCCCGCCTGTACTTAAGTCGGAAATGTTCGTAAGTCGGCCGCGCATGCGCAGACCAAATACGGACATTTCCGATGTTCCGTCTAATGCCGTTCTGCACATGCGCAGCAAATTACGGACATTTCCGAAGTTTGCCAGCATTTTCCGAGGCTCCGTATGGCCGCACATGCGCAGAACGGCCGGAGGACGGCGAAAAATGGCGGAGGGTCCCCGCAGCGCCCCATTCGTAAGTAGGGGATGTTCGTAGGTCGGGCGTTCGTAAGTCGGGGACCCCCTGTATAAGCCTAGGGTGAGAAATGCGCAGCTACTGTAAGTATAAGAGAGGGTCAACAATGCCCATTTGCATGCCTCACTGTGCCCATTTGCAGCCATAGGTCCCCCGAACTTCAAACTCTGTTGTTAAGGGTTCCTAGATGCCCCCTAGCTACAGCCAAAATTTGGTGTTTCTGGACCCAAAGGGTCCCGAAATGATATTGCTGCAGATGGACACAGTTGACCGAATTTGGGGCCCCCGTATCTCGGGGCCACTTGGCTAGGAACCCCAAATTTGGTGTGTGCAAACCCAGTGGAACCAACTACAACATATTCACTTTTCTGAAGCAGAGAATTACATTTTACAAACCGACTTTGGGGCCCCGTATCTCGGGCCACTTGGTGCTAGGAACCCTATCTTTGGATATGTTGAAGTGCTAGTTCCACTGGGTTTACACAACACTGGGGTTCCTAGCACCAAGTGGCTCTGAGATACGGGGCCCCAAAGTCGGTTCGGAAAATGTCATTCTCTGCTGCAGAAAAGTGCTCGACTCAAGTATAAGCCAAGGGGGGCACTTTCAGCACAAAAAAAATTTGCTGGAAAAACTTGGCTTATACTCGAGTATATACGGTAACCTACTTTACATGCATTTTTGATGCAGAAATGTAAACTGGCCCTAAGAGCGTGGTTCCTTTATTTCTTTTCACGTTATAGGCAGTTTTTTTTTTTACACTTAACAACACGCAGCTCCTTATTGTAGTTCATTTGTGTTTTGGTCATTGATTTGCACGGGTTTGGAACCTATTGGTTCCTATATTTTCTTTTATTTCTTTCTATGCAAGACCTGCGAGTGCCTCGAAACCAATTTTGGCTTAAACAACATGGGACATTTTGGGTTTGATGTACTTGTAAAGGATCGTTTTTTTTATTTTTTTACTTTAAATAACAAACATATACTTACCTCCACTGTGCAGTTCATTTTGCCCTGCACATCCTCCAATGGGGTCCCATGGTGGTGCTGGTGGCTCCTCCCTGCATTGAGTGTCCACATTGGAGAAGGCTCTCCTACAGTAAACACCCGTGCGGGCGCGCTCCCGAGTCCTGCATCTGTGTCCGTTCACACAGAATGCAGGACTCGGCCCCGCCCCCCCAGCGCTGCGTCATTGGATTTGATTGACAGCAGCGGGAGCCAATGGCTGCCCTGCTATCAATCTATCCAATCGGGTCACGAGACACCAGCTACAGATGGTGTGCTCGTTCCTGAACAGAGGACGACGGCGTCCAGATAAGTAAAATGGTGCATAGAATGCATTAAGATGAAAAACCATGAGGGTTTACAACCCCTTTAAAGTGATAAGTCTCGTTTTTGTTTTGTTAAAAATAACAAACATGTTATACTTGCATGCTCTGTGCAGTGGTTTTGCACAGAGCAGCCCCAATCCATCTTTTCTCCCGTCTGCCCCCACAGCAAGCAGCTTGCTATGGGGGCACCCAAGCCGAGCTGCTGCTCTGTGTGTCCATTCAGACATGGAGTTCTGGCTCAGCCCTGCCCCCTCTCTCTCCCAATTGGCTTACTGACTTTGATTGACAGCAGTGGGACCCAATGTCCTCTCAGCCAATCAGGAGGGAGAGTCCCAGACAACAGAGGCTATCGTGCAACATTGCTGGATCGAGATGAGGCTCAGGTAAGTATTAGGGGGGCTGCTGCACAACCGTTTTTTTTTTCATAGGATACATTAAGATGAAAAAAAAAAAAAAAACACCTTCTGTCTTTAGAACCACTTTAAATTAACTGACTTATCACTAAAAGGGTGTCCATTTCCTTACCTTAAAAACGTATAAAAGGGGGTCACACACACACACACCCTTTCAAAATCCAAAAGAACACATCTGCATAAAAAAAGGAAAAAAAAAATAAAAAATAAAGAAAAATGTTACCAAGTATCTCACAGTAGGAAATATATTTCTTTTAATTTTATTAAAGCGTAACTCCACTTTTGTTCAGAAAAAACATTCCCTTTTGATTGTAAGCTCTTCTGAGCAGGGCCCTCGTAATCCTCTTGTTTTTTATTGTATTATAACTGTATTGTCTCTTTTTTATATTGTAAAGCGCTGCGTAAACTGTTGGCGCTATACAAATCCTGTATAATAAAATAATAATAATTCCCCTCTGGGTGATCAATGTATATGGGCAAGGATAACAAACTTTGTTGCAGATTCCTACCTTTTGCTATTCTTAAGAAATCCCTGTGTGTTTGTGCCTCTGTTCTGAGTGGGTGTAATGGGAGAGGTTTAATAAGTAACTGTCAGGTGTGGAGCTGAAGGGCACTAATGAGAAAATCTGCCAGGCCTGCATCCCTTTAGACGTGTTCCTATTGAAAGTATCTCTCAAAAAAAAAAATGACATTTTTGTTGCAGGGGATACCTGAAATATGATTTGTATCTTAAAGGGGGATTCCACCCTAAAGTGGAACTCCCACTTTTCGGAACCCTCCCCCCTCCGGTGTCACATTTGGCACCTTTCAGGGGGGAGGGGGGTGCAGATACCTGTCTAAGGTATCTGCACCCACTTCCGGCATAAACTCCCGTGGGAGTTTACGCAAGTTCCTGTGCGGCCGCGCTGTCTGCTGGGACACACACGTGTCCCGGCAGACAGCGCTGAAGATTCTCATTGCGCTGCGCGACTCGCGCATGCGCAGTAGGGAATCGGGAAGTGAAGCCACTTTCTGATTCCCTCACCGAGAATGGCGCAGGCTACAGCAGAGAGCCGAGCGAGCGATCGGCCTCTGCTGCCGACACCGCTGGAACCTGGGACAGGTAAGTGTCCATTTTTTAAAAGTCAGCAGCTGCAGTATTTGTAGCTGCTGGCTTTTAAAAAAAAAAAAAAAAAAAAGTACAGTCCCGCTTTAAGAAAACTTCGGGGAAAATTGGTGAGCAAAACACACAGGCAGGAAATTAGGTTTCTGGGGAGTGGTCAGTACACTCTGTGTACAGAACAACTCCAGGTGGCCATATTGCAATGTACTCAGAAAATTGCAGATTGAAAAGGAAAGGTAGTTTTTAATAACATTAAATTACAATATGATTACTGTCGCAATTATATGCACTATATTACTTGACCGAGTTCCCTAAGTACCCTCAGATGCAAGCCATCTGGTCCCGGTGATTTATTAATGTTACATTTCCCAAGTCTAATTGAAATCTGTCCTTTGTTAACCATGGAGGTGCTTCCTGTGATGTGTCAAAGATAAACCCTGCAACTTTGGTTACTGAAGCCCCCGATTCCCATTGTGAAGACTGAGGAGAAGGGGGGGGGGGGGGGGGTGACAAGTTGCACCTTGAATATGAAAAGATGAATTTATCCTTTAAGGACCTATGTGTTCAGGAACGAACGCCTGGAATGCAGGTCTTCTTTCTGGGCATTCATTGGTAATCACATAAGGCCCTAAATGCGAGTTCCACTCGGTTCAGTGTTTAGCCCTGTGCAACAACAGCTTGTCATAGACTATGACAGACTACAGGCAGCAGGGCTGTACAGTGCACCTGTCAGGCAAACTAAAAGTGACATTAAAAGGCAAAAAAAAAATTCTTTAAAAATAAACATATCACACTTACCGGCTCTGTGCAGCAGTGTTGCACAGAACCACCCTGATCCTCCTCTTCTTGGGTCCCTCACCGGCACTCCTGGCCGATCCCTCCTGTTGAGTGCCCCCAAAGCAAGCATCTTGCAACAGGTACGCTCCCAACCCACTGCTCTGCGTGTCCACTCAGACACTAAGCCATGGCCTCTCTCCCACTGGCTGTGATTGACAGCAGCAGGACCCAATGGCTCCTGCTCCTGTCCCAGCCAATGAGGGAGAGTCCCCAGAGAGCCGATAATCTTGTGCACAGCGCTGGATCGAGGGCAAGCTCAGGTTAGTATAAGGGAGCTGGTGCACTCTAACACTCCCCACTAACACTAAAATCTACAGACATCCACAATTGAATATTAACCTATCTAGCATTGTAAAGAATAAATCAGCATACATACCTTTTCTGAAGCCGATCTGACCCGATCCCACACTGAGCTGTCAGCTGTGGCTTCGCTGTGTAGGCGGGTGCAGAGGACACAGCTGACAACAGAAGCCCCATAATAACTCTAAGTGTGACATCACATCCCATTCATTTCACAGCCGTTGTCAGCCGTGTCCTCTGCAGAGCCTCCGCCGCTGGAGGCCTGACCGGATCGGCTTCAAAAAAGCTATGTATACTGATTTCTTCTTTACAGGGCTAGATAGGTTAGTGTTAGATTGTGGATGTCTGTAGCTGTAGAGACTTTAGTGTTAGGCTGGACTTACACTTTCAGTCTTTAGAACCACTTTAAGGCTTTGGGAAGATACTGGAGAGATTATTAAAAGACCACATAGACGAGTTCTTGCAGGAAAAAAATATTTTAAGCAACAGACAGCATGGATTCATGAAAGACAGAAGTTGTCAGACAAACCTCATTTCTTTTTATGAGGTGGTAAGTAAAACCTTGGACAGAGGCGTGGCTGTGGACGTGGTATACTTGGATTTTGCAAAAGCGTTCGATACAGTTCCGCACACACGGCTCATGTGTAAGGTAAGGTCTACAGGTTTGGAAATATCGGTTTGTAAATGGATAGAAAACTGGCTAAAAGACAGAATTCAGAGAGTAGAGGTTAATGATTCTTACTCTGAATGGTCTAAGGTTATCAGTGGTGTACCCCAAGGTTCAGTGCTGGGACCCTTACTTTTTAATATCTTTATAAATGATATAGGGTCTGGGATCAAAAGTAACATTTCTGTCTTTGCAGATGACACCAAGCTATGCAGTGGAATAACGTCCTTACAGGAGGTCTCCAATTTACAAGCCGACCTCAATGCTCTGTCTAATTGGGCGACTATGTGGCAGATGAGGTTTAATGTTGATAAATGTAAAGTTATGCACTTGGGGGCTAAGAATATGCATCATACATACTAGGGGGGAGTACAACTGGGGGGATCCGTAGTGGAGAAGGATCTGGGGGTTTTGGTAGATCATAAACTCAATAATAGCATGCAATGCCAAGCTGCGGTTTCCAAAGCGAGCAAAGTCCTTTCTTGTATTAAGAGAGGTATGGACTCCAGAGAGAGAGAGATCATTTTGCCCCTGTTCAAATCATTAGTAAGACCTCATCTGGAATATGCAGTTCAGTTTTGGGCACCAGTTCTCAAAAAGGATATCGGGGAACTGGAGAAAGTGCAGAGAAGGGCAACCAAACTGATAAGAGGCATGGAGGAGCTCAGCTATGAGGAAAGATTAGAGGAAATGAATTTATTCGCACTTGATAAGAGGAGATTAAGGGGGGATATGATCAACATGTATAAATATATAAGGGGTCCATATAGTGAACTTGGTGTTGAGTTATTCACTTTACGGTCAACAAAGAGGACAAGGGGGCACTCTTTACGTCTAGAGGAGAAGAGATTTCATCTCCAAATAAGGAAAGGTTTCTTCACAGTAAGAGCTGTGAAAATGTGAATAGACTCCCTGCAGAGGTGGTTCTGGCCAGCTCAGTAGATTGCTTTAAGAAAGGCCTGGATACTTTCCTAAATGTACATAATATAACTGGGTACTGACATTTGTAGGTAAAGCTGATCCAGGGAAAATCCGATTGCCTCTCGGGGGATCAGGAAGGAATTTTTTTCCCCTGCTTTAGCAAATTGGAGAATGCTCTGCTGGGGTTTTTTTTGCCTTCCTCTGGATCAACTGTGGGTATAGAATGGGGTATATGGGATTGTATGATATATATATATTTTTTTTTTTTTTATTTGTGGTTGAACTGGATGGACTTGTGTCTTTTTTCAACCTAACTAACTATGTAACTATGTAAGGCTGGGTTCACACCAATTCAGTGTATCGCATGGCATTTGTAAAGGAATCGCACCAGATTCCTGTACAAAATTACATGCAAATTCAGTGCAGTGTGAATTGAACCATACATTCTGTATGGCTCAATTTGCTCTGGATCCGCACCAAAAAGGTGCAGGACCCTTTTTTTTTGTCCGCACTGGAATCGTATTGCATTGTTGTTTAGACACATGCAATCTGATTCCATAGTTTCCACTGCATGCTGCAAACTGTTTTGGGGGCGTCATTAAAGTGGAGTTCCACCCATAAATGAAACTTCTGCAGAACCGCCCCCCCCTTCGGTGTCACATTCATTTGGCACCTTTCGGGGGGGGGGGGGGTGCAGATACCTGTCTAATCCAGGTATTTGCTCCCACTTCTGGCAAAAGAGCACAGCAGAATCCACGGCAAACTATGCCACGTCCGACCCCTCCTCCGCCCCGCTGTCTTCTGGGAGCCGCACAAGTCCCACAAGACAGCAGGGACCATTCAGAACACGCGGTGCGACTTGCGCATGCTCAGTAGGAAACAGGCCGCACGGCTTCACTTCTCAATTCCCTTACTGAAGATGCCGGCGCCTGCACCCGGAGCCGAGGGACGGGTCGGCTTCAGGTAAGGACATTGCGGGCGCCCTGGACAGGTAAGTGTCTTTATTTAAAAAAAATAAAAAAAGTCAATAGCTGCAGCACTTGTAGCTGCTGACTTTTACATTTTTTTAATTTTTGCAGGTGGAACTCCGCTTTAACTTTATACTGACGCCTGCAGAGCGTGTGAACTTGCCTGCGATACTGATGCGGGAACCAGCATCAGTGTGAACCCAGCCTAAAATGGGGTGTAAAGCAGCTATACGGCATACAAAAGGGCCTAAGGCTACATGCACACAAACATAAATAAATACAGACATACGACCATACAGTATAAAAGTCACTTCTATATTTACAGCACACAGGAACCCCAGCTACGGCGCGTTTCTGTCCATAGAACTTTTACTAGAAAATACGCAGTGTGCCTGTAATCCTATGCAAAAAACCGCCAGCGTTCCCGATTACAGGTGCATGGACAGATTTTCCTCCACGCACATGCATTCACAATCACCGGCATGTACACAAAATTACAGGAGCACTAAATATTTTGCTGTAGTTACATGGAAAGAAAACCGCCACAGCGGGGGCTCCCAGGCGCTGTAAATGAAGTATTTATACTGCACAGCTATACCCCTTTTTTCCCCCATTCACGTGTATGGAGCCTAAAATCAAGTGTAACGCAGGAAGTTTTTAGTCGTAATTTACAAAGCAAACACACAATGAAGAATGACAGTCACCTAGCTGATAATAAAGATCCTTATGCTTGTGTTAAAAGTTTTAGGAATGGATCTGCATGTCTTCAGGAGAAGGTCACAAACACAAGCTGGAGACGTGCTGCACCTACCATGTACACAGTGCCATCCATTCCCTGCCTCCCCTCCTCATGTGCACAGCACTTCCTGCACTTCCTGCTTTATGTCACAACCCTCCTCATTGGCTGCACACACAGCCGCCCTGGTTGGCTCCCTGAGATTGGCTCTTAGTTGATCTCACCTTCCCATAGCTGAGAAGTGTGTGGCTGCCAACAATGGGGCTTGTAGTTCCACAGATCCCTGAGCTAGAGTAGGGTTGCCACATCATCCCTTTAATCCAGGAAATACATTATTAACCACTTGCTTACTGTGCACTTAAACACCCTTCCTGCCCAGACCAATTTTCAGCTTTCAGTGCTCTCGCACTTTCAGTGACAATTGCGCGGTCATGCAATGCTGTAACAAAATGAATTTTTTATCATTTTGTTCGCACAAATAGAGCTTTAGTTTGGTGGTATTTATTCGCGACTCCGTTTTTTATTTTTTGCGATATAAGCGAAAACATAGCGGAAATTTTGAAAAAAAAACAATATTTTCTCCTTTCTTTTTTAAAAGAAGTCCAATAAAATCAAATTTTGTCATAAATTTAAGCCAAAATGTATTCTGCTACATGTTTTTTGTAAAAAAAAATTCCGTTAAGTGTATAATAATTGGTTCGCGTGATCACGGACATATGTACGCAAATGATCATGTAAAAGGGGTGTGCAGGTGATCACGGACATATGTGTGCAGATAATCATTGGCACATGTTATTTTACTGGGACATATGTGAGGGACATATGTTTTTATTATTTGGGGACATGTGTGTTTTGGGGGACATGTGTGTTTTGGGGACACTAGACAGGTGATCAGTGAGTAAAAGCTGTAAAAAAAACAGCTAATACTCACTGATCACCAGCCGGCTGCAGCGATCCGCTCTCCTCTCCTCACCGACGACTTCCGTGTGCGGAGAGGAGCGCCGATTGCCTAGCAACCGGCTGTTTGTTTACATCACATGACGGCTGTGATTCGTCACGGCCGTCATGTGATCAGGAGGGCCAATCACCGAGCCAATCACCGAGCCCTCCTGCCGACCCTAATGGGTTTACTTCCTCTTTGTTTCCCTGCAAAGGTAAAGCATAATGGACTACTATGCATCGCATCGTAATCCATTATGTGTCACTTACCTGACACAGGAGCCTGCAATGTCACCGCTGTCCCCTGTAGCACGAAGCATCCATCTTCCTTCCGAGTATCGCTGCTCCGGTGCTGTAAGTGGCCGGAACAGCGATGACGTCATTCCGGCGCATGCGCGCAGGAGCCGTAAGTGACGCCATGTTTGCCTTCACCTGCGCCATTGTCTATGGCGCGCATGCGCCGTAGGCAGCGGTGCCCTATTTTTGTAAAATATCTCCTTAACCGTGTAGGTTAACCACTTGCCTACCGGGCACGAACACCTCCTTCCTTACCAAGCCATTTTTCAGCTTTCAGCGCTGTCGCATTTTGAATAACAATTGCGCGGTCATGCAACGCTGTACTCAAATAAAATGTTTTATAATTTTTTCCCCACAGATAGAGCTTTATTTTGGTGGTATTTGATCACCTCTGCGGTTTTTATTTCTTGCGCTATAAACAAAAGAAAAGGGACAAGTTTGAAAAAACATAATATTTTTTACTTTTTATTATAATAAATATCCAATTTTTTTATTTTTTATTTTTATTTTTCCTCAGTTTAGGCCGATACGTATTCTTCTACATATGTTTGGTAAAAAAAATTGCAATAAGCGTATATTGATTGGTTTGGGCAAAAGTTATAGCGTCTACAAAATAGGGGATAGATTTATAGCATTTTTATTATTATTTTTTTTTTACTAGTAATGGCGGCGATCTGCGATTTTTATCATGACTGAGACATTGCGGCGGACATATCGGACACTTTTGACACATTTTTGGGACCATTCACATTTATACAGCGATCCGTGCTATAAAAATGCATTGATTACTGTATAAATGTGACTGGCAGGGAAGGGGTTAACACTAGGGGGCGCTGCAGGGGTTAATATGTTCCCTAAGTTAGTGATTCTAACTGTGGGGGGAGGGGATTGACTGGGGGAGGGGACCGATCGGTGTCCCTATGTACAAGGGACACACCATCGGTCTCCTCTCCAGTGACAGGATGTGGATCTGTGTGTTTACATACACAGATCCACGTCCTGCTCAGTTACTGGGCAATCGCGGGTGCCCGGCGGACACCGCGGCAGCCAGGCATACGCATCGGGTCCCCAGCGAGGCGGCGGGCATGCGCGCGCCCCCTAGTGGCCAAAATGTTAGCGCCGTCGTATGACGGCAGCCCGCCACAAGAGCCGCACCGCTCCCCCGTCAATTGACAGTGGGCGGTCGGCTACAGGTTAAGGAGATATTTCTTGGACCTACAGGTAAGCCTTAATCTAGGTTTACCTGTAGGTCAAAGTGGTCTGTAAGGGTTTACAACCACTTTAAGCCCCAGACCATAGAGCACTTTTTTGCGATTTGGCACTGCGTCACTTTAACTGACAATTGCTCGGTCGTGCAACGTGGCTCCCAAACAAAACTGACGTCCTTTTTTCCCCACAAATAGAGCTTTCTTTTGGTGGTATTTGATCACCTCGTTTTTATTTTTTGCGCTATAAACAAAAAAGTGCGACAATTTTGGAAAAAAAAGCTATATTCTTTGCTTTTTTGCTATAATAAATATCCCCAAAAATATATAAAAAAAATGTTTTTTCCTCAGTTTAGGCCGATACGTATTCTTCTACATATTTTTGGTAAAAAAATTGCAATAAGCGTTTATTGATTGGTTTGTTATAGCGTCTACAAAATAGGGGATAGTTTTATGGCATTTTTATTAATATTTTTTATTTTTTTACTAGTAATGGCGGCAAACAGCGATTTTTATCGTGACTGCGACATTAAGGCAGACACGTCGGACAATTTTGGCGTGATTTTGGGACCATTCACATTTATACAGGGATCAGTGCGATTAAAATTGCATTGATTACTGTGTAAATGTGACTGGCGGTGAAGGGGTTAACTCTAGGTGGCGCTTTAGGGGTTAGTGTGTCCTAGGGAGTGATTCTAACTGTGGGGGGGGGGGGCTACGAGTGACACATCACTGATCATTAAACACTGGATAGTCACAGAGTTTCTGTACTCGTTGTTTAAGGTCTCTTGTACACAGGTTTCTGAGCTCATGCAATGTAAATTCCAGCACATTTCCCCTGCCTGGAAAGCCCAGGTTCTGCATACAGCCGCACGTAGACAGACATCTCAAGTCTCCCGGAAGGTGCATTTCTGTGGCGGCTCCCACACACCCGCAATTGCCTCCCGATCTTCCGGGAATGATCGGTGCGGCGGGGATCAGCTGTGATCACCAATCTCCTTTGTATCGATTTTTAGCTGACAGCCGCTTCTCCTTCTCTCCCTCCCGTGTGTGTCAGCTAAAAAGCTATACAGGGAGATCGGTGATCACAGCTGTCACTCCAGCCCCACCGATCATCCCCAGCTGCTCTGTGTGCTCTTCCCGGGCCACCTCCGTGTCCTTCTCCACCCAATGTTCTCCGGCCCCCTCCATGTCCTTCTCCGTCCCCGTTCTCCTCCGGCCCCCTCCATGTCCTTCTCCGTCCCCGTTCTCCTCCGGCCCCCTCCATGTCCTTCTCCGCCCCCCCCCTTATCCTCCAGCCCCCCTTGTCCCCCTACATCCGGCTCCCCTCATCTCCTCTCCCGCCGGATGCGGGGGGGGGGGGGACTAGTTAATGGACACAGCGAGCGAGATCGCTCCTGTGTTTACTCTGCTCAGTTTATGAATGAACAGGAGCCTCTGTCTCCTGTTCATTCATCTTTAGTGCTGACAAAGGGACTGGGGAATGTGTGTCCTCAGTCCCTTTGTCTGTCTTAAAGGGGAGATGTCAGGGGTCTGTTTAGACCCCTGGCATCTCACCAAAGCCCCCGAAAAAATATAAAAAAAAAAAATCCAAAAATAATTGAAAAAGTGTAAAAAAAATAAAATAAAAAAAAAACTACTGACACCTCTCTCCCCTGCCCTACCAACACTGTCCACTTCCCCAACCCCCTCCCCCAAAAAGCATTGTGAAAACATTTTTTTACAAATTAAATTGTAAAAAAAATCAATTATTAAAAATTAAAAAAAATACTACTGACACCGTCCATATACCACCCACCCCCTTCCCCAGAAGCACTGCGAAAAAATATTGAAAAAGTGATTTAAATTATATTTTGCCGCGGGGGTGGGGCGTTTGCGGGCGCGAAGCGACACCTCCCTGAAGTGAGTTTCTGCAGGTTGGGATGTCTGCGTAGATGCGAATGGCTGTACTCAGGTATACACCCATGCTCATGTCAACACAAGAATAGGGTATGGGCGTATGTAAAAATTGTTCTATACTCATGTATAGGCATATACCTGGGTACAGCCAAACACAGCCATTCACATCTATGGCCGGCAGTACTCAGCACCTGGGCTTTCCAGGCCGAGAAAATATGCCGGAATTTACATTGCAACTGTAGCCATGACCCCCGTAGGGGTTGCTGTGTGTAGTGGTTCACCTGTCGCCATGCCCAGCCAGACATCCATCCAGTCACTCAGAGACAAAAAAACAGTCTATTACTTTGTTTTGTTTTCTTTATTTGAAGGGGGTTAAACTTGGATGGGGATTTGGGAATTATGGGATGCCCAAGAAGATTTAGTGCAAAGTTGCTTAGGACTCCTATATACACTCCTGTATATACTCTTCACTCCTCTCTCTCCAGCACAAATGCTTGCTGCTCACCATTTCCTTCTCCAACGATTCATTTGCGGCAGACTGTTCCTCCTCCAGCACTTCCCTTGCGGCAGACTGTCACTCCTCCGGACTAGCTAGCACCACATGGGTAGGCCTGACACTACTTCAGCCAGGCCTCAGTGAACTGCTTTTTGCGGGCAGGGACCTCAGGCCCCTGTGGTGTAGAAATAGTTCAGGTGCTAGCTGTCCTCTACTTGGCTACCACTCCCAGATAGCTCTCTTCAGGCCCTGCCAGCCAGCCTGGCTGCAAAGACCCCATTACACTGTCCTTCTCCACAGTCCTCTCTCCACTGGTTCTGCACCCATCTCTCGAACTGCAATCTCCCAGTTCTCTCCGGCGTGCCTCCCCAGGCCTCCCGACTGTGCTCACTCACCAGCACTCCTGGCTGAAACCAGTAGTCCTCCATATAGACTCTAATGCCGCATACCCACAATCGGAATTGTTCGATGTGAGCTTGTTTTAGAAAGTCCGACGGTGGGTATGCTCCATCGAACATTTTGCTGTCGGAATTTTCGCACACAAATGTTTGAGAGCAGGTTCTCAAATTTTCCGACAACTTCACTTGTTGTCGGAAAGTCCCATCGTGTGTACACAAGTCCGTCGCACAAAAGCTCACGCATGCTCCGAATCAAGCAAAAGGAGCCGCACTCACTATTGAAATTCCTTTGTCTCGGCTCCTCGTACCTCTTGTACGTCACTGCGTTCTTACGTTCGGAATTTCCGACAACATTTGTGTGACCGTGTGTAAAAGGCAAGTTTGAGCCAACATCCTTTGGAAAAAAATCCACGGTTTTGTTGTCGGAAAATCCGATCGTGTGTATGCGGCATTAGAAGTGTTCTCTCCCGCTGTCCTCTACTTGCTCTCTCAAGTGCCTCTCCTTCCAGGATGAATACTAACCTACAATGTAAAGGGGGAATTTACAATGACCTCCACTGTAATGGAAGTACATTGACCACGATTATATTGCGTGCATTGATAGATAGTGATAGATAGTGTAATGCCTACATTACATTGATCATCAATATAGTTACATAGTAGGTGAGGTTGAAAAGAAAAAAGACACAAGTTACATTGTATATCCCTGTATGTTTTGGTCGTTCAGGTGCTTATCTAATCGTTTTTTTAAACTATCGATGCCCCCCGCTGAAACCACCACCTGTGGAAGGGAATTCCACATCCTTGCCGCATTTACAGTAAAGAACCCTCTACGTAGTTTAAGGTTAAACCTATTTTCTTCTCATTTTAATGAGTGGCCATGTGTCTTGTTAAACTCCCTTCCACAAAAAAGTTTTATCCCGATTGTGGGGTCACCAGTACGGCATTTATAAATTGAAATCATATCCCCTATTCTCCAGAGAGAATAAGTTCAGTTCTCGCAACCTTTCCTCATAACTAATATCCTCCAGACCCTTTATTAGCTTTGTTGCCCTTCTTTGTACACTCTCCACTTCCAGTACATCCTTCCTGAGAACTGATGCCCAGAACTGTTAAGCCATCCAGGACTTTAAAATTTATTACCCAATGGGATGCATTGGCTAATGCCCTTATTTAATATGCTCTTAAAGCAAACCCATCTCTCCACCGTGTTCTTTGTTTCTAAGATTTTATCCCAATTCATGCCTTCTAACAAGGTTCGTAGTTTAGGAAAGTTGGCTCTTTTGAAATTCAGTGTCTTTGTATTCCCCTTATGTTTCCTATTTGTGTGATTTATACTGAAGCCAATTGACCTGTAATTGCTGTTTCCTAAATTGCGCCATATTTCCACATCCGTGATCAGGTCTGTATTGTTGGTAATCAGTAGATCCAGTAACGCTTTATTTTTAGTTGGTGCGTCTACCATCTGACCCATGAAATTGTCCTGCAAGACATTAACCACTTCAATACCAGACACTTAGACACCTTCCCGCCCAAGCCAATTTTCAGCTTTCAGCGATGTCGCAATTTGAATGACAATTGCGCGGTCATGCTACACTGTACCCAAACAAATTTTTTATCATTTTGTTCCAACAAATAGAGCTTTCTTTTGGTGGTATTTGATCACCTCTGCGATTTTTATTTTTTGCGCAACAAACAAAAAAAGACCGAAAATTTTGCAAAAAAACAAGTTTTTCTTTGTCACTGTTAATTTTTTTTGTAAATAAGTGCGTTTTCTTCTTCAATGACGGGCACTGATAAGGTGGCACTAATGGGCACTGATGGGCACCGATGAGGTGGCACCAATTAGGGGGCACCGATGAGGTGGCACTGATGATGGGCACTTATAGGCGGCACTGATGGGCACTGATAGGTGGCACTGATGGGCATTGATAGGTGGCACTGGTATGCGGCACTGATGGGCACTCAGGTGGCACTGATGGGCACTCATAGGCGGCACTGACGGGTACTTATGGGTGGCACTGATGCACACATATAGGTGGCACTGATAGGTGGCATGGATGGGCACTGATAGGTGGCATGCATGGGCACTGATAGGTGGCATGGATGGGCACTGATAGGTGGGCATGGGTGGGCACGGATGGGCACTGATAGGTGGCACTGATGGACGCTGATGAGTGGCACTGATGACACTTATGGGTGGCATTGCTGGGAATCCTTTTTTTTTTACTTTTTTTTTTATTAAATATGATGTGCCAATCAGTGCCCATCTGTGGGCACTGATTGGCATATTTTTGATTTTTTTTTTAACATGTGGATGGCCATGGGGGATGTACCTGGCCATCCACATGCTGGGGGCTTCCCTGGTGGTCCTGGGGGCTTCCCTAGTGGTCTAGTGTGGGCATCTGAGGGGGGCTGCGCTGATAAACAATCAGCGCAGACCCCCCCTGTCAGGAGAGCCGCCGATCGGCTCCCCTCTACTCGCGTCTGTCAGACGCGAGTGAGGAAAAGCCGATCAACGGCTCTTCCTGTGTACATCGTGATCAGCCGTGATTGGACACGGCTGATCACGTGGTAAAGAGCCTCCGCCGGAGGCTCTTTACCGAGATCAGTGTAGCGGTGTGTCAGACTGACACACCGCTCCACCAATCGCCGCGATGCGCGCCCCCACGGGCGCGCGGCGGCTGTTATCCTGAAGGACGTCATATGACGCCCAGTCAGGATAACGAAGCCACTTCCCGGACGTCAATTTACTATTGACCGGGCGGGAAGTGGTTAAGGAACTGACGAGCCTTAGACAAATGCCTCAGCCCAGTCTATGTCTGGATAATTAAAATCCCCCATTATGATAACACTTCCCATCCTTGCTGCTAATCTAACTTGTGATAGGAGATACGTCTCCCCTTCCTCCCTCAGGTTAGGGGGCCTATAGTATACTCCTAGTATTATTTCCCCTTAGCTTCATCCCTTTGGAGCTCTACCCATAAGGATGCCACCTCTTCCCTAGCTCCCTTAGTGATGTCATCTCTCACATTCACTTGTACATTATTCTTGATATATAGGCATACCCCTCCGCCTTTTTTACCCTCTCTATCCCTACGATAAAGGGTATACCCTTGAATGGTTGCCAGCCAATCATGAGAGCTGTTGAACCAGGTCTCTGAAATTCCCACAAAATACAAATCCTCCTCATACAATGCTATCTCTAGTTTACCCATCTTGTCTGCCAGGCTCCTGGCATTGGTGAACATGCCACGTAGTTTAGACCGGTCGCATACTGTGTTCTTATTGGGTGTTCTGAGATTGCAACTGGGACTTGTTACTATACTTACCTTGGGTTTATGTGCTTTAGTCAACCTACCACTGATGCCCCCAATACTACCCTCTGGAATAGTATATAATCTCTACCTCTGGGTCCCCTCCCCCCCCCCCCCCCCCCCCCCCCGTCGCCTGGTTTAAAAACACCTCTAACTTTTTGGCTATGTTTACTCCCAGCTGATCTGCACCCTCCTCATTTAGGTGCAGTGCCTCTCTTCTATAGTACTGGTGATCGACTGAGAAGTCAGCCCAGTCCTCCAGGAACCCAAACCCCTCCTTACTACACCAGCTCTTCAGCCACTTGTTTACTTCCCTAATCTCCCTCTGCCTTTCTGGTGTGGCTCGATGTACCGGTAGTATTCCTGAGAATACTACCTTGGAGGCCTTTTTCCTCAATTTAGCTCCCAAGTCTCTAAAATCGTTCTTTAGGACACTCCATCTGCCTCTGACTTTGTCATTGGTGCCAACGTGCACCAAGACAGCCCGGGTCTTCCCCAGCTCCTCCCAGTAATCTGCCCACCAGATCAGTGATGTGCCGAACTCGAGCGCCCGGGAGACAACATACAGTTCGGTGCCTCAAGTATTTTTTACAGATTGGCCTCTCTGTCCTTCTAAGAATTGAGTTCCCTACCACCAGAATCTGTCTTTCCTTTCCACCCCCCACCCCCCACTGTCACTGAAGGAGTTCTTCCCCCGGTCCCTGACTGGTTTCACCAATGTCACTCAACGGAGCGTACTTATTGGGATGCTCCAGCCCTGGATCGGCCTCCCTGGCACTTCCCCCTCTACCCTTCCTGACTGTCACCCATCTACTCTTTCCCAGTGCCTGCACCTCTTTGTCTCCACCTGCCTCTGTGCTGGCCCCTGCCGGCACCTGCCGTGTATGCTCCCATTGCATCTGTTACATTGATGGGCAATATAAATACTTCCATTTAATGGGGATTTTATGCCGAAAGCCAGTAAATTTGCAGGTTGCATTTAACGGGAGTTTCCCATACAGAGGTTGACAGTGGCTGGAAATGAGGAACACTTATATTAAAAAGGGATTGTGGTGGCTGATTATGAAAGGCCTCATATCAGAGGGTGCGGTGGTGGTTGAAGGGCCTCATATTAGAGAGGGGTCAGTGGCAGCTAAGCATCAGGGACCCCACAATAAAAGGGATAGTGGTGGCTGAACATAAGGGCATCCCATTAAAAGAGATAGTGGTGGCTAAACTCGAGGGGGGCTCACATTAGAAGGGATGATGGTAACTAAACACGAGGGGGCTCACATTAGAGGGGATGGTGGTGGCTGAACATAAGAGGCCTCACATAAGAAGGGATGGTGGTACATTATTATATATGTGATCCAACTCAGGAGACTCTCAGAATCGTAGACTTAGGACTGCAGTACACCGGGGTGCCGTGATGTGGCTGCTGCAGCTTACACATGTATTTGCAAATGTGTACAAACTAAACTGATTGGTTTTAACGTGAACTGTTAGGCGAGATTAATGTAGTTTGTTGCAGGCTGGCTGGTAAATGAACTGGGAATTTTTGTTTGTTGTTTTTTTGACATGGTGGTGGCTGAACATGAGGAGGGCTCACATTAGAGGGGATGGTGGTGGCTGAAAATGAGGAGGCTCACATTAGAAGGGATGGTGGTGGCTGAACATAGGAGGCCGTATGATGGTGGTAGCTGGTAGGGGGAATGGTGGAAGCGAAACAAAAGTGGGGCTCACAATAGAGGGGATGGCGTAGGATGAATAGAATGGGCCTCACATTAAAAGGGATAGTGGTGGCTGAAAATGAGGGGTCTCATATTAGAAGGGATGGTGGTGGCTGAACATAGGAGGCCATACATTAGAGGGAATAGTGGTAACTGAACATATGGGGTCTCACATTAAAAGGGATGGTAATACACTGTCTCGCTCTGCTCTGCACATGCTCAGTTGCTCTCCATTTTTAGGCACTGACGAGTTTTCTGCTGAAGCAGAATTAAACCCTCCTATCCTTTACAGCAGTGGTAGGCAACCTGGGGCCTTCCAGCTGTCCCATCCCATCATACCTCTGGGAGTACCGTATTTATCGGTGTATAACACTCACTTTTTTCCCCTTAAAATCAGGGGAAAATCGTGGGTGCGTGTTATACGCCGATCCCGGCCGATTTTTAAGAGGGGAGCGAGCGGAGCCGATATACCGAAAGCCGCGTGTATTTTCGGCTAGTCTCGGCTCCTCTCGCAGTCCCCCCACCTCCACTGATTGCGAGAGGAGCCGAACGCCAACAACGTAAAAAAATCTGAGTTCGGCTATTCTCGGCTCCTCTCGCAGTCCCGCCCCTGACTGCGAGCAGAGCCGAGACTAGCCGAACTCGGATTTCTGTATGTTGTCGGCGCTCGGCTCCTCTCGCAATCAGCGAAGGTGGGCGGGACTGCGAGAAGAGCCGGCCCGAGACTAGCCGAAAATACACGCGGCTTTCTGTATGTTGTCACGCGGCACTCGTCCACTCCACTCGGCGCCAATTTTAAATCAGCAGTTACACAGAACTGGGCAAGGCTGCAAAGTCACTGGGCAAGGCTGCACAGGCACTGGGCAAGGCTGCAATGATGGCCATTTAAATGTAAGTTTTTTTTCCTTAAACTTCCCTCCTAAAAGTTTTTTTCCTTAATATTCCCTCCTAAACTTGGGGTGCGTGTTATACGCCGGTGCGTGTTATACGCCGATAAATACGGTAATTGTAACAGCCAGCCTTACAATGCCTCATGGGAAATGTAGTTACACAACAGCTGGAGGGCCCCAGGTTGCCTACCCCTGCTTTACAGCCAAGGAAGCTGTTTTTGCTTGATCTGCAGCTGCCATGGGGCTGCACATGTGGTCAGTTATGACACCAGCCTTTTGATGGCCTGACAGTTTGGTTGAGGACACAAGCAAATGTGACAGTTAGCAATCCTGGCATTCCAGGAATGTAACTGTTTTTTTAATAACTGTTAAATCGATAGGTTTAGTTCTGCTTTATGATTAACTGCTGTTCAGGGGTCTGGGCTTCAGCAAAATGGCACCTCCGGCATGAAAAAACAGGAGCAATGCTGGAGGCAATTTTCAGCACACACTCATTTTGGTAACCTAATTATTAAAGTGGAATGTATGTTCCTTTCTAATAAAGTTGTTATGGGTAAGGTTCTGCTTTAATATAAAATTGCTTTTGGAGAATAATGCAGTTTTGCTGGGTGAACAAGTTATATTGTATATCGCAGTCCATGTTCTTGCAGGGTGATATAATGTACAGTTGCTGGTTGATGTAATTTGCTATAATGGCATGATACAGTATGTGTTGTTGTAGTGCAATGTGGTATGGTCAATACCACAATGTGGTAGGGTCAATTCACTAAGAAGACTGAGTGACTGACTCCATTTGCTATTTAACATCACGATAATATTACCTCAAAATGCTCGATTCACAAAACACAAATTTTATTTTGGGTTGGAATTTTTGCATGAAATTATTTCTTTCCCAAAGATCGTTATTTTATCTCACATTTCGATGAGCTTTGATGCATATCTTACATGCAATTATGATAGTAATAACTGACACTCAAACATTTCTGCATGTAGGCCCCTTAATTAATAGGTCTGCCACCGATGTGTGGCTGGTGATATACGCCATTTAAAAAAAAAAAAAAAAAAACAGTCCTGTTCGTTTTTTTTTTGTTTTTTTTAACTAATGAGTTTTTCGACTTTCAGCTTGAACCTGCTTCTGCTCAAAGTCAACACTCCAATTCCAGAAGCCTGAAAATCATAGCCATGCTGCATCAGTTCTTTAATCTTACTTTCTATACTCGCAGAGCTCACGTCGAGCACCTTTGGCATCGCCAAGATTTGGTTCACCTGAATACCATAGTTCATAAGCAGATCAATTTTGGTGTTAAAAGTTACAGGAGACAGGTAAAGTACTTGAGGAAAAGTCAATATACACTTAGTAATCTCATCTTCTAAACAACCCAGACACTGAAACTTTTTCTGAATATTGTCAAAGTTCTTCTTGATATAGGCGTTCCCCAGATCCAGAATATCAGAGCCATTACCTTGGATCCAGTCCAGCATCTCTGCATTTGGTAGTTTCAACATGGTTTGGAATAGCTCGATATTTGCTTTAATCCGTTTGGTACTTCTGGTTAAGAGATACACATTCTTTGCTACCATCTTTCTTGCAAACTCCTCAGGATTGTCACCTCCCAAGCAAGTGCATAAATTTTGTAAAAACTCCACCATGTCACGATTGAGCGCTGCCCGATTGGAGAACATCCGAGGGGCCCTGGCCATCAACTGAGTTACAACCGTTGAAGAAAGGCCCAGTGAACTGAGAAGGGAGACGTTGTCCTGCAAATTTTCAAGGTTGCTCGAGCGGAAAAAAGATTCAGGGGAGCGTACAAGAGTTTGTAGAACCTGAAGGTCTGTCTGCAAGATGCTTTTCCAGATTTCCCACCTGGCCTGCACATTTTCTGATGTACGAGTGACCGCTCGGGGGAATCTGGAGATGACACTGTCAATGGCTTCTGTGTTGGCACCTTTTTGCCGAAGAAAATCTCTAAGCCAGTCCTCATGGGTGTCCTTCTTTCTGATGGAGGCCTGGTATTTACTCACCTTTGATGCGCCCACATTTTCACCTTCTGTTTTTTCTTCGCAGTCAGGGGTCAGTTGTGTAAGGAAGGGTCGCCATAATATATTCCTGAGTTCAAATGTGGGAATTCGTAACATTCTGGAACCTCTAAGGTGACTCACACAGTTGCTGCTTGCGCTAATTAGCACTTTCAGAGCCATAATTCAGGATACACCTGGACCTGCAGATACAAATAATAATACAGAAGTGACTTACGGCATGTAAACCGATGTGTAAATTGATGCTTCCCCTTTGTCCGGCTATGCGCACACCATATCTCCTGTGCTCCTAAGCACACATTCCCTCTAATGCAGGGGTCTCAAACTGGCGGCCCTCCAGGTGTTGCAAAACTACAAGTCCCATTATGCATTGCAAGGCTGACAGTTACAAGCATGACTCCCACAGGCAGAGGCATGATGGGACTTGTAGTTTTGCAACAGCTGGAGGGTCACCAGTTTGAGACCCCTGCTCTAATGTGCCTTACCTATCATTCCATTACCCGTATATCCCCAAGTAAACAGACATAGCCATAGCTTACGTTCTCAGCTCCATCAGCATCACTGCCTTTCTGAGCCATGCCCTTGATTTTATTTACACACAAACAGAAAGTCCCAAACTGGAGGGTTTGCCTCCAACAGCCAATCGCCTCCTACACAGTTTGTGACCTCACTGGAAATGACCAAATAAGGCTGTAACACGGAATGTGGACGTCAACACAGGAAATTACCAAATAAGGACATGACCAAATAAGGATGTAACACAGGATGTGAATTTATATAATAACCAATGAACGATGACTACAATTCCGCTGATAGGAATCTCGAATTTCGACATGTGTTGATCAGACTCAGCAAAGACAAGAGCGTACATCCACCTATAACCGATAATGTCCTTGCAGAGCAAACATATCCCCTCAGACGATCGTCTGTGCAATGCACAGGGGCCCTTTCGCTGGCGGACATACCCCCACTCTGCAAACACCTCTCTCCAATCCGAGGAAGTTTTCCACTACCTAACGGATCTCAACCAGCATCAGTCTGCCCCAGTCAGCTCTTTAGAGCGGGCTGCGAAAGAACCAACACTGGGAGACACTGTGACAATACATCTTCATAAAATTTCCACAACACCCTTGCCCCGTCGGGACTTACAGATGCGTGCAGCTGCTCTGGGTGCTGGCACAGAGACGCTGGATATAAATTTAACCATTGCACCAATACAATTAAATAAAAAAAGTAAAAATGCTGTAATATTATAATAGTTTGTTTTTATTGTTTTTTTTTAATGCTGTAACATTAAACTATTGTAATATTACAGCATTTATTTTATTTTTAAACTGTAATACTACAATAGGTTATTTAAAAACACTGTAATATTACAATAAAAAGTATTTTTTATAAAAATTGCTGTAATAATATAAAAAAAAAAAAAAAAGTTCCCCTTCCTCCGGGACTTACAAATGCGCACAGCTGCTCTGGGTGCTGACACGCATCAGTGGCACAGAGAGGCTGGATATAAATAGAACTATTGTACCAATACAATTAAATTAAAAATAAATATAAATGCTGTAATATTATAATAGCTTGTTTTATTGTTTTTTTTTTTTAATGCTGTAACATTACAATAGTTACATTTTTTAAATGTTATAATATTACAATAGTTTATTGAATAGTTTTCTAAACTATTGAAATATTACAGCATTTTATGTTTTTAAACTGTAATACTACACTTTAAAAAAAAAAAAAAAACCACTGTAATATTATAATAAAAAGTATTTTTTATAAGAAATTGCTGTAATAATATAAAAAAGTTCCCCTTCCCCCCGGGACTTACAGATGCGCACAGCAGCTCCGGGTGCTGACACGCATCAGTGGCACAGAGAGGCTGGATTTAAATTGCATTATTGTACCAATACAATTAAAATAAAAATAAATAAAAATGCTGTAATATTATAATAGCTTGGTTTGTTTTTATTTTGTTTTTTTTATTATGCAACATCATAAAAGTAACATTTTTTAAATGCTATAATATTACAATAGTTTATTTAACCACTTCAGCCCCGGACCAATGGCAGCCAAAGGACCAGCCCCTTTTTGCGATTCGGCATTAACTGACAATTGCGCGGTCGTGCGATGTGGCTCCCAAACAAAATTGGCGTCCTTTTTTTCCCCACAAATAGAGCTTTCTTTTTGTGGTATTTGATCGCCCCTGCGGTTTTTATTTTTTGCGCTATAAACAAAAATAGAGCGACAATTTTGAAAAAATGCAATATTTTTTACTTTTTGCTATAATAAATATCCCCAAAAAATATATAAAAAAACATTTTTTTTTCCTCAGTTTCAGCCGATACGTATTCTTCTACATATTTTTGGTAAAAAAAAAATCACAATTAGCGATTATTGATTGGTTTGCGCAAAAGTTATAGCGTTTACAAAATAGGGGATAGTTTTATAGCATTTTTATAATATTTTTTTTTTTTTACTAGTAATGGTGGCGATCAGCGATTTTTAATTGTGACTGCGACATTATGGCGGACACATCGGACATTTTTGACACATTTTTGGGACATTTGTCATTTATATAGAAATCAGTGCTATTTAAATAGCACTGATTCCTATGTAAATGACAGTTGTAGTGAAGGGGTTAACCACTAGGGGGCGGGGAGGAGTCAGTGTGACGTGTTGTGTTTATTTTACTGTAGGGGGGCGTGGCTGTACGTGTGACGTCATTGATCGGCGTTCCCGATGACAGGGAACCGCCCATCATTGACAGTCAGTGTAGGAAGCGCGTTCTTCAGCTCAGTAACCCGATCGCAGGACACCAGCGGCGATCGGGTCCGCTGGTCCCGCGGCCGGGGTCACGGAGCTCCCGACTGGGACCCACAGGCAGGCACATGCACGATCACATACAGGTACGTGATTTTGCCTGCCCGTGCCATTTTGCCGACGTATATCGTCGTTAGGCGGTCGGGAAGCGGTTAATTGTTTTCTAAACTATTGTAATATAACAGCATTTTATTGTATTAGGTTATTTAAAGCGGAACGTCGGTCATTTTTTCAACTTTCCATCTATTAAATCTTCTCCGCTTGTTGTTTTTTTTTTTTAAACCGGTTCCCAACCGGCGCACGACGATGTATGTCGATTTTTTTATATATTTTTGGGGAATATTTACTGTACCCCAGTCAAAGTCTATGTCAGACGAAACTAATAGGGTGAGATGCTTACCTGAGCCACCTATATCCTTGCGCATACATTTTACATTTTTTATGAATTTAATTTGTCCTTGTTTGGATTGGATAACATTTATTTTACAAATAAAATCCCATACCAAACCGGATTTCACACTATGCGGAGTTGCCTCTTGTTTTTTCCATTTTCCTCCTGAGCTACCCATGGTGAGGACCACGACCGGGCCTTCTGGTATCCCCCTTCTTTGGTTACCCATAATCGGATCCCGGTGAGTAAAAAGGGTGTCATCCCACCCAGAAAAAAAAACCTCCAGGAGGATACAGCTGGCTGTGTTACAGTCCCTGCAAGTCCGGTGTTTCCGGCCCACGCTCGTTCGACTCACCTACTGAGAGGTTTGTGAGTCCACCTGCTCTGGTAAGAGTACCCTTTTTACTACCATTACATGAGGCTATGGGAAGAATTTCTGTAGAAACAATCAAACAGATTTAAACCCGTGACCACTTAGGAATTATAAAGTGTAGCCATCATCTATCTACTTGCAACTTTATCTGCACAGCTTTACTTGCCACCTAAAAATCTGTGGACTGTATTATAGAGATGGACATTTTCTCTATTTACACATGTATTTTTTATGTTCATGTAATATAAATGCTGTCCGGAATCATATAGATAGCAGTCTCACAGGACTGCTGTATGAAACATTGCCTTGAGTCACTCTATTAAGTTGAGATTGGTCCTTTGGTTACCTTTTGATTCCATTCATTTTATTCATCATTTGGTTTATAATACTCATTTGGATGACACCGTTTGGTTTGTGGTTTACATGAGCACCATAGTACCAATAGAAAGACACATTTAACAGCTTCCCGACCACCTCCTGCACATATACGTCGGCAGAATGGCGCGGCTAGGCAAAGGCACGTACAGATACGTCCCCTTTAATTGCCTAGCCGTGGCGGCGCGATCGCGACCCGGTAAGGAGCTCCGTGACCACGGCCGCGGGACCAGCGGACTCGATCGCCGCTGGTGTCCCGCGATCGGGTCACAGAGCTGAAGAACGGGGAGAGGTCTGTGTAAACAAACCTCTCCCCGCGCTTCCTACTCTGCCTGTCATTGATCGGCTGTTCCCTGTCATCGGGAACAGCCGATCAGTGACGTCAGACGTCAGCCACGCCCCCTACTGTAAAAAAAAAAAAACAACACGTCACACTGACTCCTCCCCACCCCCTAGTGGTTAACACCTTCACTGCCACTGTCATTTACATAGGAATCAGTGCTATTTAAATAGCACTGATTTCTGTATAAATGACAATGGTCCCAAAAATGTGTCAAAAATGTCTGATGTGTCCGCCATAATGTCGCAGTCACAATAAAAAAATAAAAATCGCTGATCGCCGCCATTACTAGTAAAAAAAAAAAAAAAAAATATTAATAAAAATGCTATAAAACTATCCCCTATTTTGTAAACGCTATAACTTTTGCGCAAACCAATCAATAATCGCTAATTGCGATTTTTTTTACCAAAAATATGTAGAAGAATACGTATCGGCCTAAACTGAGGGAAAAAAAATTTTTTTTTTATATATTTTTTGGGGATATTATTTATAGAAAAAAGTAAAAAATATTGCGTTTTTTTCAAAATTGTCGCTCTATTTTAGTTTATAGCGCAAAAAATAAAAACCGCAGGGGCGATCAAATACCACCAAAAGAAAGATCTATTTGTGGGAAAAAAAGGACGCCAATTTTGTTTGGGAGCCACGTCGCACGACCGCGCAATTGTCAGTTAAAGCGAGGCAGTGCCGAATCGCAAAAAGGGGCCTGGTCCTTTGGCTGCCAATTGGTCCGGGGCTGAAGTGGTTAATATGAGTTATTTTTTTTATGCAACTTTTTGTGAATCGCATGCAATCGCTATTTTATTGTTAGTTTCTGGTTCACATGAGCCTTATAATAGCAATAAAAAAAAAAAAACATATTTAATATATGCTGGGTTTTCCATGCGATTTTTTTGGGTGAATCGCATATAAGTGCCATCACTATTTGTTCACATTTGCTTTGGAAACAACCTCTCTTTTTTTTGGGGGAGACTCCTACAAAGTTGGCATACTTATGCGTAATCACTTATTCATATTTTTATATAATAGTTTTTGCACATACACGCCGTTCTCTGGTTTTAATCACTCACTTCCAGAGATTTTCATTAGACATGTCACCTGATATGTTCTAATATCACACTCAGAGTGTTTCACTAATAAATTATTTCTGCCACACATTTTTTTGCTCGTGGGATTACATTCCCTACGTAGCCCTATGTGAAGCAGGGACATATGGTCTTACAGCGCTGCACTATCCACTTCTACCTTTCCATACAATTGTGTCTAATGGCTCGTACACACGATCCGAATATCGGACGAAAGCGATCGTCCGAGGGAGGATCGTCCGATTTTCGGATCGTGTGTACACTACTTCCAACAGCCGATCACGACCGTTCGTCCGATATTATTCGATCGGACATGACCGGAAATTTTCCTTGTACGATTCCAGATCGTACGATTTTCGTTTAGTCAGTATAGTTGTCGTACGAGAATTTTTGACTTTATTGGCTATTCAATTTCTACTTGCGATTGTTAACCGAAAAACGGTCATACGATCGGTCGTCCGATATTCGGATCGTGTGTACAGGCCATAATTGTTGTGTCAGCAGCTAAAAATCAATTAGGTTTGGCGCAGTATTTTCCTCCATTTTACTGGATATTTATTATAGCAAAAAGTAAAAAAATATTGTTTTTTTTTTCAAAATTGTTATAGCGCAAAAAATAAAAACCACAGGGGCGAACAAATACCACCAAAAGAAAGATCTATTTGTGAGAAAAAAGGACGTCAATTTTGTTTGGGAGCCACGTCGCACGACCGCGCAATTGTCAGTTAAAACGACGCAGTGCCGAATCGCAAAAAGTTGCTCTGGTCAGGAAGGGGGTAAACAGTTAAGGACTAATGACAATCTGCTCAAAATGTATATTTTGATTATAGGAGAAGCTTGGTGGTCCGAGTCAGACCCCCCCTCCCCCCGCCGTGGGTCTCTACCTCATCCCTTTAAACCCAAACACATATGAATTACAGGTTCTGGTGCTAATTTAATGCAGAGTGAGTTTAATTACCACCTTAATCAGACACAGAACCTGTGTAATTAATATGCATAATGTGAGATTAGCCTTGCCAGAATTCCTTAATGTCACCATAATAATCCCCAAATTGTAGAAGTCACTGCCAGGCGGTTTACCTCTCCAGCATCCACCAATCACTGAGCTCTCCCTCTGATCATCGCTCTCCTGTGTCTCTCCCATGTGTTCTGCACTTCCTGGTTACATTGTAACAAGGGTAACACGATTGGCTGCTAAGATGTGACTTGTGATTGGCTACTAAACCTTACCATGTCAATGACCACGCTGCCTGCCTAGAATGAACAGAGCATGTGCAGCATGTTAATGGATCACACACAAAGCAAGCTTCGTATATTGTACGCTCCCAATGTTATCATTAGAACTGCAATATAATCTGTGGTTATGCTGCTCAGCAGTCACAATGGAGAGTCGGGTTGCAAGTGCTTCTCCTGGATAAGACATCAAAGACATAAAAAATAAATATATAAAATCAGTTTGGTTGATAGCACTTTAGGTAACTGTTATAATAACCTGACTTGAATAGAAATAACCAAAACATGGATAACAGAGTAGACATGTGCAATTCGTTTAGTTTTTTTTCGTTTTTCGTTAAAATTCGTTATATTCGTTCATTCATTATCGTACGAATGAACGAACGATTCGCTAAAAATTTTAACGAATGTTCGAACGAATACGAAAAACAACGAAAATCCGAAATACCAAAGTAGAAACAACGAATCTACGAAAGAAGAAAATCCGTAAAACGAAAACAGGAACAACGAAAATCAAAATGAACGAAAAAAATTCGTACATTCGTAACTTTTTTTTTGTTGAATTGGTTATTTTCCGTGTCCCTTACAATGGCGCTGCTTACGTGCTTCGAATGGATTGAACGAAAAAAATTCCTACATTCGTAACTTTTTTTTTTTTTTTTTCGTAATTTTCGTGTCTCTTACAATGGCGCTGCTTAACTTGCTTCAAATGGATTGAACGAAAAAATTTGTACATTCGTAACTTTTTTTTCAATTCGTAATAAAATTATGAATTATGCTCCAATTACGAATCTACGAAAACAATGTTACGAAAGTACGAATAAATCAATCTAACGAAAGTACGAATGTAACTAAATCTACGAAAATACGAATGCGTCCGAATTTCGAATAAACGGAAAAACGAATCAACGAAAAATTAACTCTTACGAATACGAACACCGACGACTTACGAATTTACGAATCGTTTACGAATCAACGGAAACGAAAGAAACAAAACGAAAATAAACACAACGACTACATATTCACAAAATATTATAGCTATGTGACTCGTATGAAAAAGCATTTATTATGTTTGTTGTAAGACCACTGCACTTAAACTGTATTTGTTATAACTTTAAATAAAAACGTTATTGGAAAAAAAAAAATATATATTTATCGGCGTATAACACGCACTTTTTCCCCCTTAAAATGAAGCTGGGCAAGCTACAAATGACGCTGGCAAGCTACACAAATGACGCTGGGCAAGCTACAAAATGATGCTGGCCACGCATGCGCGGTTTGTCACGCGGCGGGAAATTTAAACGCGGGCAAACTGCAAATGACGCTGGCAGGTTGCAAATGACGCTGGGCAATCTACAAATGATGCTGGGCAGGTTGCAAATGACGCTGGGCAGGTTGCAAATGACGCTGGGAAGGCTGCAAATGACGCTGGGCAGGTTGCAAATGACGCTGGGAAAGCTGCAAATGACGCTGGGCAAGCTGCAAATGACGCTGGGCAAGCTGCAAATGACGCTTAAATGTAAGTTTTTTTTTCCCTAAAATTCCCTCCTAAACTTGGGGTGCGTGTTAGACGCCGATAAATACGGTATATATATATATATATATATATATATATATATATATATATATATATATATATATATATATATGCGCTGGCAGGACGTAAAAATAAAAATCCTGCTAGCAGCTTTGGAGCAGTGAAGGAGCGCTGTGTAAAAAGCCGCTCCTGTCTCTCCAATGTGAAAGCCCCGAGGGCTCACACTGGCGACTCCTGCCCCCCCCCTCCACCGCTCCTGCCCACTGAAATTAATGGGCAGCGCGGCTATATCGCCGGCAAAGCGGCGGTATAACCCTTTCTCGGCTGGTTTTAACACTTTCTTGGCCGCTAGCGGGGGGTAAAAGCGCCTCACTAGCGACCGAATAGCACCATGAAATTGATGGTAAAGCGGGGCTAAAAGCGGCGCTTTACCGCAGACGCACCCACCGGCTCAATGTGAAAGGGGCCTTAGCGCACTTCATTGCAGATTCTTATGCTGGCCATACACTATACGAAAAATCTGCCAAAATTCGGTCATTTAGACAGTTCGTTCGTTTTTTGGCCAGTTAATGGGCATGAAATCCATAATCGTTGGGATGTTTTTGAGCCGAAAAACGAAGGACAAGTTTGGAAATTTTCTGCCGAAAGAACAAGGGAAATTGGGGGAAGGGGTGCTAGGAGTAATTATACAGAGGGATTTGTGTTAGGAGGGGGAATGGGGGGAGAGGATTTGTGCAAGGCGGGGGGGTGGATTTAGGGGTTTGTGTTAGAAGAGGTAATATGGTAGAGGGGGGGAAGAGGATTTGTGCTAGGAGGTTTGGCATGTTCGCCCTGAGCTCTAGGCGACCTTGTCCCGGCACTGATCCTCTCAGGCAGTTGTCACTAGATCAGGTGCATAGGTGTGCACAGCCTATGACATTAGAGTGTGCACCCCAAAGCTCAAACACATATGCGTGTCTATATACTGACAGTGGCAGTAGAGCAGTGGACGGTGTCAGTAGTGTAGTGGTGTCAGTAGTTTTTATTATTTATTCTACAATTTAGGAGCCCCTTTAGGGGGCTTTGGTGAAATATCAGGGGTCTAAATGGAGAATCTGCGCTACATTAGGTAATTAGGATGTGCCCAGGCACATCTTGCACACTCTTTGCGCATGCCTATGATCAGGTGCCCCCATTGGAAGATTTACTGTCATCTCCTGTTCCAGTGACAACTGGAACATTTGGGATTTCCTATAACTTTCTGTCTCATAGACAATAGTCACCAGGACAAATAATGAGTGAATCTACCTAACTGGGATGCAGGAGTCAGTAAAATTATGACAGGGGTTCTAATCCTTCCCCATTTAACTGAACAGATTGGCTCCTTGTGCTGCTTCTCCCTCTCACGCTCCTGCCCAGCTGTACAGGAATGGCAAAATGCTGATACCAGGCCACATTCAGGTGCTTACACTGCTTGCAATTAAATAAAAATGTAATAACTGTATTAATGATTACAGAACTGCATTAATGTGTGTCTGTTAAATCTGCCTGGAGTTCTAAGTAAAGTGATGTACGGTGATGTATGGGATGTACGGTGATGTATGGTGATGGACGGTAATGTACGGTGATGTATGGTGATGGACGGTGATGTATGATGATGGACGGTGATGTATGGGATGTATGGTGATGCATGGTGATGAACAGTAATGTATGGTGATGTACGGTGATGTATGGTGATGTACAGTGATGTATGGTGATGTACAGTGATGTATGGTGATGTACGTTGATGGACGGTGATGTACAGTGATGTACGGTGATGCATGGTGATAGACGGTAATGTGTGGGATGTATGGTGATGTATGGTGATGTATGGTGATGGACAGTAATGTATGGTGATGTACAGTGATGTACGGTGATGTACGGTGATGTACAGTGATGTACGGTGATGGACGGTAATGTATGGGATGTATGGTGATGTATGGTGATGTACGGTGATGTATAGTGATGTACGGTGATGTTCGGTGATGTACAGTAATGTACGGTGATGTATGGTGATGCATGGTGATGGACAGTAATGTATGGTGATGTACGGTGATGGGCGGTGATGTTCGGTGATGTACAGTGATGTACAGTGATGTATGGTGATGGACGGTAATGTATGGGATGTATGATGATGTATGGTGATGGACGGTATTGGACGGTGATGTATGGTGATGAGCAGTGATGTATGGTGATGGACGGTGATGTATGGTGATGGACGGTGATGTATAGTGATGAACAAGCTCCCTCAAACTCAATGGATTGAAAACAGAGCTTCTTCTCCTCAACGCAAACCGAAATACAAAAACTAAGACCCCATGGATTCCACCCATCATTCTTAGACAGACCATCTCCCCAAGCACCAAAGCCAAAAGTCTCAGAGTCATCTTCCACTCAGAGATGTCTATGGATGCACAAATAAGATCAGTAGTAAGCGGATCCCACCATCTTCTCCGCCTTCTATGTAGACTCATCCCCTTCATTCCAGAAAAGGAGAAAGTAGTAGTAGTTGGAACAATCATTAATTTGCTACTCGACTACACAAATTCCCTCTACATAGGACTACCTAAATACTAGATTGAATGCCTACAAGTCGTCCAAAACACGGCAGCAAGACTAGTCACGAGAAAAAAAACTGGGAATCCATCTCCCCATCCCTGAGGACCCTACACTGGCTAACGGTAAAGGATAGGATCACATTCAAGACCCTCTGTCTCGCCCACAAATGTACACAAGGAAACGCTCCTCAATATCCTATGTGAGAAAATAAAACACTACACACCCAATCACAACCTCCGATCAACTAACCAAAACCGCCTCCTCCTCCCCAAGTTCCGCTACAAATCAAAGGGAGAACGAAGATTCGCAGTCCAAGGACCATGGCTATGGAACGCTCTACCCACGAACATCCGCATGGAAGAAAACCATCGGGCCTTCAGAAAAAAACTCAAGACCCACCTCTTCTAAGAAGCAGGACAACAAATCATTCATTCAAAGTGTTGGACGGTGATGTACGGTGATGGATGGTATTGGACGGTGATGTATGGTTATGGACGGTATTGGACGGTGATGTATGGTGATGGACGGTATAGGACGGTGATGTATGTTGATGGACGGTGATGTATGTTGAGGGACGATGATGTATGGTGATGGACGGTGATATATGGTGATGCACGGTGATGTATGGTGATGTGCGGTGAGGTATGGTGATGGACGGTGCTGTATGGTGATGGACGTGATGTATGGTGATGTATGATGATGGACAATATTGGACGGTGATGTATGGTGATGGACAGTGATGTACGGAGATGTACGGAGATGGATGGTGATGGATGGTGAGGTATGGTGATGTACGGTGATGGACGGTGAGGTATGGTGATGGACGGTGATATATGGTGATGTATGATGATGGACGATATTGGACGGTGATGTATGGTGATGGACAGTGATGTATGATGATGGACAGTGATGTATGGTGATGGACAGTGATGGATGGTGATGTACGGTGAGGTATGGTGATATACAGTGATGGATGGTGAGGTATGGGGATGGAGGGTGATGGACGGTGTTGTATGGTAATGGACGGTGTTGTATGGTGATGTATGATGATGGACGATTTTGGACGGTGATGTATGGTGATGGACAGTGATGTATGGTGCTGGATGGTGATGGACGGTGATGTATGGTGATGGACGGTGAGGTATGGTGATGGACGGTGAGGTATGGTGATGTACGGTGATGGACGGTGAGGTATGGTGATGGACGGTTAATGGACGGTGATGTATGATGATGGATGGTATTGGACGGTGATGTATGGGGATGGACGGTGATGTATGGTGATGGACGGTGATGGATGGTGATGTGTGGTGATGTACGGTGAGGTATGGTGATGGACGGTGAGGTATGGTGATGGATGGTGTATGATGATGGACAGTGATGTACGGTGATGTATGGTGATGTATGATGATGGATGGTATTGGAAGGTGATGTATGGTGATGGACGGTGATGTATGGTGATGGACGGTGATGGATAGTGATGTGTGGTGAGGTATGGTGATGGATGGTGTATGATGATGGACGGTGTATGGTGATGGATGGTGTATGATGATGGACGGTGATGTACGGTGATGGACGGTGATGTATGGTGATGTGCGGTGAGGTATGGTGATGGACGGTGAGGTATGGTGATGGATGGTGTATGATGATGGACCGTGATGTACGGTGATGTATGATGATGTATGATGATGGATGGTATTGGAAGGTGATGTATGGTGATGGACGGTGATGGATAGTGATGTGTGGTGAGGTATGGTGATGTACGGTGAGGTATGGTGATGGACGGTGTATGGTGATGGATGGTGTATGATGATGGACGGTGACGTATGGTGATGTGTGGTGAGGTATGGTGATGGACGGTCATGTACGGTGAGGTATGGTGATGTACAGTGATATGCCTTCAAAGAAGCTATATTGCTATTACAAGAAGTTACCAGAAGATGGAGCCAGATAACAGAAAATAATTTGGTACAGGAGTCACAATTGCAAATTTGTAATGTCGCAGTCAAATATTTCAATATATATATATTTTTAGTTTACAATAATTACGTTTATATGATTCTTTGTTTTTGCTTTGAAATACAATTATACATATTTTTTTTATTTTTTTCTGTGATTTTTTTGGTCATTTTTATAAATGTTGATATACAGTATATGATTATAACTAAAAAATATTGATAAGGTGCTTGTAAGCATGAAAGCCCAGAATCATTTGAGAACAGACTATATATCAAGAATACACCCTGTATTAAAGAGTATGTATGTAGTAGGCGCTTTCCAAGCCTAAGGAGTTGATGGTGATAAGACCTCATCCGTTGTAACCACTTACCTACTGGGCACTTTCACCCCCTTCCTGTCCGGACCAATTTTCAGCTTTCAGCGCTGTCACACTTTGAATGACAGTTGCGCGGTCATACAACACTGTACCAAAATTAAATTTTTATATTTTTTTTTGTGACAGATAGACAGATAAAAAAAAAGAAAAAGAATGGAAAATTGTTATAAAATTTTGCAAATAAGTAATTTTTGTCCTTCACTGATGTGCGCTGATGAGGCTGCACTGATGGGCACTGATAAGCGACACTCATGTGGTGGCACTGATGGGCACTGCTAGGCAGCACTGATGGGCAGCACTAATAGCCACTGATAGGCGGCACTAATGGCAACTGATAGGAGGCACTTTAAGGGCACTGATAGGCGGTACTGATCAGGAGGCACTGATGAGCAGCACTGATGGGGCTGCACTGATAATCAGGGCACTAATGATCAGTGCCCTGATAATCTGTGACAGCGTGTGAGCACAGTACTGCCAATAACCATCAATTCTGTTTACACTGTGATCAGCTGTGATCAGCTGATCACATGGTAAAGGGCTTCTGTTATTGACGCTTTACCATGATCTGTGATCGGTAGTGTCCGAAGGAAGCCCCGGAGGGCGCGTGAGGGGTGTGGTTCTGGGAGGACGTCTATGGATGCCCTCCTAGAACAACAGAGCCTCGCTGTAGCCATCTTTTGGCTATAGCGCAGTAAGGAAGTGGTTCAGCTACCCAACAGGAAACAAGTGTTGTTAGCACCAAGATCCTGCCGCAGAGGGTTTTGGTGCTGTAGTTTGAGAGACAAGAAAAATTAAACCTTTTAAGCGTCACAAACTGTCCTTAGAATCCTTTAAATGGTATTAAAGTCCTAAATACTTGACATTTTTTCTTACCCAGATGCATTCTTGAATTACAGTAGCATTAAACCCTCAATGTTTTTAGCTTATCACATTGAGCACAATAAAATAAATATTACCAAAAAAACTCTTTGTTAAAATTCTTACCCCAGCAATTTCAGTTTAGAGCTATCAACGCTGCTGGCTTCTGGTCTCTCAGAGCTGCTTCCCCGAACTTCCAGTTTTCACAGGAAAGTGTTAACAGTGAATAGTACAGTGGAGCCTTGGATTACGAGCATAATTCCGTTCCAGGAGAATGCTTGTAATCCAAAGCACTTGCATATGAAAGTGAGTTTCCCCATAGAAGTCAATGGAAACGAAGATAATTCATTCCACATTGACCTCTATTACATTACATGCAATACTGCATGTGGCCAGCAGTGGGGGGGGGGGCGCCGGAGCTCGGCTGAACTCAGAAAGCCTTGGAAAGGCTCAGAAACACTCGGGAATGGAGTAATTCTGAGTGTTTCCGAGTGGTTACGAGCATTTCCGAACGGCTCCGAACTGTTCCGAGTGTCCCCGGTGCCCCGGCAAATGTGGTACTGCACGCCCCATTAGCTTGAATTCTGCTCATTTTGCGAGACGACACTCGCAAACCGAGTCAGAATAAAAATAAAAAAAAGTTGCTCGTCTTTCAAAATGCTCGTTAACAGCGTTACTCGTAAACCAAGGTTCCACTGTACAGTCTTGAGCCAGTCTGTTAGCTTAGAGGAAGGAGCAGGGGAGTGCCTTGCCATCCTTGCATACAGGGCTGTGTTTTTCTATTGATGCACACAGTGTAGGCAGACACAACTCTAGTGTCTATCTCTAGTGTCACAACTCTGCATGCAAGTGTGGCTCCGTAGCGGCGCTCGTTTTTTTTTTTTTTCGGCGGCGCTCATTTTTTTTCAGCGGCGCTCGCTGTTTATCGGCGCTGTTTAATTTTTTTGGGCACTTTTTTTTTGGGGGATCGGCATATAACACGCACCCACGACTTTCCCCTGATTTTTAGGGGGAAAAAGTGCGTGTTATACGCCGATAAATACGGTATATAGCACTGAAATGCAAAGGATACCAAAAAGCGAGAACAAGTATTTTATTTATTTATTTTGAATTAATCATTTATTTTATTAATATTTATTATTTATTTATTTAATGTATTTATTATTTAACTGTTTATAAAGCACAGTGCTTTAGCAAAAAGTTTTTTGTTTTTTTCAGTTAAAGCGGTATTAAACCCAAAAGCTCACATTTATTATATTGTAGCTTACCGATTCTTGTGGCTGCGTTGTTTTTTTTTTTATTAGAATTTCTTTCCTTTATTTTCATCTGGTGGTAAGTCTGTTTTTCAACAGAACAAGCGCTCCTACAAATGTAGAGTATTGAGACAAACCATTTACTACTGACAGGGGTGCTTACAATGATCAGCTTTTATTTATTCATGTAAAACCTTTATCCAAAAGAGAAAGTTGCTGTCTAATGCCACGTACACACGGTCGAATTCTCGTCGGAAAAAGCTCAGTCGGAATTTTGCTCAAACTGTCTTGCCTACACACGGTCACACCAAATTCCGTCAGTCTGTAACACAGCGGCATCAAACACGTTCGACAGCACTATAGAAGGGAAGTTTAATGCTTCCGAGCATGCGTCGGAATTTTGCGTGTCTGAATTGCATACACACGATCGGAAAATCCGATAGAAAGGTTTTCCGTCGGAAAAATTGAGAACAGGTTCTCAATCCAAAGTCCGTCGGAAATTCCGACAGAAAAAGACCGATGGGCATACACACGGTCGGAAAATCCGTTGAAAAGCTCCCATCGGACTGTTTCCATCGGAAATTCTGACCGTGTGTACGCCGCATAACACTCTCCTCCCCCCCAGACTAACAATGATGTTGTCCAAATGTGCCCCCCTTGCTCCTTCATCTACAGTGAGGGAACTCCAATACAGGAGGTGTGTTACTGGGCAGATCACCAGGTGAAAACAGAGGGGGGGAGCTCAAAAAAAGAAAACGAATGCAGCCACCACACATACCTCCCAACATTTTGAGATGGGAATGAGGGACACCTACTAGCAAATGTATGTAGGTATAGGACACGCCCCCTGCCACACCCCCTTAAAGGAGAATTAACCAAAAAAAAAGGTTAATTGAATCCACAAGGGACTTTTTTTACCACTACTATTCCTTTATATTGGCTGTTAAAATTTACAAATGCAGTAATTTAGAATTTGGATGAAAGGTTTAGCACTGGGAAACACTATTTGAAAGATAAAAAGTACATTTTATATACAACTATATGGATCAGACCAAAATGAGGGACAAATGAGGGGAAATGAGGGACAGAGGGACATTGCTCCAAATCAGGGACAGTCCCTCGAAATCAGAGACAGTTGGGAGCTATGACCACATCTAATGACTGGTAAGCTGCAATACATTTAGGGTAGAATAGGTGAAGGTACTCTCCACTTCAGAATTACCTCTTGTCTCCGGCCCCTACCCACCTTTGAAAACCGTTTCTTGGTTCCACCCCCTACCCAACTCCCGGTACCGCCCCTTTTTGAGAATCCAGAACCAAGTATCATTTTGTGCTGCTAAGTAATGTGTATGGAATTTGTTAATGATAACAAGAAATGCAGTAAAATAGATCCCCTATAACCAGTAACACTAGATCCCCTCATATAGGTGTGCGCATAGGGGGTGCTGTGCCTGGGCACACCCTAATCACCCTGTGTGGTGCTGTCCCCTGCTTCCTGGCATCCCTCCTATTCTCTCCTGCTAGCTGCTGTGGGGGATGTTTCAGGATGGATGAATGAATGAAAACAGTGAGTGATCTGTATTATAGTAAACTATGTTTACTATGCTTCAGTTTGTGAATGAACAGGAAGCTGCTCCGCAAAGGGCACTTCCCATTCGTTCACTGCCAAATGCAGCTGAAGCTGCAGAGAAAGGAACTGGGGAAGCTCTTTCCACAGTCCCTTTCTCTCTGTTTAGACCCCTGATATTTCACCAAAGCCCCCCACGGGGCTCCTAAAAAAAGTTAACTGCTTCAGCCCCGGAAGATTTTCTCCCCTTCATGACCAGAGCACTTTTTGCGATTCGGCACTGCGTCGCTTTAACTGACAATTGCGACGTGGCACCCAAACAAAATTGACGTCGTTTTTTTCCCACAAATAGAGATTTCTTTTTGGTATTTGATCACCTCTGCGGTTTTTTATTTTTTGCTCTATAAACAAAAAAAGAACAACAATTTTGAAATGGCATGTTTATTATTTTATTTTTATTAGTAATGGCGGCGATCTGCAATTTTTATTGTGACTGCGATACTTATGACTTTATCGACACTTTTGACACTATTTTGGGACCATTGTCATTTACACAGTGATCAGTGCTATAAAAATGCACTGATTACTGTGTAAATCACACTGGCAGGGAAGGAGTTTAACACTAGGGGCGATCAAGGGGTTAAGTGTGTCATAGGGAGTGATTCTAACTGTGGGGGGATGGGCTTTCACTCACATGACAGCGATCACTGCTCCCGATGGCAGGGAGCGGTGATCTCTGTCATGTCACAAGGCAGAACGGGGAAATGCCTTGTTTACATTCCACGTTCTGCGGCTCCGTGACACCATCGCCAGGACACCAGCGGACATTGAGTCCGTGGGTCCTGCGTGCGTGGTCGCGCTGTATGCGGCGGGCGTGTGTGCCCGCTAGTCCCTCCAATTAAAGGGGACGTACAGGTATGCCCATTTGCCCACCGCTGCCATTGTGCCGATGGCAAGTGGTTAAAAAATATATTGTAAAAAAATAAAAACTATTGACACCGTCCACTGCTCTGCTGATATAGAAAGAAATTGTTGTGTTTTGGGACTTTATATGAGGCAGTGATCTAAGTAGGTCAGATCCCTGTTTATGGCGAGAAAAGGGGGGAAAGGACCAAAAGTTGGGACATTAAATGAAGCACGTAGCTGCAAAAGAGTACAATGGGATGGTAAAAACAGATTTATTAATTAATGAAATCAATAACAGGGTAAAAAATATGCATGAAAATGATAAATTCCACAGAGTAATTCATATGTACAATCATACTGAAGGATACCAAAAAATCAGTAAATAACAGGATAATAGACAAGAATACATGATCATAGTAAATAACTTGTAATTCATATATATGCACATATGGGATGATACAATTCAATGGTAAATTGGTTGATTGTGTACGACCTCCAGACTAACTCCTCCACATAGACTGCAATGGAATAGAAGCCAGATTACATGTAGATCCTATAACCACATGATATCAAATCAATATGGCTTAATGGACATGTATAAATATAAAATTAGAGCACGGCTTCAAGTTAGCTCGACGCGTTTCGTGGCTGGGTAGTTACCACTCTTCAGGAGCAAGCCTGATCTGGAATAAAATAATACAAGGATTGCCATAAGGACCATAACCTATCAGGAAGAAACTACAAGAAGTCAGGTGGACGAAGCCCTATTAAATTACTTACAAACAGTATACAGGGGGTCCCTGGGTTACGAACCCGTTAGGGACTGTCCTCCTGTTTGTAAATCCAAAATGTTCATAAGTCGGCCGCGCATGCGCAGAACGACAATTACGGACATTTCCAATGTTCCGTCGAATGCCGTTCTGCGCATGCGTGGCAAATTACGGACATTTCCAATGTTTGCCGTCATTTTCCGAGGCTCCGTCTGGCCGCGCATGCGCAGAACGGCCGATGTCCGCGCAAAATGGCAGAGGGTCCCCGCAGCGCCCGGTTCGTAAGTAGAAGATGTTCGTAGGTCGGGCGTTCGTAAGTCGGGGACCCCCTGTAGCTGTGTGTGGGAGGTGCATTGCAAGTAGCTGAGGGCCCACCGGGAACATCATTTATGGGAACTGTGGGAATGTGATCCATGACCGCAATCCAAAGCACCACCAGGGACGGACAAGCATCTAAACTGTCTGGATCTTCCTGAACTCGGGAGTTTGGGAGGAAAAATATCTCAGTGGCTTCTGTGAAAATTCACAACTTCTTGTCCTTCCCCCCTTTTATCGCTCGGCTGATATACACATGTGTGTGTTTGTGCTCTGGGGTGCACACCCTAATGCAATGGGCTGGGCACAACAATGTCCCCTCAGCAATAATACATCTGCCAGCAGCCAGTATCAATAGACCCTCCAGCAGCCAGCAACAATTGACCCCTCCCTCAACAACAGATCCTTCCCAGCAACAATTGACCCCTCCCTCAACAACAGATCCTTCCCAGCAACAGTTGACCTCTCAGCAACATGAGACCCCCCCCCCAAGGAACAATATATGCCCCACCAGCAATAATAGACCTCCCAGCAACAAGAGACCCACCCACAACAATAGATTCCCCCAGCAGTCAGCATTAACAGACCCTCCAGTGCACCCCAGCACCCCTTGCCATTACATACAGTCAGTGCTAGAGGTGCCGAAACTGCGTTCCCCACGTTCCCGTTGAAAAAAGCCCTGAATATCTAAAATTTTAGGTTTTGGGTTTAATACTGCTTTAAGTGGGACCACAGTTGCAGTGGGTTTGTGTGGCGTATAGTGTGGCTTACTGTATAATCAACTGAAACATTTGTTTTTATTCTGAATTTAAAAGACATTTCTAAATGAGGACTTTTTTTGTTAAACTGTATGGATTTTTGTTGCACTTGAATTTCCCAAGATGTTCTAAAATTGATTTTCTCAAGACCATTACAGAATATAGCAATGCATATGCTGAGAACCACGGGTAAGTCATTTGTAAAGCCAGTATTGGAAGGTCTTGGAATAATTGTTTATTAGAAGAAAGGCTCTTGAATTACAAACGCTGATATTTAACTCCCTACAAATAAATTATTCATCTCCTTCAACTTTCTAAAGTGCAATAGATCCAGGCATTCCAGCGCCTGGCGAATGCAGCAGGGAGCTGAATTTACGGCAGGGTCTCTTATCCTATTATATCATCTACTACATTATTATCATACATACTATGTCTAAAAAGAGATGCGTAGAGTTTAAGATTTACCAGACAATACGGTGCTCAACCCCTCTCTACCGAAGACAGAAACGTCGGTCCAGCAAAGGTAAGACATGATGGAGGACCTTTATAAAATTGGGTAGTTTGAGATTGGGGTTGAGTAGGAGATGGGCATCAGCATGGGTAAGGATTTAGGCTCCCTTCTCACCAATGCGACTTGTCCACTGTTCTAATTGCGTAACTCAAGTCCAAAAAAGGTTCCTGTACTACTTTAACGCAACTTTCTTGCAACTTGAGTCCCATAAAGTGTAAAAGTTGCATGAAAGTCACACTTCAAAGTCACACTTGATATTGCGTGAACTTGAAGTCGCACAATGAAAACAGAGCCTTCGGAAAAAGGAGAGGCATGTGAACCAGCAAGTAAAAAGGTAGCAGATCAAAGATGGAGACCACTAGCTAGATTAAACACAGGGAAATAAATGGAGTTTAGCAGGGGCAAAGTTTAAAAACAGGGGGTACAGGGGACAAAAAGAAGAGGCGCCAGGAAAAAGAGAGAGATGAGAACATACACTTAAAGAGATCAAAAACCTGAGAATTTATGGGGAACTGCAAAGCAAAGGTTAGGAGCAGAAGAGGCGATGGGGCTGGCAAGGTCAAGGTTATGTACAAGAGGAATAATGCAGTCTAGCAGACAGAGAAGTCAGGAACATAGGAGACCATCAGATGAGGGGTCAGGAATAGGGGAGTTAGGGAAAAAAACAGTGGACATGTTTAAAAACCCGGAACTTATTGGGACCTACACGGTAGAGGAGTACCAGTAGGGGAGAGATCAGAAATTGGGTGGGAGAGTGAAGCAAACAGTGCCTAAGACCAGGAATAGGTTAGAAGGTTAGAGATTTAGGAACCAGAGCTATAGGGACCAGTAGGAGAGATTTTCAGAACAGGGGGAGAGATTGAGTCTAACAGTGGGATACTTCAGGATCATAGGAGATAGATGGGAATCAGTAGGGGAGAGATGAGGAAAAACAGAAGGAATGAGAAGAATCTGCAGGGAAGAGGTCAGGAACAGTGGGAGAGCTACTGTTTAGAATTGTGTAGAGGCAAGAAGGTAAGGATGATGAAGTTTAGTAGAAGGAGAGAACAAAATAGTAGGGATGGTGGGTACCAGCAGAAGGGGAAACAAACAACAGTGATGTAATGGATTCTTCATGGAAAGAAGTAAGGAACAGGGATGTAATGGAGTGTTGCAGGGAAAATGTTAGGAACTGGGGTAAAGATGGAATCTAGCAGGGGAAGAGGTCAGGAACAGGGAAAGTTGAGGAATCTAGCAGGGGTAGAGGCTGGGAACAGGGAAGGTTGAGAAACCTAGTACGGGGAGAGGTCAGAAACAGGCAAAGTTATGGAATTGAGCAGGGAAAGAGGTAAGGAACAAAGATGGGGGCGGGGGGGGGTGAAGTCTAGTGGGGAGGGAAGCAGAAACAATGGGTTATATGAAGTCTAGCAGAGGTACTGTTAGGAACAGACAGTGAGATAGAGTATAGTAGAAGGAGAGGTCAGGAATAGGGGGTGAGATGGAGTCCAGCATGGGCTATGCTTCACTCTAGAAAGGGGAGAGGTCAGGAACAAGGGGGTATGCTAGACTCTAGGAGGGGGAGAGGTTAGGAACAGGGGGTATGCTGGACTCTAGAAGGGGGGGAGTTCAGGAACAGGGGTATGCTGGACTTTAGGAGGAGGAGAGTTCAGGAACAGGGGTATTTTGGACTCTGGGAGGGGGAGAAGTCAGGACCAGGGGTGATGGTAAACTCTAGTTAAGGGAGGAGGTCAGGATCAGGGGGTATGCTGGACTCTGGAAGGGGAAGAGGTCCGGAACAAGAGGTATGCTGGACTCTAGGAGGGGGAGAGGTCATGAACAGGGGGTATGCTTGACTCTAGGAAGGGGATGAAGTCAGAAGCAGGGGGTATGTTAAGTTCTAGGAGGGGGAAGAGGTCAGTAACTTGGGGTATGCTGGACTATAGGAAGGAGAAGAGATCAGGAACAGGGAGTATGCTGGACTCTAGGAGGCTGAAGAGGTCAGGAACAGGGGGTATGCTGGACTAAAGGAGGGGGGAGAGGTTAGGTACAAGGGGTATACTGGACTATAGTAGGGGGAGCAAGAGAGGGCTAGCTGGACTCATGGAGGGGGAGAGGTCAGGAATAAGGAGTATGCTGGACTATAGTAGGGGGGAGGTCAGGGACAGGGGGTATGGTGGACTCTAGGAGGAGGAAGAGGTCAGGAATATGGGGTATTCTGGATTCTAGGAGGGTAAAGAGACCAGGAACTGGGGGTATGCTGGACTCTAGGAGCAACGGAAAGGAGATATCAGGGAAAAATCAGCAATACAATTTTTTTACTCTTTGGGGGGGGGGGGGGGCTCTTTGGGTTCTACCAGAGGTAACTTTTCTGCAAGCACAAACCTGAGGGGGATTTATAAAAATATGTTATTTAGTAAATTTAAAGATGCTTATGTTAGTATAAGAGTGGGATCCACGGGGGCAGAAAAGGCTCTGACTTTGGGCATTGTGTTAGTGCCAAGGAGTGTACCAGGTGTACAAAATGAAGGTTCCAACTAATTATTTAGTTTAACTTTGCCTGTTCATTTTTCTATTAATGTGTAACACATTATATAGCACTGACAGGTTTTCTTAAGCAATTTCCAGAGATCATTGAACTATTCACCTTGTCCCCAAATTAATTTACAACCCAATTTCCTTACCACACTCTCAACTGACAGCTGTAATGGTCAGCCTTTGAGAGAACAAATTAAGTGGCCCATTCACCCAAAGGGTTAGTTTAGCTATAGGTGGAACTTGGTGGGTTAAGTCAGCCCTTGGCTTCTTATACGTTGAATGCTGCAGCATTGAAATCTCCATGATATCATTCCTGACTCCTTTCCTGTGTACCTTATGCCCCATACACACGGTCGGATTTTCCGACGGAAAATGAACTATTGGACCATGTTGTCGGAAATTTCCGATAGTGTGTGGGCTCCATCTGACTTTTTGAGATCCTGCTCTCAAATTTTCCGACAACAAAGTCCTATCGGACTTTTTCTGATCGTGTGTAGCGAATTCCGACGGACGAAGTGCCACGCATGCTCAGATCACATTACAAGACCAAAGCTATTGGCTACTAGCCTCTACGTAGTCCCGTCGTACGCAACGAACGTCACCACGTTCAGAATGATCAGATTTACCGACAACTTTGTCCGACCGTGTGTATGCAACACCAGTGTCGGACAAAATCCGTCGGAAAAAATCCGATTTTGTGGTCGGAATTTCCGACCGTGTGTACGGGGCATTAGAGTTTTGGGTGTTCCCAGCTCCTCCTGTTACATTATCCATATCCCAGTTCCTCTTGTTACATTTTCTATAATATAAAATATATATATTTTTTTAAATACAGTAGGGAGTGTTGCCAACCCCCCAAAGTAAAATTTACTGGCAGGACCCCAAAATTTACAAGCGCAACCTTTTTTTTTTTACTGACAAAAATCATGACATTTTCTGACAGAGCCGCATTTTTTACTGGCACTGCAAAAAAGTACCTACAATGCCTGTTTTCAGTGCTAAACAGTGCAAATATCAATATTTAAAACATAAACATGTAGCTAGTGCTATTAGCAATGTGTTTAAGTTAAACAAAAGTCAAAAAACATATTTCTTCATTTACATGGTGTGGACATGGTGCAGAGGGGTCAGAGGCTGTGCGGACAAGGTGCAGGGGGGTCAGATGCTGTGCGGACATGGTGCAGAGGGGTCAGAGGCTGTGCGGACATGGTGCAGGGGGCTCAGAGGCTGTGCGGACATGGTGCAGGGGACTCAGAGGCTGTGCGGACATGGTGCAGAGGGGTCAGAGGCTGTGCGGACATGGTACAGGGGGGTCAGAGGCTGTGTGGACATGGTGCAGAGGGGTCAGATGCTGTGCAGACATGGTGCAGGGTGATAAGAGGCTGTGCGGACATGGTGAAGGGGGGTCAGAGGCTGTGCGGACATGGTGCAGGGGGGTCAGATGCTGTGCGGACATGGTGCAGAGGGGTCAGATGCTGTGCAGACATGGTGCAGGGGGGTCAGAGGCTGTGCGGACATTGTGCAGGGGGGTCAGAGGCTGTGCGGACATGGTGCAGGGGGGTCAGAGGCTGTGCGGACATGGTGCAGGGGGGTCAGATGCTGTGCGGACATGGTGCAGAGGGGTCAGATGCTGTGCAGACATGGTGCAGGGGGGTCAGAGGCTGTGCGGACATTGTGCAGGGGGGTCAGAGGCTGTGCGGACATGGTGCAGGGGGGTCAGATGCTGTGCGGACATGGTACAGGATGGGGGTCTGTCTCTGTGGCTGGCTCTGCTTCTGCTCAGTCGCTCTGTCTATCTATCTGTCCTCCCTCCTCCTCCTCCATACTTGGCTCAGTATATAGGTAGGTCAGCACAATCTGACTGAGGTCTGAGTTCTGACTCACTGATCTGGATGGATGGATGGATGGTCAGTCAGTGCTCCGTTCCCGAATCCTATCCAGGCCAGGCACAGGCATCATCGACCTCCCCGGACCCCTGCTGTTGTGAGGCGCCGCCGAGAACGAGCGCCGACCATTCAAAAATGGCGCCAGGAGGGACATTACATCACTGAGCATGCGCCCGCCCATGGCGCCCGACCGAGCGTGTACGAGTTCTCCCAAGCTCGGCAGGCTTCGGAATGGCGCATGCGCAGTAGCCTGAAGCCATCATTTTTACGAGCACCGCTGCCCGTAACAGACATTTACGGGCGCCCCGAAAAAGGGGTGAAATTTACGGGCTGCCCGTAAATTTACGGACGGTTGGCAACAATGACAGTAGGTATGGTGGGATCCTCTCATAATGGTCACAGTAGGTGTGCAGACCCAGGAACTCAGCACAGATATCTTAACAATAGATTTCAAAAGAGCTCTAAAAAAAACTGTCAGGTGGCTTTTCTCTCCAGATTCTACCAAAATGTAAAATACCAATTTTGGGAGGCATGACCCCTTTTGCTATCTGCAAATTTGTGCACCCAGGGGAAGCCAAATAAACTTCGGTGAACATACATACCCCATGCAAATGTGTCCTTGTGGTAATCAAAAGTGAAACCCTGTGCTGAAAATACTAATAAAACAATTCTGCCCCTAGTATTATCATATACTGTATATCACATTCCTTTTGCTTTCTTGGATAATTTCTAATTAGTATAACCCTAACTTGTACAGGAAATGAGAAGTCCAATTAGGAACAATTGAGCGAGGTCATCTCTTACAAATTACATTACCTACTTATATAGCACATCTGTGGCTAGACTTGGTTCTAAGTAGAAAGATTACCTCAATTCATAAATCATGGAATAAATTACTAGAGAACTGTAAGGCAAAAGAGCCCACACAATTTTTTAATTACATTAATAAGTACATCAATTGTACTTTTTATTAAGTATAAATACATTAAACCAACCATTCTCAAACTTTTTATCACGGAGGAACCCTTCAATTATTTCCAGGTCTCAGCGAACCCCTGATAAAAATGTTATTGGCCTGATCAGTAAATTGGAGATATAATTATAAATAAAAGAATAAAGAATGTGACATACTTAAAGAATGTGACACCTAAATTTAAAGCAATTTAAAAAAAATCAAAAAAGGCACCCTTACATTATTGGTCTGTGAAGGTCTACCACACATTGATGGTCACACTACACTTGTGTTCAGTGAAGAAGGGTCACCCTACATTGGTGGTCAGTGGACAAGGGCCACTCTACATTGGAAGTCATTGAATAAGGTTCATTCTACATTGGTTGTCAGTAAAAAAAAGTTCCACCCTACACTGGAAGTGATGGAAGAACACCCACCCTACAATGTTGAACAGTAAAGAAAGGCCACCATACACTGGTAGTCATTGAAGAAGGGTCAGCCTTCTTTGGTGATCAGTGAACAAGGACCACTCTAAATTGGTAGTTAGTGAAGAAAGATCACCCCATATTGATAGTCAATGAAGAAGGGCTACCCTACATTGGTAGTCAGTGAAGAAGGGTCATCTTACATTGGTGGTCAGTGAAGAAGGGTCGCCCTACATTGATGGTCAGTGAAGAGGGACCATCCTACATTGGAACTGATAAAAGAATGCCCACCCGACAATTTTGGGCAGTGAAGAAGGGCCACCCTACTTTGGTAGTCAGTCAAGAATGGGCACCCTTTATTTGTGGGTAGTGGAGAAGGGCCAACCCACATTGGTGGTCAGTAAAGAAGGGTCACCCTACATTGGTGGTGTCAGAAACCATAAATCAGACTGAGGCCCCTTTCACACTTGTGCAACTTCAAAGTCACGCGATTTTACTGCGATTTCAAGGAATGCCTGTGTAAGTGGCATAAAAATCGGACCAAAGTAGTGCAGGGACTACTTTGAAGTCGGAACGACTTGAAGTCGTACTAATATGAATGTCTGTCATTGGAAGTCATGGGGAATAACTTGTCATGCTACTTTGCAGTCCCAAATCGTGGGACAAGTCGTAAAAGTGTGAAAGGGGCCTAAGACAGAAGTACAGTTAAATCACACTTGTTTAATAATAATAAATAATAAAAAAATGGAAACAGAGTAAACGTAGTCAAAACATAGCCAGAGTTCAGGAACCGGAAAGGATAGTCAGACAAGCCAAAGCGTCATTGAGCCAGAGATGAGCGTAGTAGAACAGCAAGCAGGATCTGGAGCCAGAAGGAATGTCAGCCAAGCAAGTCTTTAACAGGAACACAGGAGAGCGTCTCTAGAGATGTGACCAAGGCGATGGCAGAGATCATCTGGACTGGACAGCTTAAGTAGACAGGACTGACGAGCAGGAAATCATCAACAGGTGAGTCACTGTGGAGAGATAGGAGCTGGCAATTAGCCGACAGCTGAGCTGCCAGCTTAAGAAGGAAGGGCTGAGCTCAGCCCTGACAGGTGGTCAGTGAAGAAGGGTCACCCTACATTGGTAGTCAGTGAAGAAGAGTCACCCTGCATTGATGGTCAGTGAAGAGGGACCCCCCTACATTGGAACTGATGGAAGAACGCCCACCCTACAATGTTGGGCAGTGAAGAAGGGCCACCCTACATTGTTAGTCAGTAAAGATGGGTCTCCCTACATTGGTGGCCAGTGGGCAAGGACAATTCTACATTGGTAGTTAGTGAAGAAGGGTCACTGTACATTGACGATCATTAAAAGTGAGCTTCCCTACATTGGTAGTCAGTGAAGAAGGGTCACCCTACATTGGTGGTCAGTGGACAAGGACCATTCTACATTGGTTAGTGAAGCAGAGTCACCCTACATTGAGGTTCAATGAAGAAGGGCCACCCTACATTGGTAGTCAGCAGAGAAAGGTCACCCTACATCGGAAGACAGTGAAGAAGGGTCACCCTACATGGGTAGTCTGTGGAGAAGGATCACCCTACATGGGTAGTCAGTGGAGAAGGGCCACCCTACATGGGTAGTCAGTGGAGAAGGGCCACCCTACATTAGTAGTCAATGCAGAAGGGCCAGCCTACATTGGTAGTCAGTGAAGAATGGTTGCCCTTTATTTGTGGGCAGTAGAGAAGGGCCAACCCACATTGGTGGTCAGTGAATAAGGGTCACCCTACATTGGTGGTCAGTGAATAAGGGTCACCCTATATCACCCTACATTGTTAGTCAGTGAAGAAGGGTCACCCTATATTTGAGGTCAGAAAGATGGGTCCTTTTTCACTGGTGGTCAGTAGAAGGCATGTCCTCCTTACACTGGTAGTCAACGGAAACAATGCCCTTTACTTTTAGGATTAGAGGGAAGAATGCTGCTATTATAGACAGCTAAAAAAGACGACTGGTGTCACTGCTAGCCCTCCTGACAAATGAATGTTGGCATGAATGTCACCCGTTGGCATAGTGACATTGACCCCAGGCACCATCAGGTAGGATATTAATCTGCTACTGCTCAAGCAACCCCTGGCAATCTCTTGAGAAACCCTGGCTGAGGAAGGTGCATTAAACAATAAGGTATAGGTTACATTTAGCAACTACAAACTAAAGAGGGCTTTACACCATTATTATCACCTTACAAAACTTGAAGAACACGTTGCTTTCTGACTGTCTTGTACATTATAAGGGCACCTACATAGACAGAAAAGTAATGTCAGTGTTTACTTCTCTGCAATATGCTTGCAGCAGTCATCCACGCCTGTACAGCAAACATAGAGATATATAGTACACATGAGATATACAGTATGTAATAACTGTGTATATACTGCAGGACTGCCTTACCAGTGAAAAAAATCTGTAATTCAGTTCAAAATGTCCCCCAAAAATTGGAGAGTGCCGCATTCACTGCGGCAATGCAGTTGTTTGGCGTTTCTTAGGCTCCGTTCACACATAGGCGATTTCAATCGCTGTCGGAATCGCTGAAATTCTGCTTGCGGTTCCAGAATCATTGCAAAACACAGGACGCCTTTGAAATGGCATTATTTTTCATTGGCATCCCAAACACAGTACGATTCTGCCACCATCGGCGCGTGATAAATCGCTCAAACCAAATCGTGCAGCGCGTGTCACCCAAAAGTAGTTTCCCGGCGATTCCACCCGTGAATCAAAATTGCATATGTGTCAACGGAGCCTAAATCTGTACATTTAATACTCCCCTCTCCCAGATTAACAATTCTGCTGTCTAAAGGTGTCTCTGTTGCTCCTCCACCCAGAGTGGAGCCACCCGAACATCGGAGGTGTGTTACTGGCTGGATTACCAGCTGAAATCAAAGGGAATAAAACCTTAAAAAACAGAAAACGAATGCAGCCACCGCATCTAATGACTGGTCATCTGCACTATATTAAAGTTTTGGTTTTGGGTTTATTACCCCTTTAATTTAGTTACATGGCCTGGGGACAGACATTTAAACCCCCAACTCTGAGCAAATAAAAAATGTTCCTTGTCATCGCGGGCCACTTCAGCATTATAAATTGCCCTCAAAGGGCCAGTTGTATCTGTAAGACTAGATGTCCAGAGCACCCCTGACCCCCCTTATATCAGATGTCAAGCGCCCCCCCACCATCAGAAGTCAAGAGGCCCCCACCCTCCCTTATATCATAGTGCACCTCACTTATTTTGTGCTGCTGTCGGGAAGAAGCTAGGGGTGGAGCTGGGAAGTGGGAAGCAGAAAGTGCAGGGTCTGGAGGAGGACCAAAGGAGAACTGAATGCCAGAGCAGGGAAGATGGAGACAAGGGGTGAGAGGATCTGTAGGAGGAGTTCTGACCTCCTTTCTGCTGCCAACTACTGAGACAGGGGGCTGCGGCTGCGCTTCTCCACACCCAGGGCTGGTGCAAGGATTTTTTAAACCCTAGGCGAAACCTAATTTTGCCACCCCCTTGGCCCTGCCCCTGACTCCACCCCCTTTGCCCTGCCCTTGTAAACATATGTGACCTACCTGACCATTACACTGACCTACCTGACACATACAGTGACCCACCTACCTGACCACTACACTGACCAACCTACCTGACACATACACTGACCTACCTACCTGACCACTACACTGACCTACCTGACACATACAGTGACCCACCTACCTGACACATACACTGACCCACCTACCTGACCCCTACACTGACCTACCTGATCCCCTACACTGACCTACCTGACACACCTACCTGACCACTACACTGACCTATCTGACACATGCAGTGACCCACCTACCTGACACATACACTGACCCACCTATCTGACACATACACTGACCCACCTACCTGACCCCTACACTGACCTACCTGACCCCTACAATGACCTACCTGCCCACCTACCTGACTACTACACTGACCTACCTGACCCACCTACCCGACACATACACTGACCTACCTGACCCATACACTGACCTACCTGACCCACCAACCCAACACATACACTGACCTACCTGACCCATACACTGACATACCTGACCCACCTACCCGACACATACACTGACCTACCTGACCCATACACTGACCTACCTGACCCACCTACCCAACACATACACTGACCTACCTGACCCATACACTGACCTACCTGACTCACCTACCTGACACATCCCTCTCCCCATCCCCCACACACAGCTCGATATAGATTGGGGAGGATCCATCCTCCTCCTTACCTCTGTTCTTCATGGCTTGATTGACCGTCACATTAGGGCTCTCCTCAGCAGCCCCGCCCCTCCGCTGCACTCAGAGTCACACAGCGCCGCACCAAAGGGACAGGCTGGAGCAAAGGAGTCCTGGAGCAGCGCTGTGAGATATACCTGTGTGAGGAGATGTGACAGCGGGGCGCTCAGCGGGACACATCGGAGGATTGTCGGTACACAGCGGATGTGTTCCCGGGGACAACCGGGCACTGAGCTCACACATGCCTGGAGCTTCACTGGGACAGAGGCCATGGCGGCGCCCTGGGTGCTAGTGCGCCCTAGGCAGCTACCTACTCCGCCTAGTGGTAGCACCGGTCCTGTCCACTCCTGCACTGAGAAGCGCAGAACTTGCAGGAGGAGTTCTGTCCTCCTTTCTGCTGCTGACTGCTGGGACAAGGTGGGGGCAGAAACAAGGGAACTGCCCTACCTGCAAGAGATGTGCGAGGGCCACATTAAATAGCCTGGAGGGCCGGGTCCGGCCCACGGGCCTTGTGTTTGACACATGTGCCTTACAGTATGACTGCGCCCGCACTGCAAGGGTTAATTGCTGAATTTGTCTAGGGGAGTGGAGAAACCATTGTACTCACCTGATCCTCCACTCCCCTGGCAGGTTGCGCTCCCCCACGATCCAACAGTGGACTGTCCCGCGCTTTCTTCATGTTCGGCTCAAGGCTATGGTCCCTGCTCTGGTCTTGATGATGTCGGGACCCTCGACCAGTGAAGTGTGAGGATGCAGGCGCTGTGGGTACCGGTCTTGGATAAATAATACTTTTTATTTTTCCCCTAGACATAAATGAGCCCCACTGCAAGGGATCGTTTTTTTATTTGCCCGCAGTTGGGCTTTAAAGATAAAACCTCTTTATCCTAATTAAGAAACAAGCAGTTCTACCGCATGCAGTGCAGAGTCACTTTTACCCCTATGAATTATTGATATGTCATAATATATCGCTTTTATGCCCGTCCTGGAAAGTCGGTAGAACATACAGAGGGGAGCTGTGACAGTGACACACACAAGTGACAGTGAGATTTCATTATCGCTCTGCTGACATATTTCATATATATATATATATATATATATTCTACATCTAGAAGTAAAAATACCTTGTTATCCTGTAGCACAGCAGAATAATGATGGAGCCCAGAGCAGGGCACTGTGACATGTCAGACAGATAACACATCATTGCTCCAAGCACTTCACTGCACCCCTCTCTGCTGAATTAACCCCGTCCCGGCTGCCTGCCACCCACTGCTCTTTTATTATATTTTGTAGGGTTACTTTGTGTGCGGGTTCCTTCCTGGCTGCTCAGATTTTCCTTCTACATCTTTGATTTTTGTATAGCGTAAGGGTGAGAACCTTTTAAGTCTTTAAGGCATTATGCAAGCGGGCAGAAAAAATGCTACTGTTAGTAGACATGTGCACTGCTGAAAAATGTGTTTGTTTTCGTTTCATTCGTTTATTTATTTTTTTTTCATTTTTCGGGTCATTTGTTATGATCAAAATTCGTAAATTTGTAAAGTCGTAAATTTGAAAATGTTAAAATCTGAAATCCATAAAATTCGTAAATTCAAAATCTATAATTTATTAGATAGTAATAGGTAAGTTATTATTAGTTAGTTATTATTTCAGATTTTAGAATTTTCGGATTTTCGTTCTTCTTTTGAATTTTTGTTTATTTTAGAATTTTCAAATTTCCGGAATTTTTGGAAAAATTTGTTATGCGGGTTTTCGTTAATTCGGATATTTACAAATTTGTTGAAATTCGTTAATAAAAGAATTTTGGAAACGAAACTAATTGCACAAGTCTAGCTCTTATGCCCCGTACACACGGTCGGAAATTCCGACGGAAAATGTCCGATCGGACCATGTTGTCGGTAAATCCGCCCGTGTGTGGGCTCCACCAGACTTTTTCCGTCGAGATCCTGCTCTCAAATTTTCCGACAACAAAATCCGATCGAACTTTTTCTGATTGTGTGTCGAGAATTCCGACGGACAAAGTGCCACGCATGCTCAGATCAAATTACCAGACCAAAGCTATTGGCTACTAGCCTCTACATAGTTCCGTCGTACGCAATGAACGTCATCACGTTCAGAATGATCGGATTTTCTGACAACTTTGTCCGACCGTGTGTATGCAACACCAGTGTCGGACAAAATCCGTCAGAAAAAATCTGATGGATTTTGTGATCGGAATTTCTCACTGTGTGTACAGGGGCTTAGGCCTCATTTAGACTAGGGGTTGGGGAGGCGGCAAAAATCCGCAGTGGACCTGCATTTTTTGCTGCTAGCCAACCATGCACTGTGGATGGGCGGCCTGCACAGACAAAGCGACGTACCAGTACGTCACTGCCTGCTTCTGGGCATAGGACCTGCTGTGATTGTACACAGAGAGGGTATCAGATCACCTGAGTCCAGGCGACAGATGCACACTGTTGGAGTCAGTAGTGCACCACTAAGGTAGTGGACCCTACGGCTGACTGCTGAAGATGGAACTCTGGGTTGTTTAGGAAGGCAGGTCCACTGGAGCACCTACAGGGATCCCACTGGGAGCTAGAGCATAAGATTCCCCAGGGCGCAGAGTCTAAGAGCCAGCAGGTGTCCACCAGAGCCTCTAGTGGTGAGGAAGGACTGTGCTGCAACTGACTCCAGGTCGTGGCCCCCAGGGTCTCCCAGCTCACGCTCACCGTAGGCTACAGGAGGAAATATTGGAAGCAGCAGCCCAGGACAACAAGGAGATAAGCCAAAGGCCAAAGACCCAAGTGAGAGACGAAGCATCCCAGAAAGAGGACTTCAGAACATTCAAAAGAACATTTTTCCAGCTTGTCGTGCGGATTATTTTCTCAAAGTTCAATCCAGACATGGTCTCTGTGAACAAACAGATTATCTGAAAAGATGAGAATGTCATCCAAGTAAATGACCACAAATTGGAAAAGCAGATTCCTGAAGATTTTGTTAAAAAAGTTTTGGAACACTGCTGGGGTATTACATAAACCAAAGGGCATGACCAAGTAATCGTAATGCCCATCTCTAGTATTAAAGACAGTTTTACATTCATCACCCTCCCGTATTCGGATCAGATTGTATGCACCCCTGAGATCCAACTTAGTAAAAATGGATGCACCTTTCATACTGTCGAATAGTTCCGATATTAAAGGAAGGGGGTATCGATTTTTGATCGTTACTGCGTTTGGGCCCCGATAGTCAATGCAGGGTCTTAGAATACCATCCTTCTTGGCAACAAAAAAGAACCCTGCTCCCGCAGGCGATGAGGATTTCCAGATGAATCCTTTTTTTTTTTATTTTAGTGGTATGCGACATACAATGAAAAGATAACTTCACAGAATATGGGATACAAACAGTTGCATACATATGATCACTTATTAGTGGTATCTGAACTAATGATGAGTATTCTGAGGATAATAATACAAGTACAACTCTGTAAATATGCAGGGTTCCCGGATACCTAGGAGGTGGAAGATTAAGACTTCACCATGTCAGGTCAACATATCACTTATATTACAATAGGTATTAGCCCCGGTACCCTTGGAGAATTTGGGGATCCAAAAATGGGGGAAGCGAATTGTGCGGTGGTCAGTTGGGGTCGACACATACCAGATTTTGAGTTTAAGTGGGAGAAAGTGGAAATAAGAGAAAAGGAAAAGGAAGAGAGAGATTTGGGGGAAGAAATGAGGGGGAAGGGAAAGGAGGGGGAGGGGAGGGGGTTTATGGGAGAAGTGGAGGGGGTGAGAAATCCACCTAGGGAGCATGGGTCACTCTCGGCTCACCGAGCCATTAGATGGCCATGGTTTGGGATCAGGGCCGTCTTTAATATTGATTGGACCCTGGGCAAAACTTTTCTTGGGCCCCCCATGCAGTTTTGCTCTCCACCTGCTCTGAGACATACAATAAATAGCAGTTAGACTCAAAATCTGTTTACTGATCAGGCAGCTATTGCGATTGGTTGCCAGAGGTTACAGTGTATCATTACCGCTCACTGACTGGTTGCTAGAGGTTACAGCACACATTATGGCTCACTGATTAGTTGCTAGAGGTTACAGCACATGATTTCTGCTTGTTGATTGGTTGCTAGAGATTACTGTGGATATGACCTCAGGGGGTCATGATATATATATCAATGCCGCCGGCCGCCCCTATTTACATATGAATGCCACCGCTATTTACATATGAATGCCGGTACATTACATGTAAACACAGGGTCTGCAGGTGAGTCATCTTTACTCAACAATAGGGCAGAGCTTGGCAGCATTAGTAGCAGCACTTCACACTGAGATATTGGGACACAGCACAGGACTAAAACCCCAAGGGACGAGTTAATTTAAACCAGGATAGTTGGCAAGTAGGAGGCAGCTGCTTTGGGCCCCACAACAATGACAGGGCCCAGGGCAGCTGCCCCTTTTGCCCTGCCTTAAAAACAGCCCTGTTTGGGATAAGAGCCTCTGATAGTCAAGAAGGCCATGCTATATATCTCGGAGGTATTCTTCCGAGAAGCGAAACTGGGTCCAATAAAACCATCTGGTCATATGTTCCTCAGATTTATCCCGGATCGTGGCAGTCAGGTCTTCCATTCGTTCAATGTCATTAACCCTTGCGAACCATTGGGCCACTGTGGGAGCAGATTGCTGCTTCCACTGACTTGGGATGCAAGCTCTAGCAGCATTGAGGAGGTGTTTAAGTAAGGATTTGTGATAACGCTTGCTTGACATGGGAGTGGGATTGAGGAGCACAGCAGCAGGATCGTTGGTTAGGGAGATGTCTATGAACTTGTGAATGAGTCGTAGGACAGGTTGCCAAAAAGTTTGTAGCTTAGGGCATTCCCAAAAAATGTGAAGAATAGTGCCGGCTTGTTGCTCACAGCGCCAGCAACGGTCAGATTGACCGGGGAATATTTTGGCCAACACCGATGGTGTGCGATACCAGCGTGTGATCAACTTGTAGGAAATTTCCTGATATTTGCTGCAAAGTGATGATTTGTGGGCAAAAAAGAGTATGCGTTACTTCTGTGGAGTGGTAAATGTGGTTTGTAAATCTCTTTCCCATTTGGCTAAGAAGGGAGGTTCTGTGGAAGCTTGTATGTCTATCAGAGCTTTGTAGGACCTAGAAAGGGTAGATGAATCCTTTTTGTAGATTTTCCGCAACATACTAGGTCATACTAGCTCACGGTAGGCTACAGGTGGACAGAGAGCAAGCAGCAGCCCAGGACAACAAGGGATAGTAAGGAGATAAGCCAAAGGTCAGAGCGACTAGCAGACAAGGATAGACAGAGAACACGCCAAAAGGTCAGGGTCACAAGCAAGCAGGGATAGTCAAGAACAAGCCAAGATCGGTAACAGAGACAGACAAAGATCACACGGAAAGCAGGAAAAAGGAAACCAAACACACAATATTGCTCGGCAAGGCAGGCTTGGAGAACACGGTTTTAAATAGTGGTTCCTGTTGAGGCTAAGGTGGCGCCACACTGAGGGAAGATTACTTAACCATGCAGGTGTGAGAGTGAAAGCCCTAAAGCTGATACACAGACCAGGTAAGAGACAGACAGGGCATGAAAGTATTACTGCAGAATCATGAAAGGGGGGCTGGTCAGCAAGTCCCGGCCAATAATTCAACCTGTAAGACAAAGGCATAATGAGCTAGTATAAAGTCTTCCTTAAACAGGAAGACTTTACTTCCTCTTTAACCCCTTCCCAGTCAGTGTCATTAGTACAGTGACAGTGTATTAGCACTGATCACTGTATTACTGTCATTGGTCAGTGTTGCCAACCATCAGTATTTTTACTGGCAGCCAGTAAAAAATAGTCACTTTTCTCCTGCCAGTAAATGCCAGTGACAAGAAAAGGGTGCCAGTAAAAAATATGGCTGCGACGCACGGCTCTGGTCCTGAGCTGGTCGAGACCATCCGAGTGCCTGCTACAGTGTGTTTGGGCAGTGCCGGCAGGGGGTGGGTCTGGCAGAGGCAGTACATGAGCATGTAGTGTGATGTCATAGTGCAAGGGGGCCAGGCGGAGCGGCCAGAGTCTCGTCTGTGGGATGGGAGCAAGGCTATCTGGGAGCGGAACTGTCAGTGCTGTTTAGACTGGAGTGGACTGAAGAGACCACCTGGCATGGAGAAGGACTGTCACTGTGATTGAGGGAGGGATGTTTCATGTCGATGAGGTGTGTGTGCCTGCCGATTCTAATGTCTTGCCCTCCTGAGTCCTGTCCCTGAGCTACTTACTTTACTATATCGACAATGAAATAAGAAATGTGTTTTTTGCCTTAATATCTACCTTAACTTTTGGAAATGCCAGTAAAAACTTGGCTGTGGCAGTAAATTTTGGGTGTTGTGTCAGTAAATTTCAATCTGGTCAGTTGGCAACACTGTCATTGGTGATGTCAGTGGCAGTTAGACAGTTCCCTCCCAGTGTCAGTTAGTGTCAGATTTCCACTGCCTCCATCCCTGGAAATGTCCCTGTGCCTCCATCCCTGGAAATGTCCCTGTGCCTCAATCCCTGGAAATGTCCCCGTGCCTCCAGGAGATACAGGGACATTTCCAGGGATGGAGATACAGGGACATTTCCAAGGATGGAGATACAGGGACATTTCCAGGGATGGAGGTACAGGGATATTTCCAGGGATGGAGGCAAGGGGACATTTACAGGGATAGAGAGGCACAGGGACATTTCCAGGAATGGAGGGACGGGGACATTTCCGGGGATGGAGGCACGGGGACATTTACAGGGATAGAGAGGCACAGGGACATTTCCAGGGATGGAGGGACGGGGACATTTCCGGGGATGGAGGCACAGGGACATTTCCAAGGATGGAGGCACGGGGACATTTCCAAGGATGGAGGCATGGGGACATTTCCAGGGATGGAGTCACTGGGATATTTCCAAGGATGGAGGCACGGGGACATTTCCAGGGATGGAGTCACTGGGATATTTCCAAGGATGGAGGCACGGGGACATTTCCAGGGATGGAGTCACTGGGATATTTCCAGGGATGGAGGCACTGGGATATTTCCAAGGATGGAGGCACGGGGACATTTCCAGGGATGGAGTCACTGGGATATTTCCAGGGATGGAGGCATGGGGACATTTCCAGGGATGGAGTCACTGGGATATTTCCAGGGATGGGGGCACGGGGACATTTCCAAGGATGGAGGCACAGGGACATTTCCAGGGATGGAGGCACAGGGACATTTCCAAGGATGGAGGCACAGGGACATTTCCAGGGATGGAGGCACAGGGATATTTCCAGGGATGGAGGCACAGGGACATTTCCAGGGATGGAGGCACAGGGACATTTCCAGGGATGGAGGCACTGGGACATTTCCAGGGATGGAGGCATGGGGATATTTCCAGGGATGGAGGCACGGGGACATTTCCAGGGATGGAGTCACTGGGATATTTCCAGGGATGGAGGCACAGGGACATTTCCAAGGATGGAGGCACAGGGACATTTCCAGGGATGGAGGCACAGGGATATTTCCAGGGATGGAGGCACAGGGACATTTCCAGGGATGGAGGCACAGGGACATTTCCAGGGATGGAGGCACGGGGACATTTCCAGGGATGGAGTCACTGGGACATTTCCAGGGATGGAGGCACGGGGATATTTCCAGGGATGGAGGCACAGGGACATTTCCAGGGATGGAGTCACTGGGATATTTCCAGGGATGGAGGCACAGGGACATTTCCAAGGATGGAGGCACAGGGACATTTCCAGGGATGAAGGCACAGGGATATTTCCAGGGATGGAGGCACAGGGACATTTCCAGGGATGGAGGCACAGGGACATTTCCAGGGATGGAGTCACTGGGACATTTCCAGGGATGGAGGCATGGGGATATTTCCAGGGATGGAGGCACGGGGACATTTCCAGGGATGGAGTCACTGGGATATTTCCAGGGATGGAGGTACAGGTACATTTCCAGGGATAGAGGGGCACTTCTGGGGATGGAGAAACGGGGACATTTTTGGGATGGAGGGACGGGGACATTTTTGAGGATGGAGGGACAGGGACATTTTTGGGGATGGAGGGACGGGGACATTTTTGGGGATGGAGTGACGGGGACATTTCTGGGGATGGAGGGACGGGGACATTTCCAGGGATGGAGGCACAGGGTAATTTCCAGGGTCACTGGTATGCTGAGCAATAATTGAGAGAAATGTACAGAATCACAGTTTGGGATGGAGGAGACTGGGATCTCCAGGTCCACTGTATTGCTAGGCTAGGCATGGGGAGAACAGGGACATTCACAGAGACACGGTTATACTAGACATGCGCGGTTCGTTTCGATTCAAAATTTGGACTAATTTTCCGTTACTTTGAAAATTGGATGTATTTCAATTTCCGAATTACAATAGTAACAAATTTAAAGGAATCCGAAATAACGAAATGAAAATTTTGGACAAAATTCAAATAGTTTTCTAATTTAATTCAAATCATTTTCTAATCAAATTTCAGAAGGGAATAAAATAGAATAGAAAATAAAGGAATGTAATAGAAAAGTATATAATAGAATAGAAAATAAAATAATAGAATATAATAGAGTAAAACAGAACAGAATAGAAAATAAAAGAATGGAATGGAAAATAGAATAGAAAATAAAGGGATAGAATAAAAAATTAAGAAATAGAATAGAAAATAATAGAATAGAAAATAATAGAGTAAAACAGAACAAATAGAATAGAAAATAAAAGAACAGAATAAGATAGAATAGAAAATAAAGGAATAGAATAGAATAAAAAAGGAATAGAATAGAAAGAATATAACAATATAAACATCTTCTGAAATTCGAATAGAATAAAAAAGAAAAAGATTAGAATAGAAAACACAATAGAATAGAATGGAATAGAAGGAATAGAACCATCTTTCAAAATTAGAATTAGAATTGGAATTGGAATTAGAATTGATTTACATTTTCTGAATTCAGTGGAATTGAGTTCAAATTAATGTAACGAATTCCAAAAACGAATTAAATGAATTTTCCTAATTTATGTAAATAAGGAAACAAAACAAATGTTTTCGTTCTGCACATGTGTAGGTTATAGTGAGCTCTATGGTTGGGGACAGTTTGTAGAAGCACAGTTTGGGATGGGATGGGGGTCCAGTGTACTGCTGATCCATAAATCCAGGGACATTTCCATGGAGGGACATTTCCAGGGACATTGCTGTGTTATGCTATAGTTGAGCACAGGGACATTCTCAGAAGCACAGTTCGGGATGGGGAGGGACTGATATCCAGGTGAACCATTTGTAAGGACACGGACATGGCCCGGTGCCCGCAGGTAAAGCACACACGTGTACAGGGGGGTGTGAGCAACACATGACCGCCCTCCTCCAGGCCACTGAGCTGTCAAACTGGAAGAGGGCGGTGCTAGGGGGGACAGACCCGCCCCCTCTGCTCTCCTCCCACCCCTCCCCTCCCCGGCAGCTGCGGCAGTCAGTCCGGGCGCCGGCTGGTGACGTCAGTGCCTAGCGCCGAATGTTTACGTGGAGATGGGAGAGAGCGGTGGCCGCTAACCGTGCTGTGTTCCTGTGTGTGCAGGAGGAGGAGGCGGCATGGACGAGGAGGACCAGGAGAGGAGGAGGAAGCTGGAGGCCGGCAAAGCCAAGGTGAGGGCTGCATCCCTGTGTGTGACTGACTGCGGGTGTCACCTGTCACCATGGGTGTCACTGACTGCATGGGGTGTGAGGTGTGCACTGACACCTGTGTGTCTGATCTGTGCATGTCACCTGTGTGTATTATATCCCTGCCATCTGTATTGTATAATGTTATATCCCTGTCATCTGTCACCTGTATTATATAATATGTACATATTATCTGTCACCTGTGTGTATATTATATCCCTGTCATCTGTATTGTATAATGTTATATACCTGTCCATCTGTGTGTATGATATCATATCCCTGTCACCTGTTTTATATAATATGTACTTATCAGCTGTCACCTGTGTGTATGATATATTGCTGTCCTCTGTCACGTGTGTGTGTGTGTGTGTGTGTGTGTGTGTGTGTATATATATATATATATATATATATATATATATATATATATATATATATATATATATATATATATATATATATATATATATATATACACAGACACACACGTGACCGCAATATATCATACACACAGGTGACAGGTATATAACATTACACAATACAGATGACAGGGATTTAATATACACACAGGTGACAGATGATATGTACATATATGTGTGTATGATAATGAGATGGATATAATTTATTTTTTTATTCTGTCACCTGTTTTATAATATGAAATACATGTTATCTATGTGTATAATATTAGATACTAGAGCTGCACGATTCTGGGAAAAATGAAAATCTCGATTTTTTTTATTTTTATTTTTTTTGCTTAGAATAAAGATCACAATTCGTAACATCTTTCACATTATACAAAAACATTGGGCTAACTTTACTATTTATTTATTTTTTCTTTTATATCATCAAAGTGTATTTTTTTCCCCCAAAAATTGCATTTGAAAGACCACTGCGGAAATAAAGCATGTGACATAAAATATTGCAACAACCGCCATTTTATTCTCCAGGGTGTCTGCTAAAAAAAAAAATATATATGTATGTATGTATGTATGTATATATGTATATATGTGTATATATATATATGTGTATATATATATATATATATATATATATATATATATATATATATATATATTGAAACCAACAAGTGTCAGAAAAAGGTTTAGACTTTAAAGCGCCTGTGAACCCCCCCCCCACCCCCCAAAAAAATCCTGTTCCCTTTAAAGCAGGGCTATAGGGATATGCAACTAGCGGACCTCCAGCTGTTGCAAAACTACAAGTCCCATCGTGCCTCTGGGTGTCATGCTTGTGGCTGTCAGAGTCTTGCTATGCCTCATGTAGTTCTGCAACAGCTGGAGGTCCGCTAATTGCTTATCCCGGCCTTAAAGCATGTTATACAGAACAATGCTTGTGCTGTGTAATTTGGCCCCCTGTATATTCTAAAATACTTGGCTGATCCTGCCTGGCTATACCCTCTGTAAACATACCACGACAATCGTGGCTGCTGAGCCCTGCCATCGTGGTCTGTTTGTGTGATTCCGTCAGCCGCAGCTCTCCTGTCTGCAGTTCTGACTGTGTCCTCTGTCCTCCTCCTCCCCCCCCCGATCACAAATCTGCTATTAAATGGTGCTATACACTCTGTAACATGTATAAGTTTCCCTGTGCCTGTCTTCTGTAAAAAAAATCTGCCCAGATTGTACCTGTATGAGCGCGTCTCTCTCTCTCGCTGACGTCAATGGGAGCACTCGGCCCCACCCACTGCAGCTGTGAGCCAGAGAGAGGAGGAAAGGAATCAGCTGCGCACCCGGCGCTGAGCTCATACAGGTACATTTGTGCAGTTTTTTTTTTTTTTTTTTTTCCCTTTTTTTTTTTTTTTTTTTACAGAACACAGGCACAAGGAAACTTCTTAAAATGGTACAGTGCGGATGGCAGCATTTAATAAAAGTAGGTTAACAACCCACAAGTTGTTCAACTTGCCTCATTTACAGACCAAAGTTCATTCCTTTTGATCTAAAGAACAAAACGTTACTATGTTTATAGTTCGTTCAGCAGCTGAGGAATGTTGTGAAACTTGGTGAATGGGGGAGTCGGGTCAGTTTTTTTTTTCAGCCCGCTGAATGTATGTATGCCTAATTTTAATGTGGGACTCCAAACAAAATAAAATAAATAATACACTGTACACTAGCCTGTCAGTCAGAAGGTAAACACTGTGTGCATTTTCTGGAATGAATGAAACTGCCATCCTGACTTTGTGCACTCAGTGGTCCTTCTGATTGGGTCATTATGTGCACAGAGAAGAATGCCGGTACACAGGTTGCTTGCGTTCCGGTCTTGCGTCTTTTGGCACATACTGCCCTGAACATACATACCACTAAGTGCACCATCCAACTGAAGACGCTGTCAGACTCTCATTGAGTTTATAGCAGGGGTAGGCAACCTCGGCACTCCAGCTGTGGTGAAACTACAAATCCCATCATGCCTCTGCCTCTAGGAGTCATGCCTGTGATTGTCAGGGTCATGCAATGTCTCATGGGACTTGTAGTTTTACCACAGCTGGAAGGCTGAGGTTGCCTGGTTTATAGGCTGCTGGCAGTGGGGTTGGATGGTGCACCTGTGCCCTCCGCCTGCAGCTAAATGCTGGAACTCAATGCATTGGGGCTAAACACCCAGTGTGCATGGGGCCTTAGTGGGAAATTATTTCAATGGTGCTGTTGATGTTTTCTGGATTTCCATTTGCAAAGCTGAGCTCTATCTTTTCATACACTTTACATAGTTAGTTTGGGTCAGCTTGGCCCAAACAAACGATGTCCCTCACTAACATTTAAGGTCGTTGGATATGCGCTATAAACTGTATGTAGCTGAGGCCACACGGCACACCGCACGTGTTCCGGGTGCGAGCCGAGACTTCCTGTCTCATACCTGGAACACAGAGGAGGAGTGTACCGCGGCGGCACTCGGCCATTCAGAGAAAGTGTTCTAGCAATGAATACAAAGCTTCCTCTGATTGACTGAGTCAGAGGTTGTGACCTCATCAGCCTCTCTGACTCAGCCAATTAGTGGAAGCTTTGTATTCATTGCTTTCTCTGAATGGCTGAGCCCCGATCAGATAGACCCTACTGTGTTCCGGGTATGGGACAGAAAGCCTCGGCTCACACCCAGAGTGCTACATACAGTCTATACCGAACATCCAGCGGCCTCACATGTTAGTGAGGGACGTAGTTTGTGCCAAGCTGACCCAAACAAACTATGTAAAGTGTATCAAAAGTTGGAGTTCAGCTTTAAGTCTGTGTGTCCTACCATTCCATTGTTCATTGTTATTAGTGTGAGCCAAACCTGTACTAAGAAAGCATGGCAGTTACTACTGTTTACTTCACCTTCTTAAAATACCAGTTCCCTGGCTCTCATGCTGATCCGTTGGCTTCAGTGTTTCCTCAGTCACTGCCTTGTAACAAGTATTTAAATGAGGGGTTCTGCATTTTTGTTCTGGGTCAGTCTCTAAAAGGCCGGACACAGCCAGGCAGTTAGTGTTTCCATAGGAGGTCGTCAGTGGTAGCTTCCATATTATTTTAGTTGAAGTTTCCTATTATTTGATACTAAGAACTGTGTCTGATTGTTGGCATGCCTGGTAGTGTCTGGTAGTGTGCGGCTGTGTTTATGTAGAACTGTTACCATGCCTTTTCTTGGGTGCTACCATCTTCATCATCCTTCAGACTCTGTTCAGCCGCTTAAATGGTGGGGCTGTGATGACATCACCCCCACACATTTGCACCGGAGTCACTTCATAACAGTACAGAGCCGGTGCTGTAAATGTACCTTAAGCTGCGCATGCATGGCTCTATGTACATGACCACTGACAGGCCCATCAGAGTCTCTTGTGCTATCAGCATTTTTATTATATTTTTTAAGTTTTAAAATCCCTTTAAGAGGGGTTTTCTCCTATTTCTTGTTGTATCTTGGACAGGAAGTCCAAAAATCCCCCCCAATGACACACACACACACACACAAATAAAAAAAATCTCCCCAATGAGACACACACACAGCAACACACACACACACACACACCGGCTTCTAACCATCCCCCACTTTATCCATACTTGAAAAAAGAAAAAAAAAAAGTTTTGACTATTATAAACTCTAATGCCGCGTATACACGATCGGAAATTCGGCCAGCAAAAGACCGATCAGAGCGTTTGGTCGGAAAATGCGACCGTGTGTAGGGTCCATCGGACTTTTGCTGGCCGAATTCCCGCCAGCAAATGATTGAGGAGAGCATGCTCTCAATTTTTCTGTCGGAACAATTTCCGATTGGAAATTCCAATCGTCTGTACCAATTCAGACGCGCAAAATTCCTACGCATGCTCAGAAACAATCTGACGCATGCTCGGAAGCATTGAACTTCATTTTCTCGGCTCGTCGTAGTGTTGTACGTCACCGCGTTCTTGGCGGTCGAAAGTTCAGAGAACTTTTGTGTGACCGCGTGTATGCAAGACAAGCTTGAGCGGAACCATTCAAGTTTTTTCCGACGGAAAATCCGCTCGTGTGTACGCGGCATAAGGCTAAATGCACACTGACGCTCATAAACGGACGTTTTTTTTAACAGCCCATAAACTCCCCTCTATGTTTATCCTATGTGTCCACATGGAGGTTTTTGGCTGTTTATCAGCAGTGGAGTTTTTGGCTGTTTTCTGAATGCCATAAAATCGCGTTCAGGAGTTGTTTTTCTGACCACAAACAAACACGCTCATAAACGTTGATAAACGCTCAAAAACATGGCTCACCAGCGCTTTTTTAACGTTTTTGATCCATTAAAAAAAAAAAAAAACGCTATTGCAAAAATGTTAAAAGTTAAAAGACTCACTGAAAAGCTACTGGCGTTTTTTATAACGTTATTTTTTTTTTGTCAAATAACGTTTTATTTTAAAAAGAGTAAAACAACAAAACATAGATAGGTATATGGCAGTCAAGCAATACACGGACATATATTGGAATGCATTTTTGCGCATGCTTATCAGGCAGATTTTATAACGTTATTTTAACGTCCAGAGTGCACCTTCTAGATGTAAATCTAATGGTTGAGACGTTAAAATCATTAGACGTGAACGTGATAGCATTGGCACTGTATCTTCTTTCCTCCTTGAAAGTCTTCTGAGATAAGTGTCTGTTATGGCTGTACAATCCTTACATTGATTGTTGGTACAACTGTCACCCTGCGGGACACATGCAGTTAATATGAGAAGAACGGACATTTGTGCCATGTGCTACAGTTGTCTGGGCAGATGTCTGCATGGCGCTATGACTATTTATTGAATGATTGTATTAGAATTTCCTTTGTTAGTGTTCCTAATGATGTTTACCTACTATATCTCAAACTTGAAAGACGATTTATTTATTTATTTTTTCTTAATACTTTGTTGGCTGTTATTTTAACCACTTAAGGACCAGCCTCGTTTTGGATTTTAGGTGTTTACATGTTTAAAACAGTTTTTTTTTTGCTAGAAAATGACTTGGAACCCCCAAACATTATATATTGTTTTTTTTTTTCCTAACACCCTAGAGAATAAAATGGCGGTCATTGCAATACTTTTTTTCACACCGTATTTGCGCAGCGGTCTTACAAGCGCACTTTTTTTTTGAAGAAAAGTAATTTTTTTGAATAAAAAAATAAGACATCAGTAAAATTAGCCCAATTTTTTTTTTTTTGTATTGTGGAAGATAATGTTACGCCGAGTAAATTGATACCCAACATGTCCTGCTTCAAAATTGCGGCCGCTCGTGGAATGGCGTCAAACTTTTTACCCTCAAAAATCTCCATGAGCGACATTTAAAAAATTCTACAGGTTGCATTTTTTGAGTTACAGAGGAGGTTTATGGCTAGAATTATTGCTCTCGCTCTACCGATCGCGGCAATACATCACATGTGTGGTTTGACTACCGTTTTCATATGCGGGTGCTGCTCACGTATGCATTCGCTTCTGCGCGTGAGCTCGTCGGGACGGGGTGTTTTAAAAAAAAATTTGGGGGGTTTTCCTTATTTATTTTACTTGAATTTATTATTTTTTACACTGTTTTAAAAAAAAAAAAAAAAAAAAATGGATCACTTTTATTCCTATTACAAGGAATGTAAACATCCCTTGTAATAGAAAAAAGCATGACAGGTCCACTTAAATATGAGATCTAGGGTCAAAAAGTCCTCAGATCTCATATTTGGACTTAAATGCAAAAAAATAAAAATAAAAAAAAATGTCATTTAAAAAAATAACATTTGGAAATTCCCCTTTAAGACGTATGGGCGGAAGTGACGTTTTGACATCGCTTCCGCCCTCCTATGGTATAGAGATAAGTGGGGGCCATCTTAGCCTCACTCGTCTCTATACCCAGGCACTGAAAGGACCCGATCGCCTCCGCCGCTGCCGACGGCTCCGGTAAGCGGCGGAAGGCGCGGGAGAGCGGCGGGAGGGGGGGAGGCACCTTTACTGCCGCCGATAACGGTGATTTTAGCACAGAGACCACCATTATCGGAAACGGAACCGCTCACTGTAAAGAGGGATACCTCGGTTGTGGCAGCAGCTGCTGCCGTTACCGAGATATCCCTCTTCAAAAAAAAATGACGTATATATACAGTGAGCCGTCGGTAAGTGGTTAAAATGAAAGGAAATCTTTGGTCGCAGCATTAACTTTTTTTTTTTTGGATAGAGTGCGGCCAATCAGACTCTTCAGGTGGATTACGTGTAGAGTTCAGATTCACCCTCTCTATTTGTCCTGTTTGCCATCATCATTAAAAATGAAAGTAAAAGGAAAATCCCAAATTTTGGGTTGTCCCCAGGATAGTAAAAGAGGGGAAATCGTCCAGTGGGGACACTAGTTCTGGTAACCTGGGGGGGGGGTCCCCTTAGCTTGGCTATGGGACAGCAAATGAAGGGAAATCCCCCCCCCCCAACACAGATTTTTATTTTTTTCCCCCATCTGACGGGTTATAAACCTCCCCTGCTCTATCCAAAATGAAAAATAAAAAGTAATGTTGTCACACTCTGACCTGTCCTGAGTCCTCTACCTAAGCAGGGGGTCCCAATTTTTATTATAGAATGCTTTGGGATTTCTGGGGCCCTTTAGAAATTAAAGTGATTGTAAAGTCTCAGTTTTTTTTTTTTCTTCAAATATAACAAATATTTTTCCCCCTTTTTAAAAAAAAATAAAAAAAAAAAAGGGGGGAAAAGAAGAGAGGAGAAAAGACTTTGGGTGGCTTTATTTTTTTTAATCTTCTTTTTCTTTTCTTTTCTTTTCTTCTTTTTTTTTTTTTTTTTTTTTTTTTTTTTTTGAATGTATGGGGGGTATGAGAGGAATGAATGGGGATGAATGTTGGGGTGAATGTTGGGTAGAATTGGAACAAATAGAGTAACAAAGATATGGATTAAATAAGAAAATAAACATAGAAAGAGAATAATAGAGATTAGCAAAATGCAAGAAATGACCAGTGATATAAGTAAAATGGTAGAAAATAATCCATACAGATAAATACATGGTATGAAAGAATGTAAATGTTAAATTAAAGTTTGTAAAATAGATTATCAAAAAAATAAATATAAAAATATATAACAAATATGTTATACTTCCCTGCCCTGTGCAGTGGATTTGCACAGAGCAGCCCCGATCCTCCTCTCCTTGGATCCCTCTTTGGCTCTCCTGGCCCCTCCCTTCTGCCCCCCACAGCAAACTGCTTGCTATGGGGGCACCCTAGGCCAAGCCACAGCTCCATTCAGACACGGAGCTGTGATTTGGCCCCACCCCCTCTCCTCATTGGCTAACTGACTTTGACAGTAGCGGGAGCCAATGGCACCACGCTGCCATCTCAGCCAATGAGGAGGGAGAGTCCCGGGCAGCTGAGACACTCCTGCAACATCGCTGGATCGAGATTGGGCTATTAGGGGAGGTTGAGGGGGCTGCTGCACACAGTTTTTTTTTTAATTTTTATTCTAAAGTAGAACTATAGGCAACATTTTTATTTTGGATAGAGCAAGGAAGGGTTATAGCCCCGCCAGACTTTTTTTCAATTTTTTTTTGTCATCTGTGTCTCATTGCAGATATTTCCCTTCAACTCCTGTCCTATAGCGAAGCAGGAAGTCAGGGGAAATCCCTGCAAATAAAGGGAATTCCTTGGGGACCCCCAGCTCACCAGAACTAGTGTCCCCTTTGGAAGATTTCCCCTCTATTACTTTTCTGGGGACAACCCAAAATTTGGGGATTTTCTTTTACTTTCACTTTCAATGATAATGGTAAACCGGACAAAGAGACGGGGGAATCTCCTTAACGGGGGCACAGACAGCAATAAAAACTGACAGGTGTTCTAATCCCTCTCCACTCTATCCAAATCTAAAAAATAAAGTTTTACCTTCAGTTACACTTTAATGCATAGAATGCATTGAGATAAAAAACTTTCTGACTTTACAACCACTTTAATTTAATATGCATGCACCAGGAAGGGCCCATTGTACACATTGGAGTCCAGTCCCAGTATTTGTACATAAGTACGTTTTTAACCACTTACCGACCGGCTCCTGTACATATACGTCGGCACTTTGAAGAGGGATATCTTGGTAACGGCAGCAGCTGCTGCCACAACCGAGATCGCCATCTTTTCGGGAGCCAGTCATGTTTACGATAATGGTGGTCTCTGCGGCGCATTCGCAGCAAGATCAGTTATTGGCGGCGGGAGAGGGGAGCCCCCTCTCCTGCGCCCTCCGCCGCTTACCGGAGCCGTCGGCAGCGGCGGAGGCGATCGGGTCCTTTCGGTGCCTGTGTATGGAGACGAGTGAGGCTAAGATGGCCCCCACCCATCTCCATACCATAGCAGAGCGGAAGTGACGTCAAAACGACACTTCCTCCCATAGCTCTTAAAGGCATATTTTTTTCAATGTCATTTTTTCAAATGACAATTTTTTTTTTTTTTATTGCATTTTAGTCCAAATATGAGATCTGAGGACTTTTTGACCCCGGATCTCATATTTAAGAGGACCTGCCATGCTTTTTTTTCTATTACAAGGGATGTTTACATTCCTTGTAATGGGAATAAAAGTGATCCAGATTTTTTTTATTTTTTTGTTTTTAAACTGAAAAAATTAATAAAATTAAAGCGATCTGTCCCGACGAGTTTGTGCACAGAAGCGAACGCATACGTGAGTCAAACCACACAAACCACACATGTGATGTATTGCCACGATCGGTAGTGAGTGAGAGCAATAATTCTAGCCCTGGACCTCCTCTGTAACGCAAAACATGCAACATGTAGATTTTTGAGGGTAAATGTTTGACGCCATTCCACGAGCGGGCGCAATTTTGAAGCGTGACATGTTGGGTATCAATTTACTTGGCGTAACATTTTCTTTCACAATATAAAAAAAAAAAATTGGACTAACTTTACCTTCCTCTTTAACCACTTCAGCCCCGGACCAATTGTCAGCTTAAGGACCAGAGGTCTTTTTTCAATTTCGCACTGCACTACTTTAACTGGTAATTGTGCGGTCATGCAATTTTGTAACGAAACGAAATTTGCGTCCTTTTCTTCCCACAAATAGAGCTTTCTTTTGATGGTATTTGATTGCCTCTGTGATTTTTATTTTTTGCGATATAAACGGAAAAAGAGCGAAAATTTTGAAAAAAAAAGAGATTTTCTACTTTTTGTTATAAAAAAAATCTAATAAACTCAATTTTAGTCAAACATTTGGGCCAAAATGTATTCAGCCACATGTCTTTAGTAAAAAAAAATGCCAATAAGCGTATATTTATTGGTTTGCGCAAAAGTTATAGCGTCTACAAACTAGAGTACATTTTCTGGAATTTACACCGCTTTTAATTTATGACTGCCTATTTCATTTCTTGAGGTGCTAAAATGGCAGAGAAGTACAAAACCCCCCCAAATGACCCCATTTTGGAAAGTAGACACCCCAAGCTATTTGCTGAGAGGCATGTTGAGCCCATTGAATATTTTTTTTTTTTAGTCCCAAGTGATTGAATAAAGACAAAAATAAAAAATAATTTTTTTTTCTTCAAAAAGTTGTCACTAAATGATATATTGCTCACACATGCCATAGTTATATGTGGAATTGCACCCCAAAATACATTTTGCTGCTTCTCCTGAGTATGGGGATACCACATGTGTGGGACTTTTTGGGAGCCTAGCCGCGTACGGGGCCCCGAAACCCAAGCACCGCCTTCAGGATTTCTAAGGGTGCAAATTTTTGATTTCACTCCTCACTACCTATCACAGTTTCGAAGGCCATAAAATGCCAAAATAGCACAAAACCCCCCCAAATGACCCCATTTTGGAAAGTAGACACCCCAAGCTATTTGTTGAGAGGCATGGTGAGTATTTTACAGCTCTCATTTGTTTTTGAAAATGAAGAAAGTAAAGAAAAAAAATTTTTTTTTTTCTTTTTTCAATTTTCAAAACTTTGTGACAAAAAGCGACATCTGCAAAATACTCACAATACCTCTCAGCAAATAGCTTGGGGTGTCTACTTTCCAAAATGGGGTCATTTTGGGGGGTTTTATGCCATCTGGGCATTCCATGGCCTCCGAAACTGTGATTGGCAGTGAGAAGTGAAATAAAAAAATTACTCCCTTAGAAAGCCTGAAGGCGGTGCTTGGTTTTTGGGGTTCCGTACGCAGCTAGGCTCCCAAAAAGTCCCACACATGTGGTATCCCCGTACTCAGGAGAAGCAACAGAATGTATTTTGGGGTGTATTTCCACATATGCCCATGACATGTTTGAGCAATATATCATTTAGTGACAACTTTTTGTAAAAAAAATATATATATTTTTTTTTTTTTTCATTATACAATCTCTTGGGACAAAAAAAAAAAATATTTAATGGGCTCAACATTGCTCTCAGCAAATAGCTTGGGGTGTCTACTTTCCAAAATGGGGTCATTTGGGGGGGGTTTGAACTGTCCTGGCATTTTATGCACAACATTTAGAAGCCTATGTCACACGTCACCCACTCTTCTAACCACTTGTAGACAAAGCCCTTTCTGACACTTTTTGTTTACATGAAAACATATTTTTTTTTTTGCAAGAAAATTACGTTGAACCCCCAAACACTATATATATTGTTAAAGCAAAGGCCCTACAGATTAAAATGGTGGGTGTTGCATTTTTTTTTTCCACACAGTATTTGCGCAGCGATTTTTCAAACGCATTTTTTGTGTGAAAAAATACACTTTTTTTTATTTTAATGCACTAAAACACACTATATTGCTCAAATTTTTGATGAAATAAAAAATATGATCTTAGGCCGAGTACATGGATACCAAACACGACATGCTTTAAAATTGCGCACAAACACGCAGTGGCGACAAACTACATACATTTTTAAAAGCCTTTAAAAGCCTTTACATGATACCACATTAGATTCACGGAGGAGGTCTACTGCTAAAATTACTGCCCTCGATCTGACCTTCGCGGTGATACCTCACATGCATGCTGCAATTGCTGTTTACATATGACGCCAGACCAACGCTTGTGTACGCCTTTGCGCAAGAGAAGGGGGGGCAGGGGTGCTTTTTTTTTTTTTTTTTTTTTAGTTTTTTTTTTTTATTTATTTAGCTTTTTTATTCTATTTTTAAACTGTTCCTTCCATTTTTTTTCTTTGTTATGATTTTTATTGTTATCTCAGGGAATGTAAATATCCCCTATGATAGCAATAGGCAGTGACAGGTACTCTTTTTTTGAAAAAATTGGGGTCTATTAGACCCTAGATCTTTCCTCTGCCCTCAAAGCATCTGACCACACCAAGATTGGTGTGATAAAATGCTTTCCCAATTTCCCAATGGCGCGGTTTATATCCGGGAGGGGGGACATTCCCTCCTACTGCTTGTAAAAGCAGTCTAGAGGCTAATTACCCGCTAGAATTGCTTTTACATGAAAGCCGATCACTGGCTGAAAAGAATGATACCAAGATGATACCTAAACCTGCAGGCATCATTCTGGTATAACCATTCAAAGTCCAGCAACATACTGGACATATATTGTAATCTTTTTTTTTTTCATGCAGCCTCTTGGCTGAACGAAAAAAAGAGATTGATTGGTGGGTATGCCCACCATTAGAATACCTCCCTTCATCCACCCACTTCTAATGATGGGCATACATGCACCATTTATATATGCCGATGCATGGGGGCATCCTCCCGCAAAAGTTATGCCGTGTACACACGGTCGGAATTTCGACCGTATGTACGTGGCATTAGGAGCCAATCGCTCCTCCCCGCCCCCTGCTGCCCCCATGCTTCGGCATATATGCTCTTTTTTTTAACTGTGGTGGTGAAATCACCTCCTACAGCGTTGGAGTCGCGGCTTTATGTATCGTGGGAGCAAACGCTGTTGCTGTCAAGATAAATAAATCCGCGCTGCAACTGAATGGCGCACCTGAAAACAAAAAAATGCTTAACACTAAAACACAGTAAACAAAATTACATACCTGAAAAGCAAGCATGATAAAACATGATAAAACATAATAAAACATTGCAGAATAGAATGGAGTAAAAAAAGAGCAACAATAGAGAGAGAGAGAGAACAATAAAACGACAACTATTTTTGTTTTTTTTTATTTTTTTTGAGATTCACAGGTAAAAAAGCTCCTGACTGTTAGCGACTGAATCAAAACGCTACCACAAAAAAAATGTTAGCGATCGCAGGGATCAGGCCTGACTCTGCGAACACTGCAGTTATGTGTGCTTAGTGTTTTGTAAGTGACAGTGATCGATCGATACTGCACTTGGGTGGGCTGGGCTGGGCGGGGGGGGGAAAACGCAGGTGCTAGCAGGTATCTGGGCTGATGCCGCTAACACTGCGTTTTTTTGGAACCCTAAACTGCTGGGACGCTAGTATAGATCTGATCAGATCAGATATTGATCTGTTCAGATACTATACCACTAAGGGAGGTGTATGCTTTGCGCGTGGGTGTTTGCGGTACTGGCACTAACCTGGGGCGACGCAGACCTTATTTGACCCTAAAACCTAATTGATATCACCCGCCGGGCGATCAGGGGGTTAAACCGTTATTGGGTAATAAATGGCGGGTGCCCTGACAGTATAAAAAACAAGCTAACTAACCAGCGTCACCCGTAACAGTAATACAAAAAAAAACTGGTTACCTAGCGACACTAATGCAGGGATCAGAAAAACGATCGCTTAGTGACACTGGCAAAAGGGGGTGAAAGGGTTAACTAGGGGCAATCAGGGGGTTAAACCTTTATTAGGTAATATATGGGGGTACCTGACGCTATATAAAAAACCTGACGGGGAACCTAAATAACGAAATAACTAACTGGCTAACCAGCGTCACCAGTGACAGTTATACAGTGATCACTGGTGAAAGGGTTAACTCTAGGGGCAATCAGGGGGTTAAAACCTTTATTTAGGTTGTAATATGGGGGTACCTGACCTATAAACCTATTTATGAACCTATATAAACATGGCGGTTAACCTAAAAAAAAACTGGTTACCTAGCGACACTAATGCAGCGATCAGAAAAACGATCGCTTAGTGACACTGGCAAAAGGGGGTGAAAGGGTTAACTAGGGGCAATCAGGAGGTTAAACCTTTATTAGGTAATATATGGGGGTACCTGACGCTATATAAAAACCTGACGGGGAACCTAAATAACGAAATAACTAACTGGCTAACCAGCGTCACCAGTGACAGTTATACGGTGATTACTGGTGAAAGGGTTAACTCTAGGGGCAATCAGGGGGTTAAAACCTTTATTTAGGTTGTAATATGGGGGTACCTGACCTATAAAACTATTTATGAACCTATATAAAACATGGCGGTTAAAATAAAAAAAAAATGGTTACCTAGCGACACAATGCAGCGATCAGAAAAAAAACGATCGCTTAGTGACACTGGCAAAAGGGGTGAAGGGGTTAACTAGGGGCAATCAGGGGGTTAAACCTTTATTAGGGGGGGGTAGGGGGCTACCTTGGACCTAAAACTAACTGCCCTGACAGTTATTACAGTCACACTGACACTAAATGCAGTGATCAGTAAATAAATGATCACTGCAATTAGTGACACTGTGACTGGGGGGGGAGGGGGGGGTGATCTGGGGGGTGATCAGGGGGTGACAGGGGGGTGTTTTGTGTGCCTAACTGTACTGGTGTCAGTGTAGTGTTGTGCACTAACCTTAACATGTTCGCCGCTCGGCGTCTCCGGTCACATAGACCGGCGCACCGAGCGTGACATCACTTCCGCCTTCCTGTCTATACAATAGACAGGAAGGGGAAGCTTTTCATTCGCCAGGAGCGATCGCGAGGGGGTGGCCAGAAACCACTGGCCGTCCCCTCGTCCCGGATCGCTCCTGAAGCGATGCCGACCGTCCCCGCCGGCGGAGGGGGTCCGATCGGACCCCCCAACCGCCTAAAGAATGGCACGTACAGGTACGTGGTTCTGCCTGTACGTGCCATTCTGCCGACGTATATCTACATGGGGCGGTCGGCAAGTGGTTAAAAAAAAAAAAAAAAAAAAAGTGTGCCTGTAAGACCGCTGCGCAAATACGGTGTGAAAAAAAAGTATTGCAAGAATTAGTATAAGTATTTTATTCTCTAGTCTAGGGTGTTAGAAAAAAAAAACAATATATAATGTTTGGGGGTTCTAAGTAATTTTCTTGCAAAAAAAAAAAACAAACAGTTTTAAACATGTAAACACCTAAATTCCAAACGAGGCTAGTCCTTAAAGTGGTGTTTCCACCAAAAAAATTTATAAAAAATTAGCTTAAAATTCATAAAAAAAATGTAAAAAAAAAAATAATTGGAAAAAAAAAAAAAATTTACTCACCTAAATGCCTGTTACTAGGGGGTCGCTCGTAGTCTGCCTCCTTCAGTGCCCGGGCACTGACATCACTCCCCCTCGGTGCAGTCAGTGATCTGAGACACGTGACAGGTCCCAGATGACTGCGAGTGGAGCAGGGAACGAGGGGGGGGGGGGGGGGGGGGGCTTCCAATCCCTCGCATCGCTGGACCCTGGGACAGGTAAGTGTCCGATTTATTTAAAGTCAGCAGCTGCAGTATTTGTAGCTGCTGACTTTTAAATTTTTTTTTTTTTAGGGGGCACCCCACTTTAAGTGGTTAAAAATATTTTTTCAGCCAATAGTGTTTGAATTGATTAATTTATTTAGCCTGGCAAAGCTCTGGAGACCCTTCTAGAGCACATGGACCTTCCAAGGAGCTTACAGTCTAACATACACTATATTATCAAAAAAATGTAATTTTGTAAGAAGGAGCGATCGTGTGCTGGCTTTTGATTTCTATAGATTAATGTTGGACGGGATAGCCAGAGCACCGCCACACCGCCCATCATCCTTTTATTGCGGTCGAGCTTGGGTGAGTTCTTATACTTCAATGTTGGGACACATAAAGACATGGATGGGTGAGTCTGGGGTGGAGGAACTTGACTGTAGATGGAGGCCCACAGGCTGCGTGTAGATGGTGTACCCGCTGGGAAATAAAACCAAGATCTGAACACTGCAGGGCAAACAGTCTGCCCACCCTACTGCCATGCTATGGGGTCTTCCCTGTGTTTCTGCAGTCGGTTCCTCCAACATATGCAGCATGTGGACATGTGCTAGTAAAAGGGGCTTTCATTTCAGGGGAGCAGATGTCTGTGCCCGCCTGTCGCTCTGACAGCTGCCCTGTGTGTGTGTTTGTTCTGTGTGACATTTTAGAAGCACCAAAAGTTCATCAGGCCGGTGTTGGTAACCACAAAGTAGGCTTCTGTGTGTGCTGAGCAAGAGCCGGGGATAGTGACAGCTTGTTGCCCTTTCAGCTCCAGTGTTTGGACTGGTTCCGGTTACTGTGTTCCCTAAATTCATTTGCTTATGGATTAAAGGGTCACTCCGCAGTTGTTGGTTGGTGGGCAGAATTGTCTTCCAGCTAATTATGTATATCTGGAGGACTTGGATGGGACCCTGTGCAGCAAAGCAGCCTTTAGTTTGTGGAGTAATTTCAATTGTTTTAATAGTACCAGAAAATTGTCATCGTCCTTCACAGCTTGCATTGACCATTCACGTTTTTAGATCGCTCGTGTGTTGATCGTCATTTACAGTGGAAGTAAACCCACCTATCGTTTTCAGCCAGGGAAGCTGCCATCTTGGCCTCTGTTTGTTTGATCTGCAACTGCCATGGTGCTGGACATGTGATTAGTTATGACACCAGCCATTGGATGGTTTGACAATTGGGTGGAGAGAAGAACAAATGTGACAGTTGGCATTCCCAGCATGAAATTGTTAAATCGATGGGTTTACATCCGCTTTAACCACTTGGCGACCGTCCCACAGTACCTTTACATCGTTAGTTTGATGTTAAATAACGTTGTTTTTGCAGCAGCTAGCTGCCATAATGCCAGTATCCTTTTGTACTGTGGGCAATTCTCTTTCATACAAAAGTGGTTTCAGCAGTGGCGTCACCACAAGATCACTTTTACACTTTTAGAGGCAAAGAGATAGGTGCCCCATCCCCCCCCCCCCCCCCCCCGCCGCCGCTGCCTGGTTGTCTCTGAGCTTACCAGACCTGTCGCTAAGCCTGGAGCCGATCTGTCGGATGCCTGGGCAGGAAGCCCCCCACTCGGCTCTATGCCCTTTGAGGACCGGAGTGACGTCTTCCGCCTCTCTGCCTTTTAAAGGGATTTTTTTTTTTTTTTTACATAAAGGCAAAATTACTATTTATTTATTTGAATTTTTTTAGGTAAGGTAAATGAGAGATCTGATGTCTTTTTTGACCCCAGATCTCTCCATAAAGAGGACCTGTCATGCTTATTTCTATTACAAGGTATGTTTACATTCCCTGGAATAGAAAAAAAATGATAAAAAAATAAATTAAAGAGTAAAATAAATAAGATTTTTTTTTTTTTTTTTTTAAAGTGCCCCATCCCTCCTTGCTCGTGCACAGAAGCACCTAAGTTGTGTCCGCATATGTAAACAGTGTTCAAACACATGTGAGGTATCACCACGATCATTGGAGCAAGAGCAATAATTGTAGCCCAAGAGCTGCCCTAAAACTCTAAACAGGTTTTTTGGTGCAATCTGAAGTTTGGGTTTCGGCACTGGAATTTTAATTTCAGTGCACCACTAAATAATATATAAATAAATGAACCCCAACCCCTTACAGCCTTATTGTAACTGTACTGTCTGTCCTCATGTTGTTGTAAAGTGCTGCGCAAACTGTTGGCGCTATATAAATCCTGTATTATTGATTTAATAATAATAAAAGTGGATGAAGAGGCTGAAAAACATTGTAAATGATGAAATGGATCATCTTTTTCTTGGATAATAATAACAAAAAGAATTGTAGCAATTTCTGGAATTACAGGGTGCTTTTAATTGGGCACCTGCTGTCTCCAGGTAATATACCCCAAGGCAATAGGCTATACACAAAGGTTATGGTAAAAAATATATATGTGCGTGTGTGCGTGTGTGCGTGCGTGCGTGCGTGTGTGCGTGCGTGCGTGCGTGTGTGCGTGCGTGTGTGCGTGTGTGTGTGTGTATGTATGTGTCTATCTATATCTATCTATCTATCTATCTATCTATATCTATCACTGAACTATAATGCACCTCTCCCACCAATGGTGCAAGTGGAGAGGGGTTAGATCCTGTCAGGTTTTTATGTCTGTGTTCCCCTCTCCTATTTGTCCTGTTTACCATTATTATGGGTTCTCCTAAGAAAAATAATAGAGGGGAAATCTTCCAATGGGGACACTAGTTCTGGTGGCCTGGGTGTCCCCAAGGGATTCCCTTTATTTGCAGGGTTTTCCTCCTCCCTTCCTGTTTTGACTATGGGACAGGAAGTGAAAGTAAATCTCCCCAATGCAGTACAGAGGGTAAAAAATAAACCAATTATAGCCTTCCTTATTCTATCCAAAATGGGGGGGAGTCAGCTATAGTTCTTCTTTAACCACTTCAGCCTCGGAAGGATTTACCCCCTTAATGGCCAGGCCATGTTTTTGCGATACGGCACTGCGTTACTTTAACTGACAATTGCGCAGTCGTGTGTGACGTTGTACCTAAATAAAAATGTATGTCCTTTTCCCACAAAAAGAGCTTTCTTTTGGTGGTATTTGATCTCTATGGTATTTTATTTTTTGCGCTAAAAACAAAAAAAAGTGACAATTTTGAAAAAAAAAAAAAACATATTTTTTACTTTCTGCTATAAAACACATCCAATAAGAAAATTTAAAAAATAAAATTTCTTCATCATTTTAGGCCAATGTGTATTCTGCTACATATTTTTTTGTAAAAAATAAATCCCTATAAGCGTATATTGATTGGTTTGCGCAAAAGTTATAGCTTCTACAAACTATGGGATAGATTTAGGGATGACTTCTTTTTTTTTTTTTTTTTTTTTACTAGTAATGGTGGCAATCAGCGATGGTGGCATTGGTGGCAATCAGCGATGTTTAGCAGGACTGCAACATTGTGGCAGACAAATTGAACACTAAGGGACACTGTTTGGGGACCAATGACACCAATACAGTGATCAGCGCTAAAAAATGCACTGACACTGTATAAATGACACTGGCAGGAAAGGGGTTAACATCAGGGGCAATCAAAGGGTTAAATGTGTTCCCTGTGTTCCCTGTGTGTGCTTTCTAACGGTGTGGGGGACCCCCCGGCCCCCCCCCCCCCCCCCAGTTTTACCTACCTGAACCCCTTCATTCAGTCGGCGGGGACACTTTCTCTTTCTTTTTCTCTTTCTTTTTCTCTTTCTTTTTCTCTTTCTTTTTCTCTTTCTTTTTCTCTTTCTTTTTCTCTTTCTTTTTCTCTTTCTTTTTCTCTTTCTTTTTCTCTTTCTTTTTCTCTTTCTTTTTCTCTTTCTTTTTCTCTTTCTTTTTCTCTTTCTTTTTCTCTTTCTTTTTCTCTTTCTTTTCTCTTTCTTTCTCTCTCCCTCTCCCTCTCTCATTGATAGTATATTGTAAAGCGCTGCGTAAACTGTTGGCGCTATATAAATCCTGTAATAAATAAAATTGATAGCAGCGCAGCCATTGGCTCCTGCTGCTGTCAATCAAATCCAATGACGTGGGGGCGGGGCTGAGTCGTGCATTTGGCCCCTATGGACGCCGAATGCTGGACTCGGGAGTGTGCCCGGTAGAGGTAATCACCCGGTAGAGCCCTTAGCTGGTGCGGGGAGGAGCCGCGGGAGGACCCCAGAAGAGCAGATTCAGGGCCACTCTGTGCAAAATGAGCTGCACAGTGGAGGTAAGTATGACGTGTTTTGTTATTTAAAAAAATCACTGTAAGGTGATACTAAAGTCTGGTGTGGTGTTGTTTGTTATTTTTAAAGAAAAAAAAAAAAAAATGTCATAATTGCCTGCTCTGTGCAGTGGTTTTGCACAGAGCAGCCCCGATCCTCCTCCTCTTTTTGGGTCCCTCTCTGGCGCTCCTGGCCCCTCCTTCCTGCCAAGTGCCCCCCACAGCAAGCAGCTTGCTATGGGGGCACCCGAATTGAGCCGAAGCTCTGTGTGTCTGAGGTTCGGCACCCCCCCTCCTCATTGGCTAACTGACTTTGATTGACAGCAGCCTAAGCCAATGGCGATGCCCTTGTGGATATAAAAGCTGGCGGTATGTTCCTGATACTCATTAGAACTGAAGAAGTGACTTGGAAAAGCAAGTCCAGATGAATGTTACTAACTACCACTAGTTGTACCATGACCCTGAGAACCTTCAGACTTGTGAGTTGCAGTCACAGGGTAGTAGGTTGGTTGGGGGGTGTGTTGTAAAGTCCTCCATTTAGAATGGCACCCCCTATGGCATGGCACAGCACAGGATATGCTGACAGAAATGCACATAGCGTAAGTTGTAGTGGGCTGAGAATACTGTGCGGTCTGGTCTTTTGTTCTGTAGATGTGTGTTGGCAGCCCGATCACAATGAATGAAACAAACATTTACACACAAAATAGCGCACATTAATGTGCGTGTGGATTGGCACAGCGTAAAAAGACCTGCCTGCTTCCTACTGCATTATTACAATAAATCAAATGTAACAACAGGAGCCTTTGTAAAGCCTGCAGCGGATGAAGGTAGTCTGGGACAAAAGTGACAAAGTGACTGGCGTGCGTGCGTGTGTTCTCTCCGGCTGCAGACCCGTTCGGTCTTCTCACTCATTCCCTTTGCCGTCTTTGTGCGTCTACCCATCGCAGAGGCTGCTGGCTTCTTTTGTCTGGGTGATGCCGCCCATCCTAAGAAGCCGCAGTTGATTAGGAGTCGTACACGTGGGAGGACCTTTTATTATTTTTTTCACTGGAGTCGAGGTTTTCCTTTTTGCCCCATGAGATTTCTGATGCTGATTTGCTTCTTAACATTCTACAGATCCATTTTAATTTAGAATCTGCATTGAAACACTTTGAACTGGTGCTTTCTCCTGCATATACCGCACTCGCTTCCTCCTCAATCTACCCCAAAAACCTTAGGCTAATACTGGCTTACCCTTGGTTCACATCTACGCGGCTGTGGTTGACGCGTTTTATGTTTTTTGTACCTGCTTTTTGATGCGTTCTTGCATGCATGCATTTTCTCTTTAAGGGCTGGTTCACACCACAAAAACGCACTCCAGATCCGTTCTGGATGCGTTACTGCATGAGCGTTTTTAACGCATTCCAGGTGTTTTTTTTTCTTATTTCCTGTTTTTTTTTTTTCCCCTCTATACTAGGGCACAGTGCATTTTTAATGCGTTCCAGTGCGATATTTGATGCATTTTACTGCGTTCCAGCACAGTCCAGTGCAGGAAAATTGCAGCATGTTCTAATTTTTTTTTCTCAAACTGAAAAGCCCTGGAAATGACTGCACTGTTGTGAACTATGCCATTCTAAACCATATAACCTACTTTCCATGCGTTCTTGATGCAGAACAAAAACACACTGGACTGCATGTGGTGTGAACTGGCCCTAAAGGAGTTTTAAAGGCAGAAGGTTTTTTATCTTAATGGATTCTGTGCATTAAGATAAAAAAACCTTCTGGATCAATAAGCGGACCTTGTACGCTCGGAGGATCAATAGGTGCCTTTTGATCCCAAATCTTCTTCTTTTTTTTTTTTTTTTTAATTTGTTTCTTTATTTACGAAGATTGCAAAAAGCAGATACAAACATAAGATTGTACATTAATCATTGCAGAAGTTGTTTATGCTAGATTTCAAAGATTTCTATGTCTTGATGCATCAAACAATGTCTAGTGCTGAAAAAATAGAATAAACTCTCTTCTCCAGGTTCGTAAGTAGGAATGCTCTCTACAAGGCCTAGAAGCTCTCCGAATTCCGCTTGCTTCCCATGTCAGACCACTTATCGTTAACAGGGAATTTAAATGCCGCTCCCAGGTTATCGTCAAGGAACGAGGACTGGAGAGGAAGAACTGATGTAGATTTGAATGATTAATGGGAGGTGGAGGGGAGGAGGGAGGGAAATGGAAGAAGAGGGGTGAGGGGAGAAAAAAAAAAGGAGAAAATTAAAAAAAGGGGGGGGGGGGGCAGATTTATCCCCGGTCTGGCCACCGGAGCACCGGTCTCTGCCGGAGACTTCGCACAATCACAGGCAATTCATGCCATCTGTCTTGCATATTCCTCCGAGTAGTAGAACTCAAGCCAATAGAACCACTTTTCCAGAAACTGATCTCTGAGACCCTTTTCTGTCGCTATGAGATCCTCCATTTTGTGGATCTCCGCTACTTTCTTCAACCAGACATCCACCCCCGGGGGCTTCGCTCGCTTCCAAAACAGGGGTATGCAGCTTTTTGCCGCAGTGACCAGGAGGGGAAGGATAGATTTCTTATACGCTCTGCTCGGGATTTCCTGGAGGTGTAGGAGATAGAACTCAGGGGTCCTGGGCAACTCCCGGTCGGTGAACCGTTGGATAAGGCTGTGGACCTTTGACCAGAACGGGGTAATGACCCTACAGGACCAGAAAATGACATCTCCAGCATCTGTTCGAGCACTGGGGAAACATCCGGTGTAGTCTGGTCGGGGTATAGTACCATCTAGACAGTACCTTGAACCCGGATTCGTTCCCAAATCTTCAAGCATACTAC